>OZ010791.1:382640203-383121940 GCA_963932465.1 Maratus speciosus
TTTTTTTTTTTTTTTTGCTACAAACTTTATATTAAAATTCATAATTTTATCTGCAAGATAATTAAAATATGTTGTGCAACTGTGTTATACATTCTTTATATTTCAATTCGAATTGATGAGAAATATTCATTTTATTTGCAATGCTTTCAAATCTGATACAATGCATTTAAAAAAAAAAAGTACGATTACAACAGGAAGTTTCTTTGTTTATATTAATTACTGGTAGATGATGCCAAAAGAATTAGCAAGGAACATAAGCTCCTGGTTTATAATCAAAAAGGTAGAGTATTAGGGCACTATCTCCCTGTTTATAATAGATAGTTATCAGTTATTTTTAATTTAGAACTTTATTGGATAGTTTTTGAAGGTTTTAAACAAAGTTTAAAATATTTAAAGGTTTTAATATACTTTTACAAATATTTTAAGAGCAACATTGACGTTAGCCAGTATTTTTTTTTTTATTTTTTTTTTTTATGAAACATTCAAAGAGTCATTCATTTGTTTGTAGATTTGCTGGAATTTGATTCTGAATGGCAATAGTGCCGTTTGTCTAGATCTGGTTTCTATGTTTATAATAGATTAATTTTAATTTAGAACTAAATACATTATAAATGAATATGACATGCATGTTTTATGTGAAGATATGCTGAACAGGCATGATTTCAAGTAGAAGAAAGGATCATTTAGCTGTCATATATTAGCATATGTTTTTCATTAAGCACGGCATTTTCCTAACATGGCGTTTAGCTGAGGCAGATTCGCAGACCAGAGTGGTTCGCCCCGGCATGATTACCTACACTTTCCGGCACTCGGATTTATTATAGATTATATGGGAGAAATGCCGCAGCGTTTATGATTTTCAAAATTAATTTTTTTTCAAGTGCGGTGGTGGCGATTATTTTTTTCGCGCGCATAAAATTGGGATAAAATTAAAATTCCTTAAGACTGTTCTGAAGTCCCCTGCTCAACAATGCAGAACTTTCTGACACATTTTGATTCATTTTTAAACGTAGCTTAATAAATTTGGAAGGTCTGACTATTGAAGCGATTTGAAATTGTCAACACATTTTCCCTTTTTTAATAAATTACTTATCCAGTTATAAGCGATTCTGGTCACGCAATGACAAGTTTTTCGCCTTTCTCGGGCGTCGACCACTTAAAAAACTTGGAGCGCCTAAGGAGAGAGGGGTCCACGTGACGCGCTCTGAGTGGTTTAAATACGAACTGACGACGACTTAATTAAAAAAATTGCATAAAAATATTTAAAACCTGATTTAAATATTTTAAATAAAATTTTAGACATCTTAACTTATTAAAAATGAGTCACGCTCGCTGTCCAGAAAGCCTTGATTAAAGTTAGGTCAATGTGACAGTGCCGACAAATGTATCGTTTCCACAGTTGCGGCGTTTACGATATTTTTTTAGCTTATTGAGGCCAATTTGAGTAATGCGACGCTTACGACGGGGGCGGTGTTTCCCCCATAAAGTACGGTAAATAATGTGGATATGTGAAGGACCCCACTATTTACTATCGATTAAATTAAAAATACAACAACTAGTCGGATGTGCCAATCCCAAAATTTTCTTCTATCTAATGCATGTTAATACTTCCAAATTCGCTATAACAGTACCGAAATTAAATGGCAATATATGTCCATCATGAAGATTCTAAATCATCTATTTATGTGAAAGTGTAACATAATATGAAGTTTGATTAAATACCGTAGATTAGTTATTGAGATAGAGTTATCGCGAAAATCGGGGAAAATGTAGCCTAGCAGCGCCATGTGCTGGACGATTTACATCAAAACGTAATCAGCACAAAATTATATCAAAGATCTGAATCTGAAGTTTGAAGAAAATCTGGCCATTAGTTCTTGAGGTATAGTAATTGCGGAAATCATTAATAATGCACCATAGCAGCGCCACCTACTGGGTGATTTACACCAAAAAATAATCAGCACTAATTTATATCAGGGACTAAGAAAATCTGAAGTTTCCTGAAAATTGCTGCATTAGTTCTTTAGATATAGCTATTGCGGAAACAAGGAAAAATGCAGTATAGCAACGCCATCTGTTGGGCGCTAAAAACTAATCTGCACCAATTTATATCAGGGACTAACTGAATCTAAAGTTTTATTAAATTTCATGCATTAGTTCTTGAGAAATAGCGCTCACAAAATTTGTGTCACATACTGACAGACAGACATTTTGTAAAAGCAAGTTTTTCAGGATCGTTAACCGCTAAAACGTCGAAAACCGGAAGACGAAAAATTTTCACGGATGCAATACTTTCTTCTTGTAAAGATACAAGAAAGTAAAACTAGTTTTACTTTTATTCGTATTTACTTTTATTCGTATACGAATAAAAGTAAATATTTAAATTTTTTTTCAAAAGGTATTTACTATTTCGTATCACATCAAAATTTTCGGACAATCATTCAGATTCATTATAATATTCCCAATATGATAAAAGTACACATATGCATACAAAAACAAGTTTCTTTTTTTTTCCTTCCCGAACAAATAACAAGATGAAGACAAAAAAAAAAAAAAAAAAAAAAAAAAAAAAAAAAAAAATTATAAATAACCAGAAAAATATGTCCACTGTACGAATAATCAATCAAGTTTTCCGTTTTATGAAGGCTTGCATGCTCAATTTGCATGATCAAAATAAAAATAAGACACTAATGGCATCGTAACAGAAACGTCACGTGACATTCAAAAAGGAAATAAAAACAGTCAAACTAACCCGAATGTCAGGGATATATATTATATATTTATTTATTTTTTTTTTTTTTTTCAAATTGGACATTGGAATAGAAACTTTACATTTAGAGAACAGCAATAAGGTGAAATATTAATGAGAAAAAAAAAATCTTAAAATGGCTAAAGGCTTTTTATTTTATTAACCGATAAATCAACCGAGAAACATGCTTGGGAGTTTTATAACTCGCTGCGAAGCATTTAAATATGATATAACTTATTAATCCTTAAGGGAACTCTTCACTCTCTTAAAACACCCGCTCCGTAATGTTAAACCTACAGGCAAGTTGTTTTCGAATTTCTCGTTGAATATTTTTAAATGTTTTTTTTTTTCATAGGATAGGTGGCTGAGCTCGATCTCTAATAGGACCATTTTGTGCATTTTCGATTTTGGTCGCAGATTTTTTTGTTCTTAAAAAAAAAAAATAATAATAATAATAATAATAATAATAATAATAAAGGTACTTTCACTTTCGAAACCGGTTCCGAAAGTAAAAATACTTTTATTAAAAAAATCTGCAACAGAAATCGAAAAAGTAAAAAAAAGTAGCCATATTAGAGGTCGACCTCAGCTATCCTATGCTAAAAATTGTTTAAAAATATTCAAATTTAAACGAGAAATTCGAAAACAACCTCCCCATAGGTTTAACATTGGGAGGTGTTTTCAAGTGAGTGAAGACGAAGAGTCCCCTTAAATGCTGTTAGCGGTCATAAAGACCGCTGCAAATTTCAGTTTTACAGTTTAACTTTTAATTTCCAGCTTAACTATCGATACTATTGAAATTCTGTTTCGGTCGAAGTTTTAATACTATCACTAGAGACTTTTGAATAATTGTATTTTAATTACAATAGTTCTGTACATAAAGCTGAATACAGAAACAGCATCCTATGAGTTAATCATCTTTATATCAACATTGTAAAAAATATATATATCTGTATTTTACAACAAAAAGTGCTAGCGCTGGCACCTCGGCCGCTAACACAGTTACTGCACTGAAAAAAATGAAGTACTCAAAAAGGGGTAAATCGATGTACTCATATGGAATTAAATATGTTTGGATCAAAAATGAACCTGATGCCTTCTGAATTTTGAAACATCATATGTAATCGAATCAAAATGAAACGATAATTTTATACTTCGTAATGGTTTATTTCATTTATGGTGGCATAAAATATGTTCATTAATGGGAAAACAATTCAATATACCCTACAAATGAGGGGAGGAACTATATCTCGAGTCTCCTTTATAATACGTAAGGATACATTGGATTGTTGTTATGAGTGCTTCGTATATTCATACATGGTCGGTCCGATCTGTGTGCTAAGTGAGTTGGATTTGTTCACGAAAAGGATAAAAAAAAAAAAAAAAAAAAAAAAAAAAAAAGAAAGAAAAGAAAAGAAAGAAAAAAAGAATAGGATTTTTAAGATTTCACCGACAACTTTGAAAGTAAGTGCTCTGTGTTAAATATTCAATACATTTTTCCCCTTGTTTAGTGTAATCAGTTGCACCTTCTGTAAATATTAAGTAATGTAAATAAATATTAAGTCATGCACAGTATTTAAAAATAATTTAAGTGCTTGAAAATACGTTCTTGTCATAAAAATATTTGATTAGCGTATCATGATAATAATTTTGCTATTTTTTCTATAATGAGAAATTAAATGTTTCTTGTTTTTGAGCGGGAAATAAATATAAGCACATTTTTGCTTTAATCTGTAGTAAAGTGTCAGGGGGTGAAGCCCCTTGAGAAGAAAAATATTTTTTTCCATTTAACCTATTTTACGTTTGAAAGTGTCTTATTAAATGTCTTAAATCATGTTTTTACCTTATTTTGGTTTCGCGACCATCTTGTTTTACTTCATATTTTTATGACCAGAGCAATGTTTTCATGCACTTTTAAATTATTTTAAAATACCATAATTTAATATTTACATTAATTTAATATTTACAAAAGATACAACTGTTTACATAAAATAAGAAATAAAAATTAACAGAGAGCACTTACTTTCTAAATTCATATTTGAATACATAGATGGGATCAAAAAGGAGTACATAAAACACTTCATATATTTGAATACATCAATAAGATCAAAAATGAACACATAACAGCTCATATTTGATCACATCCACGGAATCAAATATGAGTATATGTGTTTCTCAATTTTGATTACATTGGGATCGGATCTAATTTTGAGTAGAACCCTTTTTTTTTTTTTTTTCAGTGTGTAAAATTTACAAGCTGCTGTCTTTAAGAGTGCTGTAAAATTTCTGAAGTCTGCGGAAGGTCGCGTTGGTACACGTGACAGAAAGAATTCGATTTTTACTTCAATTGCTGCATGAATTCGCTTTCAAAGCATCGACGCTTGAAAAATTACAACAAAGTGCAGGGGAAAAAAAAATATATATATATATATTATATATATATATATATATATATATATATATATTCTTTTCTTTTCAGTGAAGCGATCTCAGAGAATGCTTACAGTGGCTATGGGATAATTTGGAAGAGACTCAAGGGTGAAAGGTTCCATTCTCCCATTGGTTGAGAAGAAACAAGAATCCCGCGATTAATTCTCAAGGTTACAAGTCCTGATAATTGAGCAGTGGTAGACAATCCTAACTAACAAATCAGAAGGCACATAGCATTTCACCACCAAAACAAATCGCCAAGTGTCACTTGAGATTATTTCAAGTATTAAGTTGCAATCATATTAAATTTTCTTTACGACATGTAAGGAATTTTAATTTATTTCTCATATAAAGTGATTCACGGATAACAATGATATGGTATTTTTTAAAATATCCTTTTTTCCCTGCAAAAAATTGATAAAACTGACTTTCTTTTAAAAAAGTAACCAATTTAAATATTTTAGACTTATTATTTTGTAACTTACTTTTAAATTACTCATTACATATATTCCTTTTGTGTATACAGGTGTATGTAAATTTAAACTAAAAAAAAAAAAAAACATATCCATATTTTAAGAGTATAAAATTGATATTTATACGAAAAGTAAAATTTAATATTCTTTTATTTATAGCTTTGCATCAGGAGGACTAGGAAGCTTAGGGGATTGCCCCCCCCCCCCCCCCCCGAAATAATATCCTGGCTACGCAACTGCATTTAATTACCTATTTGTTTTGACTGCAGTCATGTGTGCAAAGCAACAGTAAACTCAAGCACCCCCCTCCCCTTCCTTGATAGCTGATGTGTTTTTTAAAAATAAAAAACTATATAAAATAATTAATAAAAATACTCAGTCAAATTTTATCCATTTTTTTTTTTCATGGCACTTTGTGTGCGTAAATATAAATAATTAAATGGCCAAACTAGTACTCAAATAATCAAAATTGTCAGAAAGGAATTTAGATCATCTAAATTCTACCTTGCCCGTATAGTAATTTGCAATATTAATATCTATTTATTATTACTGCAAAATAACAAACAAGGCAAAAAAAAAAATAATAAATAAAAAAATAAAGTATTTCTTAGATAGTTAGATAGTGAATGAAAAAGGCAAGCTAAAATACATTATAGTTCACACTTGTAGTGAAATATAATGAAAAAATAAATTAAATAATAATGACTTTTTTTTTTTTTTTTTACTCACCCAAAAGAAAAAAAAAAAGTTGGAACCAAAAACAATAATATCTGAGCAATAACTACAAAAAACTATAAGAAGTTTTTATAATGTATTTTGTTGCATTAAATATTTCTAGTTAATGATTACTTGGACTAATGCCTTTAACTTGGTTTTCAAATATTTAGGGTGGTAATAGTGAAGGGGAAATTTATGATAATTTTTTTAATAAAAATAATTTATGTTTTTGACTGAGTTTTCAAATAATATATATATATATATATATATATAATATATATATTGTTTTAAAAAGTAGTTTATTAGAATTTTTTAATAAAAACAATTAAAAAATTTTTAGCAAATTTTAATAAAAAGTACTTAACAGTTAACTATTACAAATTGATTTAAATAATTAATTACGTTAATAATATTATTAATATAAATTCATAAATTAATAAAATTTTACTTTCAAATAAAATAATCTGAATATAGTTATGTATTCAGATATATTGTTAAATAATATAACATAAAAATATTTCATATAAGTGTAAGAAATAACATTATATTTTCAAAAATATTCATTTTAAGGAATTGAAATAAATAGCTTTTAAGTAATATGAGTTTTAAAAATTAATTTCATTAACAGTATTTTATACATAATAAAAAATTACAAAGCATTTGATAATAAAGTAATAGTTTTTCTGTATGAAAAATACTAATTAATTTTAAAAGAAAACTTTGATAAATTAATTTTGCTAATTTAATATTTATCTGATACTAAAGTTATAAGGGAAAAAAATAATGTAAGTTTAAGAGATATTATTATTGAATTACAATAAATGCTCACTTTAAATCATAAAAAAATAGCTTATATGAATTTCGAAATTTTGTTTAAAACTAAATTTTATTTTATTTAATAAAAATTAAATTTCAATTTTATTTAATTTAATAACAATTAAAACTTAATTTAATCAAAATTTTATTTAATTATCTAATTGACAATTAAAAAAATTGGAAATGAACTGATAATAGAAGTCTACAAATCTTTATTAACTAACTTAATAAAAATCGAAACAAAACACAAATAAAAAATACAAAAGCAACAGAGAGGATAGAACTCGCCTACTTAAGAGGCTACTTCAGTCAAACAAAAAGACCCGTTCGCTAATGCTAATCCTATGGAGGAAATTTATAAAGATATCGCGGTCGCATTTCAATATTTTTAAATGATTTCTTTTGCATTGAATAGTTGAGATTGATCTGTACAAAGGCCGTTGTTTACTTTTTCGATTTTGTTTACAGGTATTTCTTATGAGGACACTTTCATTTTCGGAACCGGTTTCGAAAGTAAAAGCCTCCTCATAAAAAATATCTACAATCAAAATCGAAAAAGTAAAAAACGGCCTGCATACAGATCGATCTCAACTATTCAATGCAAAAGAAATCATTTAAAAATATTGAAATGCGACCGAGATAGCTTTATAAATTTCTTCCATAGGAATATCATTAGCGAATGCGTCTTTTCATTTGACTGAAGTAGCTTCTTAAGTTTGCTAAACAAGCGCGTTAACCACTGGACAACATCGTCCACACAAAACTCGCACCAAAATAGCATGAATTAACTAGGTACGATATTTCTCAAAGTGCTTGCATTTCCTCGCCAAATCATCCCTGCGAAGCAAGCCAAGACCGGTTTCTGATCAACCAATGAGAGAATGGAACCTTTCACTCTTGAGTCGCTTCCGATAATTTCTGTTACAACAGTTAACAGTTAAAACAAATAAAATTAACAAAAATATATCATGCTAAATTCCTGTATTTTAATAAACATGCCACCTTAAATTACAACAAAATACTACATGAAAATAAGAAGAGGGTTGCTGCATCCTGTCTGCTCGGTTAAAAAATACGCGCTCATTGTCGTTTATATTAGAATATTTTCTTGCACAGTGAATATCGACTCGTTGTCATGTTCTGGAAAGAGTGTTGACTTTTAAATATTACTAATAAAAATCAAAAGTGGCCTTAAAAATAAATTCTTTTTCCACCAGTGGCATCCTGCCTTTTTTAAAGAATAAAGGAAACTGGCGTGTGCGTGAATACATAGACACGTACAAGTAAATCTTCAGATCAGAGACCACAACGTCAATTTTGAAAGTCAATTTTAATTTTCATCCCACTTCACGCAATATCCAAAGATATCGAACTCCTCAATTTAATAATGTTAGATTATATGTATATTTCTAAGCATATGAGATACCCAAAGGCTCAGAAAATCCACCTTTTATTAACTGTCATATTAAACACGATTCCATGCAATTATTACTTCACATGCTTATTGTTCCAATTCTTTAGAATAAAAATGTAAAACTCTTCAGAGAAGCTCTCTTCAGAAGTATCTATTTTATATTTTACTTAAACTATTTTTTTTTCCCAAATCTTTCGTAATCGGGAAAATCATAATGAATGAATTAATAAATTTTCTTTTTCCGACACGTTACGAAATAGAGTTTCTAGGCAACCGGTAAAATACAAGAGAAACAAATTACTTATCCTTCTACATATTAAAAAAGTAGTTTTGATTTGGAAATGGACCAATGAAAATCTGCGTACGTAGATATTTCCGGCAGATCGGCATCCAATTTGAATGCTTAAGCATGGCCTTTCTTCGTTAATATTAAAAAAAACTGTTGCATACAAAAATATGAAAATCGGTGGTATTATAGAGAAATGTTTGATAAACACGCTGATGCAGACAGTTTTCAAATCGAAG
Organism: Maratus speciosus; assembly: GCA_963932465.1. NCBI lineage: Eukaryota > Metazoa > Arthropoda > Arachnida > Araneae > Salticidae > Maratus > Maratus speciosus. The sequence continues at coordinate 382,649,328 of OZ010791.1, forward strand.
AATTATTTTAGGAGATATTTAATGCCAAAGTTGGACAAAATCGTTCCATTAAAAAAGTTTTATAGGAGCAAAAACTGTACATAGGAATTTAATCATTTTTAGATCATTTTATGCGTCAGAATTTTCGGTGTGCACACTGCATTTAGTTTTTTAATTTGACTCATTTTTTGAGGTTTTATTTCTATTTTAAATTCAAATTTTCAGCATTTCGAGAGATATTTTTTACATATTTTAGAAAATTGTATTAATTTAAGCTGTTGCCAACAGTATAAACAGCGCAAACAACAATGTTTGCTTCAAATTAAAAAAATATTTTACACGTGACTATTATAAACAGAAAATATAAAAAGCAGGAACTCATTGAAAATTACGTAATAAAAACTATATTTACACGTGAATTTTAAAAGAGAAAGAATATTGTAAAATAATAAATTCATAAACATGCGTTACAAGTCTTAAATAGGAGAATTTACGTCACATTACACTTATTACGTAAAATGAACAAAAATAATATTGCAAAACAGTTTACATTTAAAAATTGCGCGAGACATTTATTTGATATTTTAAGATGATCCTAATATTTCATTTCTAACAAAAGTATTTTTACGGGAATATTAAAAAGAGAAAGAAAAGTTTGGTAAAAAATACGTCAGATTATAATTGTCAGATTCAAATTATAATTCAATCTTCCGAAATCTTTTTAAAGTCGATCAAATTAGCGTGCTGTTAGGGTCTGCGGTGTCTGAACGGGGGTTGACGAGCGTAGCTCGTAGGGGGCAGTGATAAAAATAAAAAATTGAAAAGGTTAAAATGGTTTATATTTTTCGAACAGATGCACAAAACTCCATCAAAAAATACATAGATAATTATGTGTGACACTGATAGAATTTCAAACTAATCGGAGTAACGTAAGATCTCCATTAGGGAATTTTAGCGAATTTACCCTTGGGAAAAAATAGATTTCTTGGGAAGATAATTTTCTTGGGAAAAAATTATTTTTGAGTCTATTTTTGTTAATTATTCACTAGAAAAATAGAACAAATTTATTTATGTTTCTGTTGGACATAATGTTGCTCCTGAGTTACATAACAAAAAATGCTCAAAGAATGATAATTTTAAATTATATACTTACTTTAAAGGAAACTTTTTAGACAAGTTCTCAAACAGAATGTTTTTTTTATATCTTTCCAGAAAAGAATATTGTTTGAGAGAAATTTTCATGACATTTTTGGAACAAAACCTCTTTCCGTAAATTCATAAAAAAGTACGATTTTAAATTAAACTTGAAATGTAGACCACACTCGAAAACTTCACATTAAAAAATTATATATATATAGACACACATCCTTAGCCTCAAACGGTCAAGTATTGAATTTTATAGGGTGAGAAAGAAAATAGTACGCAAAGCCCGATTTTCGCCTAGTCTTGTGAGGTGCACCCTGGACTTTGAGGGGAGGAGGAACAAACTGCGTTAGCTAATTTATCATTATTAGATTATATGAGGCTCATTTGCAAACTGAATGGATTTGATGTACCTTAAAATTAATAATAATATTTAATAATCGTCTAAACTAAGCAAAAACGCTGAAATCTTTAAATAAATAAAGTACAATCCAAACGTCAAAAACAAGCAGGGGCCCCGAAATTCATGACGTGCCCCAAAGTGTAAGAACGAATTAAAAGCTATAAGACTGCTATGAACCAGAAAATTAAAATACTTCATGGATTTCACTTTGCTCAAAATGATTGATCTCCACCCCCCCCCCCTCCCTCGATAACTACTTCTAAAGGGGGAAAAAAACCTCTACTCTACGTAATAATTTTGTCACCGAGGAAATTCCTCGCTAGTATACATTAAAAAATGTTCGGTTGCATGAATAACTACGAGAGTAATACGTGTGTACACACATTAGATATGTGCTTGCGTGCGTGTACCAATCTAAGACCTTTGCACAGTAATTCACTTTTTCCATTTTTACTATTATTACTCGGCGCTTCTGGACTTCATTCATACGTGTGACGTTTTGCTTCTGCCACCGGGTTTTTCCATTCATTGTTTTCGGTTGGTCGCCTGGCAAAGGAGTAGAAGCCATTTGTTAGACAACATCGAGATGGACAACTGAACCTAAGCAACCGTGAAACACTCAAATACTGCCTAGCAAGGAAGACAGAGGATAAGGCAGTGTTACAAAGCCAGAGAACTGATAACGATATTATTCAACAGTTTTATCTGAAACTAGAATAAAATATTCGATTCAACTAAGCAATCCTGGATAAAAACTAAAGACTAAACTTGGGTTATCACTCAAAATTACAGATGGAAGGATACATAGTTAATACGAAAAAATGATTGATGGTACAGTGAACAATTTTATGCAGTACATTTCTGCTTTCCTTCACGAATCTCTGAGCCTGGAGGTCTGTTTATAAAGCAAATCAAGATGGAAAAATAAGATTAAAATTCTATAAGTTCTATTTGTGTTATTCTTCATGAGCACTTTTGAAATTACAAAAGTCCCTCGATTATCCGAGTTAATATGGACCAAGTTCACCTCGGATAAGCCAAAAACTAGGATAAACCGGATTTACACAAAGACCGGATTCGTCACCAAGAAGATGAAATATAAATTTTCACTTACAATTGAAGAGCTGAGTGGATGAACATGTTATGCTACATTTTCTATTTTTTTTTTTTTTTTTTTTTTTTTTTCTTTAAATCTTATCGATGAAAGCGTTATGAGGTATCCTATCACATGGTGAAGCTAAAATACTAAGATTCTAAGTCTTGAAGATTTAAGAGATTATTCATTAATATTTAATATTTTATAATGTCAATAATATTAATAATTTTTAATATTTGAAAATTAAATATGAATAAGTTTTTCCGAGAGAGTTTAGTACCATACCTGTTAATATTTTAAACACATAGTATCAAAACAAAAAATAAATCATTAAAATTTACAGCAAAAACTTTCACTTAAAGGTCAAAATTAGCACTTGGCCACCGGCCACAGGGCCAGTAAATGAAAAAAAGTGGCTAGTGAAAAATTGTCTATCAGCGGCCACCTTCCGGCCACTTTTTCACAAGGAGATAATAAAAATTTCTTGCATTTCATCAAGGATTCTACTTTTTTTGGTTCCAATATATTTATAATAACATATTTATTTGGGCTACTCAGTTTTAGATTAATACTTAAGTGACCGCTAGTTTAAAGAAAGAGGCCACTTAAGAAATTAGTCCTACCGGCCAGTGGCCGCTAATGAAATTTCCAAGTTTTGACCTATACTTTCACCTCAAATTTCTTGAAATGTAATTCTTTTTACTTAACATGTTCTTCCACTTAGCTCTTCAGTTCATTAATTTTTGTGATACTAGTAACCTTTCTTTGATGTACATTTCCGTTTCTGTTAAGAAAAACAGGGAATGAAATTGTTTATTGAAAGATCCTTGACAGTTTTTTGTTTGTTAAATGTCAATTTTGCTGAAGTTTTTTTTTTTTTTTTTTTTTTTTTTTTTTCTTTTCCCTGCAGTATTACGCTAATGCATAGCTACCAATTTCTAAGATTTTTTTCTTACCGCTAAAACTTACCAGTAAATTTTACAATTGTCAACGATTAAATGTAGCAAAAATTTGTATTGAATTTTATAGGGAACAAAACCGTACAAATTGGCTGCTATGGGATTCTAATAGTGTCATAAAAATTGCAGGTGCAGCCTCTTCTTTCTGCTCAAAATATTAAATAGTTTTTTTATCAATTGAACTTATACCTTTGGAATGGATCATTTTCTTCTGATGAACTGATGGATTCCATTATTATGAAAAAAAAATTGCCCCCCCCCCCCCATTCTGACCAGAAAATCAGATTTCTAACGTTTTACGGCTGCTCTTTCATCTTCACCTAACACTTCATTTATAACGGTTGTTTCATAATAATGGAATCCATCAGTCCATCAGAAGATAATAACTTGGTTAAGCGGACTCGGATAATCGGGACTCTATTGTATTAATCTGATCTCTACTGTATTAAAAAAATTAAAAAAGAGGGGGCAATGATTTAAAATTAAAATACACTATTGTTTTGTGTATGTTGTGACTCCCTGCAACACGCTCACTTTAAATTTGAATACACTGTTTAGGAAAAATACGCATGAAAATTGAACATTTCAAAAAGATTTTATTCTATTAAAATCTAAGAGTTAGTGCTAAAAAAATATTGCACAGCATTCACAATTCATTTGTTACTGATTTCGTAAAATTAAAAACAAAACTGATATTTTATGCAGTGACCAATGATCATACTGATAAATGCCTTTAAAAGTCCAAATTACTCCAGTATCATGCGCACCTCGATTTATGAAGCAAATTTTGTGGGGAGGAGGAGAGGTTGCATGGCATAGATAAAAGTATACAGTTATTCTGATATTTAATATCCCGACTTTGATTTATAGCGTTAAATCGCTGATGATGAAATTTTAAAATAATAATTTAGTAATTAAAAAATCTCGCTATATTTTTCATTCATTCGTGTAGAATATTTTTTGTTATCAAATGTTATATTCGGAATTTGGAAACAGTATTGGAACAGTTTTTACTGGGTTATAGTTTCTAGTTTCTTAAAACTTTTACATGAAATGCAATATTTAAAAAATACTTTGTTTCAAACGCAGCATGTTAAATTCATTTGTGTAATAAGAATACTAAGCTCTTTAGCATTATCGGACAGAATTACTGTTTGTTCCACTAATTTTTTTAGACAAAGTTTTAGTTTAAAAATGTACAATTTGATAATCTTTTTTTGTTTTTAACTACCTTTCAACTATCTAAGCCATAACAGTAGTGCATTTTGTAGTATCGTATGAAGTATTTTCGTTTCATTCCTCATACATTGGTCATATTTTCACATCGAAACAAAATACAGTTAAAATTCATATAAAAAAGCACAAATAAATGTACTAAAATGACTTGCAGGTGCATATAATGTAAAAGTATTTAAAATATATTAGAAATATCTTTAAAATACATTAAAACCATTAAAAATCTAAAACGTTTTCAATCATCATACAGCCGTCATCAGTGGTTATTTAAATATTTTTCGTTGCGCTTATTCGAGAATTGTCTAGAAGAGATGGCGTAATTTAAATAAATAATAGGCGCAAAGAAAAATAACATCTAAATAACCACTGACGGTCGTGTGATGGCTGAAAACGTTTTGGAGTTTTAATGGTTTTTAACGTATTTTAAAGATATTTCAAATATATTTTAAATACTTTTGCATTATATGTATGCACCTGCAAGAAATTTTAATACATTTATTTGTGCTTTTTTTTTATATGAATTTTAATTATTTACTCAAGGTGAATTTAACAGTAGAACTTTCATTTATGAAAATACAGTTGCTCAAATAAATGAGATGGTTAGTTTAACAGCTATCTAGAAAGCGTTTGTTACTATAAGCAAACCACGCATGTTAGTTTCTACTCGTCCCTTTACTTCTATTGTACACCAATACTTATTTTACAAACAAATATAAGCTAACAATATGAAACCAGCAGCTGTACTCACAACAAATACAAAAAATCATCAACTTTGGAGAGAAGTGCTTCTTCCACTAGTCAAATCGGTGAAAGACGCTGTGCGGCGACAAACAGGGGAGAGAGAGGAAATCAAGATGTTCTCTTTTTGATCCAATTTTCACTACTTTAATACAGGTACTTGAACTTTACGACTCAGCCAAATATAACTTTTTATGCATGCCATTAAAGAATACTTGAAAGATGTTCCACTGCATATAAAGTGCACAGTTGTTGCAAGTATACATTATTAAGTCGAGTCATCACTATAACGCCAGAATTACTGAACCAATTCACATTTGTATGGGGACAATGTATTAATTTTAAAAGTATATTTGATGAATTCGTCTGTCAAGAATGTTGTTGTTACAGTTCACTTACAAGGGCATAAAAGTTTTCGATGACATTCATTGAATGGTTGAGTTATATTACAGACCTACGGGAGATTTTTAAACTATGGTTTCAACAAATTTTTAACGTTTTTGATATAATTGTCTTACGTCCATTCAATTACATTTGGTTAGCCTAATTAAAAAAATAATAATAATAACAATTAAACTTACTTTTCCAATGAAGCCGGAAGGATTAGCTTTAAATTGAAAACTTATATTTTTACATTTAATATATTTTTTGTATATTTATTACTAACACCACCAAAAAAGCATTTCTATTAAAATATATATGTATTTGATCGATATTTAGAAGTTTAAATTTATGATGAAAGGGAAATGGATTCTTTAAATCATTGCATTTCCTTAAATCATTAATATGATGTCAGCGTTATTCGTGTATTTGTTTTTCCTTTATAATATAGATAAATATATGGCTAATGAAACATGTTTTCTTTAATGAAATGTTTTTCCCATACACAATTTTCCTGAAAGTTTTAAGGATTTGAGCCTTATACATTACTTAGTTCATTTACGCAAACTTTATATAAAAAAAATATATATATCCAGTTAAATGTCATAGTAACAAACTAAAAGATGTAATTTTAATAACATTTTACAATTTAAAAATCTAAATGTTACAATGGAATAACATGAAACGCGTAATACAAACCAGCAAAAACTTTTTTAAATGTTTATATGAAATTTTATTAGTATAGACAAAAATAATTTGCTTATTACAATTTATACTTTCTTGTAATTAAAAAAAAAAAAATTATAGCAAATAAAAATAAGATTCACCTTCGATAAACAAGAAAGTTATAAAAATCTTGTTTTGATTTAAGGAACTCGTGAATTAAATTATAACAAATAAATAAAAATATATAATAAGACTATTTTAATATTTCATTTGTTATCAGTAAAATGTCTGTTGTAGATTTGAATCTAATTTTTATTTGCCGAAAACAAAAACCTATCTCATCAGAAGAAAAGGTATTCTTGGTTCTTGGTAGGGATGCACCGAATATTCGGTTTGGCCGAATAGCAAAATATTCGGTATGCCGAATATTCGGCTTGGCCGAATAACAAACTATCCGGTATGCCGAATATTCGGTTTGGCCGAATATCAAAATATTCGGCCGAACCGAATACTTAAAAAAACTTTTAAAACATATTTTTAAAAACCTTATACAACTTCTACGTTTAACAGTCAACTTATAAAGATATTCCGAATTATTAGAAACAGAATCATATTTAAATAAAAGAGAATGTTTTTACATTATTTATTTGCTGTTTGTTAAATATTATTTAAGAAAATTAACCTATCACGAGGATTTTCATAGGAATTAATTACATACAAATGCAAGTTCCTGAACATTGTCCAGTAAATAATCTGTCTCTTGCTAAGATTTTAAGAACAACGTTTCCAATCTCTGAAAATGATTGCCCACTCCAGACATTGATCTAGGATGCATTTAAAAACTTCCTTGCTTAATCAAAGGGAGTAGAACAGTTATTCTTGCTAAGTTGTCACCATATAAAATTTGAATAGATTGTATTATTTATTTACTTTTACTTTAGTCTCTTCCTGACAAACAAATAATATATGATCCTTTTCTTCCAATTTTTTTCACAATTTCTCTTTGATTTTAAAATGTTTGTTTTAGAATTTAAGAAAATTTTATTCATTTGTTTTAATTCTCAGAAGAAGCCATGAAATTTAAAATTTTATTAATTAAAAAAGTTTTATAACTATCCTCTTCTTAAATTTTTTTGCAATTTTTTTTCAGCATAAAGTTTACTTGAAAAAAGCCCTTGTTTGCTAGAATAAAAGTTTCTGTTTTAAATATTATGTAAAATTGTTTTAAAATTTAACATTTTAATGTCTTTAAACTTTGAAATATAAAAGTATTCGACAAGCCGAATATTCGGTATCCGGCCGAATAGTTACTATTCGGCAGGCCGAATATTCGGTATTTGGCCTAACAGTTACTATTCGGCTAGCCGAATATTCGGTATTCGGCCAAAATCACTATTCGGCGCATCCCTAGTTCTTGGAATATGCATAATAGTTTTCTTAAGGATCCACCGGTCAAGTCAGTTGGACAATGACCTAACCAGAAACAATAATTCCATGTTTCAATCAGCCAAGAAGAGATTTATTCCCGTGCCCATCTATTCCAATTCGTTGCTGAAATAGGACAGAACGACATATGTATGTCACTTAAATTGACACAGACAGCTGATAATTTTCCTGATGTGAAAATAGTTTACATAAAAACGTGCTTGGTTGCGCAAAGTTGCTTTGCAAAGTCTTCCGAAAATAAGTTAATGTATATCTAATACAGAAAAATGAGGTTTAAATGTTGAGTTTTGCAAAGTTAAATTTTAGAACTTTCAAATAAAAATATGACACTAAGACTTTAGGTTATAAACTTTTACAAAACGAAGAGATTTGTTTGTTTTAAAGAAAATTTAATTATTCGTAAGTAATGAATTTTCAAAAGCTTAAGAATTTGTATGTTGGGAGAAAGGAAAAATAATACGGTTTTGAATTTGAAACAGAAAAAATAAACAGTGTTTTTAGAATTTTCTTATTATTATTCCTTCTAAAATTTAAAAAATAGTAAACTTTTTCTACAAATTTTTAAGGAATTTAATAAAATATATTGACTCATAAAAAGTATATTAATAAAATAGCAAATACAGTTAAATATGCAAAAATAGAAAGAAACGTATATTTAATTGTAGTTTAAATATAAAACATTTTTTTTTTTTACAAGTGATTAATTTGATATGTATATTTTTTCAAAAAGAGTTACAGCTGGATAAAAAAATGTTAACAGACTTATTTCCTACTAACAACAGAAGTATGCAAGGAAATATTCTATACATCTAATATTTAATTTGTTATGAATCATTAAACAGAAGAGCTCATTTTAAAACCCTCATAAGTAGGAGGATTTATTTATTTAGTATTATTATTAAGGGAACTCGGTACCCTTTGAAGAATTTTTTACTGATGAACATTTACTTATATACACATATTATTATAGGTGGTAATACTTAGAAAAACTGATTTTGACAAGGAAAAAAAAAAAAACAATTTTGTGGGTAAAAATTGAGAATTTTATAATCATTTTTTTAATTTAAAGAATTTTTTAAAAGCTCTTTTTTGATACATTACTGTGTTTAAAACACTAAAATTTATACAAATATTTGTCAACCCACTTCATTAATATTATTTTTTTATCTTCAATTTCAATATAGAGTACTTAATAAAATTAGGGATCAATTTTACAATCAATTAATTAGTTTATGTATATATATATATATACACACACACACTTGTGGCCAAAATTAAGGAATAGTCATAAAATACTAATTTTTAAGTAAACGAATACTCAAAAGGAAATAATATAATTCGAATAATTACTATCCCTAGAGCACAGCAAGTCCATATAGCATCTCATTCATGTCACACACTTTTATCATGATGACTTTCATGTGACATAGAGACTACTGTGAAGTCACCATTGTGCTCTTTTGTGAAAAGTCACCGTGTGACTATAATGTGATATTATTTGGTGACTTATCATAATGCAACGTTCATGATGACTTTGAAATTGAGTCTAAAAATGACAGTCACACGAAAGTCACAATGTAACTGCATTGTAAAGTCACCTGGTGACTCGTCACAAAGCAGCAGTCACGTTGACGTTTCAGTGGAGTCACATATAGTGATCATTTGAGACTCATAATGAGACGTGTGGAATTTTCTATTTTTTGTTTCACCATAGTGACTGTGACACTTGTGACCATGTGTGACATGAATGAGATGCTATATGGACTTGCTGTGCTGTAGGGATAGTAATTATTCTAATTATATTATTTCTTTTTGAGTATTCGCTTAGTTAAAAATTAGCATTTTATGACTATTCCTTAATTTTGGCCACCAGTGTATATATACATATATATATATATATATATATATATATATATATATATATATATATATATATATAGGAGAAATGCAACACAATGAAAAAGATAAATAAAATCTAAATGTTCAAGAAATCAGTTTTTGCCCGTTGTATGTATATAATATATACAAAAACTGTGAAATTATGAATAAAATGACATTAACAAATTAAGCCAAGCCCCCCCCCCCCCCCCCCAGCACACTTAACATAGATTCAAAAAACATAGTAAAATACTGCAGAATTTGAATAACAGAAATGAATATATATATATATATATATATATAATTATTGTAATAGGTTTAGATGATGATTTGTAATTATATTATGGCTATATATATATATATGTGTGTGTGTGTTTGTAATGATTCAGCGCTACTCCCGTTGTTTCGGTGTAGATCGGGCCGACGTAGGATCGCTCCCTCTGAGTTTCTAGCATCGTTAGGTAGTCGCCGTGAGTGGTATCCGAGAATTAATGAAAGTTTATGTGAGTCTCTGCTTAAAGAAAGACACAGTGTTTTCGGGGACCTGATTTATTAATCCTTTGTACATCCTTTTGAGAAAATCAGGCCCCTTTTGGCTTGAGAGCTGTTCAGTTACTTCTTTATGGACATCTGACTCGGGAGTTAAGGGTATCGCAAAGCGATACTTGGAAAGCAAAGTTGCGTGGACTTAAGGCATTCTTTACTAAAAAAGTTAGTTGGTCAAACTTTAGTTGGTCAAAAGCTCTGTCCTGTGACCCGTGCAGCGGTATAAATATGCTGTATTTTGCATTATTCCTGCTAGGGGCCGTTGAAGTCAAAGGAGGCGTCTTTAAACTATAATTGGTCGTTAGCTGAATGATTGACTGTCCGGGATAAAGGCGGTGGCTCGAGTTCGGCCGATTGAATGCAGCAAGACTTGCAAATTGCACTTATTCAGCAAAAGTATTCTTATGAGATGTGCCAAAACGATCTTTGAAAGTTATAAGCTGCGATACTGAAAAACTAATTTACCAGGGGCAAAGGCGTTCAATCAACTGAGACACAATTACTAAAGCTTTTTTAAAGTTTTAATTTTAATTTCTAAATTTAAATTTTTTTTTCTTAAAACGGGGATTTTAAATTTTAAAAAGGGGCAAAAAGGGGATTTTAAATTTTAAAAAGAGCTTAGCTTTTATCGTTTCATATATATATAATTATTGTAATAGGTTTAGATGATGATTTGTAATCATATTATGGCTATATTATATATATATATATATATAAAACCATTAATTAAACATTACCGACCATCATCAAAAACCGCAATATTGATATATATATATTCTCATAAACTAATTCATTAATTGTAAAATCGATCCCTAATTTTATTAAGTACACTATATTGAGGATAAAAAAAATAAATGGAGGTTATTTGACAAATATTTGTAGTTTAGAAGTTTGTGTTTTAAACGCTGTAATGTATTAAAAAAACAGCAAACTTTAAAATTCTTAAATTTTTTTTATTAAATTCTCAATTTTTACCCACAAAATGATTTTTTTCTTCTTGTCAAAATCCTTTTCCCTAAGTATTAGATATAATAATATGTGTATACAATAAGTAAATATACACCAGTAAAAAAACTTCTCCAGGTCTTCTTGCGAGAAAATTCCATATCAACCGGTTCAAAAATTGGTTTAAAAAAATGCTGAACATCAAATTGAAAAGAAAAAATGCTTTAATGAAAGTGTCATATGTTTAATGCAATAGTGCTTAAGATCAGGCATGAAAGCAGGAAATGGAAAAAAAGGTGGACATTTTTTTCCATCTATAAATTCTTCAGTTACTTCTTTATGGACATCTGACTCGGGAGTTAAGGGTATCGCAAAGCGATACTTGGAAAGCAAAGTTGCGTGGACTTAAGGCATTCTTTACTAAAAAAGTTAGTTGGTCAAAAGCTCTGTCCTGTGACCCGTGCAGCGGTATAAATATGCTGTATTTTGCATTATTCCTGCTAGGGGCCGTTGAAGTCAAAGGAGGCGTCTTTAAACTATAATTGGTCGTTAGCTGAATGATTGACTGTCCGGGATAAAGGCGGTGGCTCGAGTTCGGCCGATTGAATGCAGCAAGACTTGCAAATTGCACTTATTCAGCAAAAGTATTCTTATGAGATGTGCCAAAACGATCTTTGAAAGTTATAAGCTGCGATGCTGAAAAACTAATTTACCAGGGGCAAAGGCGTTCAATCAACTGAGACACAATTACTAAAGCTTTTTTAAAGTTTTAATTTTAATTTCTAAATTTAAATTTCTGTTTCTTAAAACGGGGATTTCAAATTTTAAAAAGGGGCAAAAAGGGGATTTTAAATTTTAAAAAGGGCTTATCTTTTATCGTTTCATATATATATAATTATTGTAATAGGTTTAGATGATGATTTGTAATCATATTATGGCTATATTATATATATATATAACCATTAATTAAACATTACCGACCATCATCGAAAACCGCAATATTGATATATATATATATATATATATTCTCATAAACTAATTCATTAATTGTAAAATCGATCCCTAATTTTATTAAGTACACTATATTGAGGATAAAAAAAAATAAATGGAGGTTATTTGACAAATATTTGTAATTTAGAAGTTTGTGCTTTAAACGCTGTAATGTATTTAAAAAAAAAAAAAAAAAAAACAGCAAACTTTAAAATTCTTAAATTTTTTTTATTAAATTCTCAATTTTTACCCACAAAATGATTTTTTTCTTCTTGTCAAAATCCTTTTTCCTAAGTATTAGATATAATAATATGTGTATACAATAAGTAAATATACACCAGTAAAAAAACTTCTCCAGGTCTTCTTGCGAGAAAATTCCATATCAACCGGTTCAAAAATTGGTTTAAAAAAATGCTGAACATCAAATAGAAAAGAAAAAATGCTTTAATGAAAGTGTCATATGTGTAATGCAATAGTGCTTAAGATCAGGCATGAAAGCAGGAAATGGAAAAAAAGGTGGAAATTTTTTCCATCTATACAATGGTAGCAAGTTTTTATAATTTAGATATATTTTAACAGGAATTTATACAATAAAATTAAATATAATTGTACATATGATTGTTATTTTCTTTTTGGAATTTAGAAATTAATAAACTAACAGAAGGTTCATTGAATAAAAAAAAAAGAGAATGGAAGGCAGATTACTAAAAGTATAAATCAAAAGACATATCTGATGAATTTATGTGAAGTGCAGTGATTTTTTTAAAACATATATTCTGGGTAGTTTGGTTGCTTAAGATGCTTTTCTCTCTCTCTCTCTTTTCTAAGGGAAAAAAAAATTCCATGCTAAATATATGCACATCAAAGTTATCGTTGCTCCAGAAATACATCACTGAAACTACCCCCAAAAAGTTGTATAAATGGAATAAAACATTCTATTTCAAGAAAAAAACTTATGTAAACTTGCTTTCCCTTTTAAAATCTAAGAAAAATTCACTCGGAAATAACATCTCAATCAACTTCATTTACCTAATTTGAGATAGTCATAGGATAAGCTGACCTTTGATTTAATAGCTCTTCTACACAGCAGTTCAAAAATTCTAAAGGTTTAAATAGACAAAATGTCTGAAGAGTAAATTTATCAGACCCCCCCCCCCCCCCCCCGCATATGCTTTCAAAATTTTCTTTGCATTTTTGCATCAATCCAGAGAATGACCAAAATTTTATTCAAAAAGGTGGAATGCCTCCTTTAGGAGGAACTCTTTCATCCCTGTTAAGATAGAGAAGATTAAATGGCATATTATATATAAAATTTCATTAGTGTTTTGAATTTTTTATTCGACCAAATGTATCATCACCCTAAGGAGTTATGAAACAAAATAATACAAAATTTTAATGCAATATTACCTTTTTAATAAAAAATAAAATTTAAAAATGTAACCCCTTTATGCACAAAATTAGGAGTCAAGAAATTGCTCCACCTCAATAATTAACTTCGTTTATGTCTGAAATTATATTAGGAAATTTATTTATAATAATAATAATATGAAATTTAGATAAGTTTTTTCATTAAAACTGATTTTATATACATTGGTTACCTCTTTTTGTAAAATATTTACAAGGATTCAAAATTTTTATAAAGCATTTTTTAATAAGACAAAAGCTGCACGTGTGTATCTCGTTAAGAAAAGAATCCATAAGGTCAGGTGGGGGAAAATGGGTCTAAAATCAAGCATTTTTCAAAAAATGCTTATATATCAACCTTTTATAATTTTCCTAATGAAACTTTTGATACACATTATATACATTTGGTTTATATAGATTACAAATATAACATTATTTTTCACTATAATTTAAATGTTACTTTTCAGTACTTTATTTAATAAGGCAAGTATTCATAAGCCCATTTTCCCCCATGGTGGGGGAAAATGGGCCTAGTATTAAATTAAGTGAATATTTGAATAAAAAGAGGCTAATACAATGTTTAATCTACAGAACACTCATTTTGTTGTAATAAGTACATATTTAAACAGAAACATTATTGAAAAATGTGTGTGTGTGTTTTTTTTTTAAATATTCAATTAAAGAAATAGTGTCCACGATTGTCAAATTTTGGTTCGTTTACTATGCGTCAAATATGACTGAGCTCCACATCATCTTCGTCATTAATATCAGGAATTTAGATTTAGACTGCGATAAATTTCATAAAATAAAACTTTTATTTTATGCGATAAAATTCATTGATTTCTTTCACTTGGCCTATGAACATTTGACTTTATTTCTTAAGTCATTGTAGTATTTAACTTCTACCCAAGAACCTTGCTTTATTTATGAGAGTGGTGCTGCTAAATTAGGACCAATTTTACTTTCAAGTTCACCAGCTTCATTTTTCCTTTTTTTAAAAAATTCTTATTTTACTTATGTTTGAATGACCTTTCTTTCTCTTTTGATTGAACTTTTTTTTTTCAAAATATGTGATGAAAATAAATGAAAAATAGTTTTTATAATTAAAAAATTGTAAACTAGGTTAATAAAGCAAGAACTAATTATGAAATAATTGTTATTTATTTTATTTTTTAATACTTCAAAAGTAAACAGAGTTAGAATGTGTCGTATCATACAGCTTTTAGCTAAGCCTAACTATAGACCCATTTTACCCCACCCCAGAAAAAAAATTATAAAAAATTAAAATGATAGAGTTATTATTAATGCCTTTTTATACAATTATATTCCTAAAAGAATCCTCTAATAGTCTGTATCAAAATAAAACAGTATTTTCACTATCTAAAGAAGAAGTAAGAAAGTTTTTCACAACAAATTGCAATTAGACAATTCAGTGAATGTAAACAACAAAATTTAAGTATCTATAAATTTGTTTCCAGATCCTAAAATTTGATTAGAAATACTTGGCATAATCTCAGAGAATGCTTTTACAGAAAAAAAAATTCTAAAATAAGTAAATTTATGTGGTGAAAAGGACCATTTTTTAATATAGACCCATTTTCCCCCCACCTGACAAATAAAAAATAATAAAAAATAGCTTCGATTGTTTCGCTGCGCTTTCTAAATGTGATTGAGCATGAAAAGAAAATCTAATTTTATTAATAGACTGATTAAATAAATTTTCTATTAAAAATGGTATTTTGGTTTCGTTGGTGTATCAAGGGTTAAAGTAAACTTATTATACTTAGTTCTTACTTCCATGGGTTCCAAGGACCCTTCACAAACATTTTCATTTCAAAACAGGACCCTTCACAAAATTTTTTATCTGAAAGCAGGACCCTTCACAAAATTCTTTGTCTTAAAAAATGGACTTTCACAATTTTTTTCCATCTCTAAACTGAACCTTTCATAAATTTAATCATTTAAAAATAAAATCTAATCT
The DNA here is from genome assembly GCA_963932465.1 of Maratus speciosus. Classification (NCBI taxonomy): domain Eukaryota; kingdom Metazoa; phylum Arthropoda; class Arachnida; order Araneae; family Salticidae; genus Maratus; species Maratus speciosus. The sequence continues at coordinate 382,665,119 of OZ010791.1, forward strand.
GTCACTTTTACATATTAAAAAAAATTTATTTTGCACATATATATATATATATATATATCTTTTTCAAAATGTATAAACAAGAACCTGAATGTAACGATCATTTCAAATTCACAAAATTATGACTAAATTTTTTTACAAAATGTAAAAAACTGTTCACAATTTCACAAAAACAGGACCCTGGCTAAAAAACTCTGGAAAGACCCCTGGTTATGTATTTAAAAAAAAAAAAAAAAAATCAAACAAAGCAAGAGAAAATTTTTTAATTGTTATGATACACGTGCCTAATAATCTGAAAAAAAAGTAGTCTTAAAATTAAAATCTTAAGAAAATGTTTTGTTCTCTAGGATTACGGAAGCGTTTACTAATATATTATCTTTCATATCATCAAAATAGCATATTGGCTGTTGTAATAACGGAACTACACTTGACTCCTAACATCGTCACGTACTTTAGTACTTCGAAACTCAGTAAAGTTATGGGTGTATAACAACTTACTAATTCAGAAAACCCAAGCACCCCTAGGGACAAAGTTAGTGGGGTACACATAAGGGAGTGAGGTACATAAAGGGCACACAAAGAATGTCAGTGTCCCTTTTTAGAGGGTACTGTCGCGTGGCATGGCACGCTTTTCAGGGACAGCACCTGTCCTACACGTGTCGACGAAAGAAAACTCTTGCACCGTGATAACTGTCCCTCCTCTGTTCCTTCCTCCTGAACAAGAGCAGGAAGGAGTGGAGGAGGAGGATGGGGAGCGGCGATGTGGGATGTTGCGCCTCTCCCTTCTTTTCCTCGTCTTCTTCGGCATCGCTTGCTTGGAGAAATTGTCTCAACGCTCTTTCTCAAATCTTTCATCCTCTTTCAGTCGAATTTACGGTTTTCAGTAAACTTTGTTCCACAATTACGAAACAATTTACATTCCTATGAGTAACATTTTTAACACAGATTTCAAACAATTGAACTTTTGTTTTCTTTCTTTGCATTATATCTTATACATATAATAAGGATACACATTTGATTAAAATTGGTTCTTAGTTAATCACAATATTTTGTGAATTACAGAACCTAATATAGGTAGAACAGCATCGGTGTACAGCGCCAAATAAATAAAGTACAATTTTAATGCTTAAGCTTTTACAGTCTTTTTAAGATTCAAAGTATCAGTATATTTCTTATCTCCGTTCTTTTTTTTCGTTTTAGTCGGCATCGCTTGTTTGGAAAAATTGTCTCAATCATCTTTTCCAATGCGTCGTCTTTTTTCACCCGAATGTACGGTTTTCAGTAAACTTTGTTTCATAATTACGAAAAAAATTTTTACCTAATACGCGTAACATTTTTGAAGATTCTAAGTTTCTAACGTTTTCTAACATTTTCTGGGTCACAGATCCTAATAAAAGTTAGAAATAAAAATGGGATACAGTGTCAAATAAACGTAGTAAAATTTAGTGGGTTAAATTTTACATATTTCTTTGAAATTAAAAGCGCCGATATGGGGGGGTTCTAGCGAAATTGCCTCAAACCTGTTTCTCAAATCTTTCATCTATCACAAAAAAAAATGCAATTTTCAGTAAACTTTGCTCCCCAATTAAGAAGCAGTTTACATTCTAAGGTGTGCGAAATTTTCTGAGATTCCAACACATATTTTAAGCAGATGACCTATTTTTTATACATAAGTAGGATACCCAATAATAGTACCAAATTTATGTAATATAATCACAGGGTAGTAGTAGTACAGTTTAATATTTCAACTTCGACAATACATTAAGAAGAACCGGTATGCAATACTGCATCTTATCTGTCTAATTTACGTCATCTGCGGTATAGCTTGCTTAGAAAAATGGTCTGTTCGTCTGTTCTCAAATCTATTGTATTATTTCCCCTTAAAACTTATACGTTTTTCATTAAACATTATACAATTCGATTTCATTGTATCATATATGTCATGATTTTAAACATTCCACTTTTCAAATTAAATTTTTTCCTCTTGTTTTCTAAAATTGTAACATACCTTTAAATATAGTTGTTACTTGTTTAATTAATTATGACTTTTCTGTGGTTAAATTGCCACAAACATTGCTTTTGGCTTTTTTTATTTAATTTTTTTTAAAGAAAAATCCATTACTTAATAATTAAAATAAATCAGGATTCTAAAATCTCAAAACATTTACACAAGTTTAAATGAAATTTATTTGTCAATAATGTTAAAAGTAAGACTTTTTATCTAAAAAAGGCTTTAATGATAATTACACATTTTCTGTCACAGGCAATGAAGCAAATGATTTTGCTAAAGCAAAATTTTTATGATAAAACAGGCCTTTTAACTTATTTTATTTTAATACAGTTTTCAAGATATTGTAATAAGAGTCCATTAGGGGATTTATAAAAGACGAAGACAAAAAATATAGAAAATAATTTTTTTTAAAAATTATTATATATAAAAAAAAATCATGAATAATCAAACGTTTTAAAAGTTGATTCTCTAAAAACATAAGTAAAATATTTTAATTAGCTATATTTTAAAGTACTTATTTTTATTTTTGCAATGTACCAAAAAGATAATTCCCGATGTACTCAAACAGCTTTAACTTCGAAATAATTAAAAACAACGTAGCATTCAGATAAAACAAATAGTTTCGATGTAGTCTTTATCAAGACTGTAATCAATAAAATTTAATGAATTTTCGCAGAATTAGTATTATCTTATTTATCTAGGCTAATGTTAATCAAAAATTATGCTAGATAAGTGTTCAAAAACATTCAATCACTATCTCAATAATGCATAACCATTACAGCTCAACATAAAGAATAACGATATTGATTTTTCACTAAATTGAAATTCGAGAATAATTTCATCCTGAATTTCACACGAAAATTTAACTTTCTAGGTAATTTGTGATCTGGAAGCAGAAAATTTCCTCATTTACATCCGGATATGAGGCCAGATAATAAAGGAATCTTGATTTCAATTCTTGACAAGACCATTTCCTGTTTTAAAAATTGATCTCTATCAGTAAGTTTCTAACATAAAAATCCTTTTTATGATTAACTTTAAAACACTGCACATTATTATCTTTATATACAGAGATAACATACATAAAAGCTAATTATTTCTTTTATTGGAGCTGTACAAAATTTGAAATAAATACGGCATACTACGTATTATATATTTTCACAAGACTGATCGTCTATATTATTTTGAGCTAAATCAGTCATAAATTTACATTTAATTAAACTATCACAAACAATCAGTCCAAAGTAGTAAACAATTTACTGCGGTAGAACGCAACAGAGCAGATGGGGCAGAGATATGTATATGTTGTTTCAAAATATTCAAATAGTTAAAAACTGAGACAAATTTCTGTCTTTAATATGCATTTATTGTGCAAATTTAAAATCAGTTCTACATAAAAAAAAATAAAGCTATATATTTAATAAAAAATACTATTTGATACACACACACACACACACAAAATAAAACAATTCTGTAAGATTTATGGTGCAAATTAATAAAAGTAATTTTAATTAAGTGAATTAAGTTTTTAAAATTAATTTAATAATTTTTTCTAATATTAATGATTAATACTATTAATATTTGAATTTATAAAAAGAAAATTGTGGTGAATGTTCTATGAATATTTTAAGGAGGATTAAAAACTGCATTGATATGGGGAAAAAATTTAACTTACAAATGCATAATAATGCTAAAATATAGTTTAAAATGTATATAAATTCATAAAAAAAATTACAGCAGCTTATAAAGATTTCTATCATTTAATGTCAGCTATAGTATTCTGAAAATTGAAACTTCAAGTTCAATAACGTATTGAATCAAAATTTTCGACTGATGAAAACCTCCACCCTTCATAATATAATCATACAGATAAAAATATAGGTAATCTGAAACAATTAGAATATTTTTAACTAATTTTGGCATCACGTTGGTGTTTTATTTGAATAAGCATTGAATAACAAATGGTAAGAATCCAGCAGAATACTACGAAAATTATAATAATGTATGTACCTTCTTTGTATGTACTGCATTTTAAAAATATACGTGCAAGACATAAGCGATGCTCCTTATAAAAATACAGGAGATTTTGGACATTTAAAGATATTAGAAGACTGTAAAAGTCTCCCAAACTTTAAAGCAATCTAAAATGTATTCCCTACGCACGCACAAAGCTGCGCGTCAATTTAAACATCTCATTTTCTACGAAATCAAACGCTTCATCATAAAATTTCCCAGCCGATATCAAGTGCCGTTCAAGTGGCTTTCACGAATTAACAAAGGACTCGACAAAACACACACACTAAACGATCAAAGACTATCACGCCACTCCTGAGGAAAAATCATCAGGGTATTCATCGAGATGCTGTATCCACTTTCTCCCTTTTCCACTTCTGAGCAAACAGAAATCGCAAAAACGAACAGAATTCCATAGTTTCCGATTGTTGGAGTTTTCTGGGTAACAGATGGTATGCTCGATTGGGACATTTCCTGTCTAGGGCCCGACGCATAGACTCCTTTTCGGGAACCCCCTTGCCGTTCTTTGCAGGGGGACGGGGAACAAAATTATGATATATTGCTTGCAGGCCTGTAATTTTCATGATGCTTTTTGATTCCGGAGAAACTACCGCAGATCAAATGATACAGCAGTATAGTTCGTTTCTAACTTTCTTAACCGCATGGTTAAGAATTCGTACAATGTATAGCTTTCGATGAGATTCATAAAATTTATAATAATAAACGTCAGATTTTTTATTTATTTTATTTTTTTACTACATTTAAAAAAAAGGACAAGAACGAAATTATGATGTATTGATTACAGACCTGTAATTTCCATCGTGCTTTTGATTCCAGCGGCACTACCGCAAATCAAATAATACAGAAGTGTATAGTTTGTTTCTGTTTGTTACCCCATGATTTGATGCAATACAAAGCTGATAATAAGATTAATAAATTTATTAAAATAATAATTGTAGGAAAAAAAGTTTTTTTTTTTTTAGTTATTAGATTTTAGAGAAGGTAAAAATTCACTTGATATTTCGTAAGATTAGCTGCAATAGATATAGATAACTAATTTTTTCATCCAATACTAGTGAAAGATTGTTATAATATGCGATTTCCAAGCTACAAAGCAGAGTTTTCAGCTATTACACCATCACATATAATTTATTTGTTTATTTTATTCAGCTCTAGATTAATGGAGAAAACACTGATTATTTATTATCTTCATTTTATTGTAGCAGAATGGATATTTTTTTCTACATTTATTATATCATTATAGCGACATTACATGTGATTATTTCTAATTTTTACTTTAAGTCTAACATTTAAAGTTTGAATTTTGTAATGCAATTTTGTTTGCCTTTCAGAAAATGTAGATAAAAAAAAAATAACACTGAGATCTATTGAAAACATATTAGCATTTAATTTTCATAGAAGAGAGTTGGGGGTGGGGGGTGGGGCATATATTTAAGTGTAAAATATAGCACTATTTAAAGCTCAAAGACATTCGATTAGAGATATTTTATTAATATTTTAATTTTGTGTTTGCTGGAATATTTTTTTTAAATAAAGAGCCTTTACTTATCAAAATAATGTAGAATTAAGACAAATGCTGATCAAATTAAGAACAAACTGAATTTTTAATAGCGGAAATAGATACTTAGTAGTTTATATATATATATATTTTTTTTTTTATGAAATACTGTATGTATATTAAAAAAAATAATAATAAAATACATACACCGATATTAATTAAACTGCCATAAAGGCCTCATACAATGGCTTAATCCTTATTTTACGGCCGACAACATGACTCGCCAAACTCGGTATTACCACGGGCTATCTTCTTTTTTTTTTCTTTTTAACCTCATCCCAGGCAAACCCCCCAAAACTCATACATATTTACTCTTTGTGCATAAGATACTCCTTGCGCACGCATACAGAACCCTCATGCGGATGGACAGATTTATATTTGCGAATAGTTTAAGTGCAACAAAGTTTCTTTACCAGGGCTATAAAAAATGAAACTATCACCAAAAACGACTAATATATTTTTCGCAACAGAACTGCATATATACAAAACATTTTCTTTCTTGCATTCAAAATAGACTTACTATTCTTGAGTGCGAAATATGTATTTACACGTAAACTTATGTAGGCTTCTTGCGCGCAATGAAAACGGTCGGTATGTGCTAGTATGCAGAGGGAACACTGACCTACAACATTAGTTCTATTTATTTAGATTTCCGGTTTTGGTCCGTAGGATATTTAAAAACTTTACTTCACTGAAAGTTAAAAGTAATCGGGGAGAGTAAAAACAACATTATCGTGTTTTTAATTAATTTATCGGCAACTTTTTCGTATACTTTCAAACAAATGATTAAAATAAAAGATGTACAAAATAAATGTTTCCTAATGGCGAATTTCACTGTAATTCCGAATAACGCACAATGAAGGAGATAGAGAGAGAGGGGGGGAAATGTGGCTCGTTCCTGTGTGTAATAACTGCCCATCCCACACAGCAGTTTTACTTGCTACTTTTTGACTGCGGCCACAGAAGCCGGTCTTGCAACCGGAAATAAAGATGTTTTTAGAGATTCAAGCAAGACGTGTGCCGCCGTCTAATATAACCGTTTTTAATGATCCAATTCTGGGAATATAAACCACGAAAGAGGGCTGGTTCGGAGAGATTACGAAGAAATTGACAAACAAAATGCAATACCAGGAAAGTGAATGCTACGTGGAAAAAGTGGTGTTAATTTATCCATTCTACTGTAATATTGTAACAGTCAGTATACTTCATTAATATTTATGCGTAGTGCGCCTGCTGTGTATAAGCATTGTTGATAAGTTTTTTAAAAAATATATTGTACTGTACTCATTTAAATACCATATTAATTAACAGAAAAAAAATATTTAACTCAGCAAAAGTTTCCATCATGACTTTTAAGTAATTTTTTTCCTGCACTTAGCCAGATTAAACAGAGCACTATTAATAATAGTGTTAATTTATCCATTCTACTGTAATATTGTAACAACAGTCAATATACTTCATTAATATTTATGCGTAGTGCGCCTGCTGTGTATAAGCATTGTTGATAAGTTTTTAAACAGTTATATTGTACTGTAGTCATTTAAATACCATATAATGATAATACAGTCGAACCTCGATTTAACGTACTTTGATTTAACGAATTCTCCGATTTAACTAATATTTTTTCTGTCCCGACAAAAATGGGGCTAAAATGCTCTGATTTAACGAACAACAGTCGATGGAAAATTTGGCATTCGCAGATGATAAAACTAAAACTTTGAATTTTTCGCACATAAAGTTTTGAATCTTTCAAGCCCTAATCCAAGTGTTACAAATTGTTTTCCCATTTCTGGTCTATTCAAAAGACGGTCTTTCCCCCTTTTCAACTAGAAATGTATGTATTATGTATTAAGTTTTAAAAGCAAGTAACATTAAAGAATTTAGATAATTTTAAAGTTGATCTCCTAACATATAACTTATAATTTTTAAGCTCGTAGTAAACAATAATCACTCTTTTTTCCATATCTGTATATCTAAGGGTATTTTGCATTGATATTTTTATACCATACTCTTTACAAAAATTGATATTCGATTTAACGAACGGATATGTGGGTCCCAACCAATTCGTTAAATCGAGGTTCGACTGTATTAACAGAAAAAAATATTTAATTCAGCAAAAGTTTCCATCATGACTTTTAAGTAAATTTTTTCCCGCACTTAGCCAGATTAAACAGAGCACTATTAATAAAAATGTTATTTTGATTCGTAATAATCAGACACGAGATTAGAAAATCACAGATCCCGGAGAAGAGATCCGATTTCTTCACTCTCGTATCCGTTTATTAGGAATTTCAGCTCCGCCAACCCCTTTCTAACTAATTATTAAAAAAACAGATACATTTCAGTCTCCTTTGGAGACCAGCTCTTGCAAAACTCAACACAACCCTCTGTAGTACATATCTTTCAACAGATGGGCTAAACACCAGACTGACTCACTGTGTATCGAACGCATCACGTTAATTAAAGGAATTTTAATGTTTTTTAAAATCTTTTCTTTGACATCTGTCCTCTCGGTCTGATAGTACACTTATGTACCTATAAGAAATTTTTTTTTGCTTCGTTTTGATATTTAAGCATGATTAATCTACGGTATTGTAGAATACCATACCCTTTAATATAACTCTTATACAGTTATTAATTTAAATCAATGCAGAAAAGTATTAAACACAACAACGGTTAAAACAATCTTGCGCGGAAACACCAGATCTCGAGACTGCCAGTAAAGGAACTCAATACTACCCATACCCTAACCTTTTCTTTTGGAACAATTTACTCACCATATTAAAATCTGAACACATTCATTCTCTGAATCAGACATAACAATTTTTATCACCCTAGTTTCTCCTGTTAGAATGCACAGCTTTTTTGCGACTTTCATCCCGCCTGGAGGACAGCCACATTAATCTGTTCAAAAACTTAATGGGCTTCAGCGTCATAATTTTTATTAACGGCAAAATCTGCAATCAGCTGCCTGCCCCTCACCCGGAGGGGATATCAGACTAACCAATCTGATGCGGCGGCCTTAATTTTTACGACGTTCTCCTTGTAATACGGGGTTGTAAAACCTTTTTTGGAAGAACTTGGATGCCTAGGCCGATATTGATAATCCCGGTGGGCCGCACGATACCCAGGCCGATATAGGTTTTTAATGCACCAGGAGAAGATACCTCGACCGATATTAGAGCCCGTACCTTATAATCTTCTTGTCAAGATATCCACATTAAGCGGTGGGTAGCTGGTGTACAGGAAGATCTACGAGGTTGCGGAAATTTGGACGAAAAACGCCTTACTTCGTTATTAGAGATGTTCTTTTATGGGGGAGGGATGAATTAAGAATAGTTTAGGGAGGTAAAAATTGTCTTGACAGTTCACTTATTTCACTACATCATGATACGGTAATGTAAAGGATCATTTTGCAAAATGTATTCAAAAGAAAAATCAAACTATAAAAAAGTTATCAAACTCACTTAACACCTTTGTGATGGCAGTCCTATACAGAATTTATTTTTATCTTTTAGCTCCACTATTTGAAAAAAAGAAGAAATTTTTAGCCAATTTAATCATAGAAATCCCGAAAGCGGAAATATCTGTTCCAAAATTCTAGCAGGGGGAAAAAAAAAAATCAAGGATTCTGAACACTTTTACGTGTCACGTATATGTGTCACGTATATGCGGCACTCGTCACGATGGGGGGGTTGAAATAATATTAGTTATTAAATTAAGATTCAAACTTCCTAATTTGTATGGCAAAGCAAAGCATCACGAAGTATGAATCATATGTTTATCTAGAATACTTCTCTTAATACGATAGAATATACGAGTAAAAGTTACTAATATTACGGCGAAATAAACAGGACACTTTCTACAAATAAAAAATGGAAGATAACTCGTTTCTTGTTATTTAATGTACTTAGTTTTAAGTTTATATTTTTTATAAGAAAAGAAAATAACAGTGTAAATAATACACAGACAACAGAATATGAATCTATTATATGGTGATTGATCGATAAAAAAGGAATAAGGCGAATACTATTACAATCAAGTCCAACCGCTGGTAAACATCCAAATTAATAAATCCTCATTTTTGAAACAAGGTTCTTATATCAGTTTGATTAACGACGAAGATCTCACTTCCTTGAAATCCATTCTCGGTATTGTATTCAAGTAGAAAATGCGAATGCTTCACATCATTTCCATCCATTACGTCACCAATATGGAAATCTATGCTTGAAGATACGAATGAGTGCCTATGCTTATCGGTTTTGCTTGATTATCTACAAGATATTTAAAAGCGTCATAAGCCGTCTTTGGAAAACAGTATTAATATTGAAATTATTCTTTGATATCAACCATAGAATCTCTAAACTGTACATGCTAATTCATTTAAAATAGAAAATGAAAAGCAATCAGTTTTCTAAATCGGCTTTAAAAATTGTTTAATACCTGCCTGTAGTACTAAAGATAATCCATTGGAAATAAACATTTTATTTAGTATGTAATATTTCAGAGAGAATCTTTGAGAACCATCAAGATGACTGTAATTATTTAATATATAAGTAGTCAAAAGAAAGAGTATAAAATATATAAGTAGTATTGTTTAATAATCATAAAAGTAAATCATAAATGAGAAGATTACAAGCAAAATTAGTAGACTTGCAGTGAAATGAAATCGACGAAAATTGAGATTACATAATGTGATATTAAATTTCCAACTGGGAGAAAAATGTCCGGAAAAATATAGCAGGTAATGGAACACCATGATTTATTTACCAATTAGTATGTAATTGTGTTAAAATTAATCTTAATATACACAATACTTTCAGGACACTAAAGAACATAAGGGTAAAAAATGCGATTCAAAACACACTAGCTATTTTTTTTTTTACACTTACAAGATGAAAAAAAAAAAAAAAAAAATTAGAGAAAAAAATGTTAATAAAATTATAAAAATAGATGGTTACATTGTTTAACCGAGTCATGAATTATTTTTATCTATATCAGATATGAGTAAGTTTTCTGCTATTTGAATATCGTCATGAGTCAGGCATAACACTTTAAATACAGAAGCACAATCAACTTAGCCTGAAAGTGAAACAATACAAATTTGTTTTTAGAAGAAAAAAAATACTTCACCGTTCTGCGAATACAAAATGTCGACAAATCATCATGACTAGATTAAACGCTTTCAGCATATTAATAAAGTCACCTTTAAGTCATTTTTCAAATAATCAGTTCTCAGAGGACAAAGCAATTTTGAATTTTAGTTCCTCGGGCTGAGAAATGGAAACCTATTGCAAAAAGAGTTGCTTAGTAAGTTTTGCAAGTGGCTATTTAATAAAGTATCCAAGTGAAACTGAATAAATTACTTATTTTTCTTCTTCGTCTCAAGGCAAAAATAGCGATTCAACAACAAACTCATCTTTCAGCATCTTTTTAAGAATTACACCTTGAGAACATGCTAAAGAACTATTTGGAATATTATTACGTTAATATTCTCGCAAAAGTGTAGTAAAAAATGTGAAAGAATAAGATTTGGATAAGTGTGAGTGCACTTAAACTCCCCGATAGCGAAATCCCATAAGGGAAAATTTTGAAGAGCGGTTACTTATTAAATATAATTATTAAAATGCCGTTTTCACCCTCAGAAAATAGACGTCAGATGCCGATGATGTGCGTTTTTAAAAATTCTCTACATAAATTTTAAGTGTCTTTAAGTAGATGATAAAATTTAATCAAATGGAAATTTCAAAGTTTACAGGGATTTTTTATGTACTTAAAATTTATGGAGATAATTTTTAAAAACGCAGATAATCGGCTCTGACGTCTACTTTCTGAGGGTGAAAACGGTATTTTAATAATTATATTAGGTAATGAGTAATCGCGTTTTAAAGTGTTCCCATAGGCTAACATGGGATTTCGCGACCGGGGAGTTTCAGAGCGGGTGTTTTCAAACTCTGTATTTTCTGACACGTTCACGAAGTCATTTTTATTTAAATGCATAAAATTAGCTGTTTTATTATTCAAATACTAAGAAATCGAATAAGAGTTATTCGTTTTCCTAAAAAAAGTCTAAAAAATTATTGTCAACCGGAGATTTTCGGTAAGCGATCCTTCAGGAAATGTCACCAAATATTTAATAATGAGTAATACGAAAACGGAAAATTTATATTAGATTCCAAAGCATTTGAATGTCTATAAATTTCATGGTTTTACCTATAAAAAATGACTCCGTGGATACATCTGAAGGTTCAAATTGCAATGGGGAGGGGAGAGGGGGATAAAAAACTTTAACGCGATTCTCAAATTTCCTGCTCAACAAACACGAAACTTTCTGGCACATTTTCTGACTCATTTTTAAACATCAAATCACAAAATTGGCAGGCCTGACAATTTGGAATCGAAATGAGTTTTCCATTTTTTGATAAATAAATTACTTATCGAGTTCTAAGCAATTCTGATCATGTGGCGACAGATTTTTTTATTTCTCTGGCTGTCACGCTTGGAAATTCGGGTCAAAACGCCAACTTTGGCAGTACTTTGCGAAAGATCTGTTAACCAAAAAAATGGGAAACGTCTTTCGATTGCATAGTTTCTGAATAACAAAACCTGCCAATTTCACGAGTTTCCAAAGAAAAATGAATTAAAAAATGTGTCAGAAATTAGCCTCTTTGGATTTGAGAACAGCCTTAAGTGAAGTGCAATTAAAACTAATCTGTTCCAGACTGATGATGTGATATTCATTATGCGGAGTGAATTTCCCATTGTACCTTTTCAATGCACGTCTCAATGCATTTCTGGATCACGCAAAAGTAAATTGTTCCTTTCACACAGACTTATCTGTAGGTCCATCTTTATCGAAAATATCGTAACTAATTTAATATATGAGACTTTTTCGTCAGTTTGATTCACTTTTATTTTTAAGCTCATGAGGAATTTTTAATTATTATTCCGAATAAATAAGATTAGTAAAAGCACTCCGTCCCTTCGAAAGAAATCCCTACTATCACAGGGCTAATTAGCGTAAGTGGAAATTAACATAATGGTAATTCAAAACTAAAGACAAAAAATGTATTTCTCAAAAATCAATTACGTTTTTAATAAACTATAAAATATTTAATCTAGTTACTCAAAAAACTACTATGTCACGAAATTTAAAAGTGTGGGAAATTTAACCATTTATTTAAAAGTCATGAATAAATGAATAAGAATCATTTTTTAATAATAAAAGAGAAAAAAAAAAAGAAACGATCACGTCCGGATGTTAAACGATAACATAAACGGGAGAAAATGAGAGAAAGAAAGAAAAAGAGAGACTCCGAATGAATTAATAACAAATAATGAAAAAGAAATGGTGTGTTCTTCCAATCATTATCAATCATTTCTCTGTTTCAACGCTTCGTTGCATGGAATACCAAAGAAATGAAACAAATGGCTCAGCTCACAAAAATGAAGAAAAGGAAAAAAGAATTAATAAAAATCCTTACATATATGTACATAAGGGAGGAGGTGGGGGGGGGGAATCCCCTTACGAAAAGAAATAGCATCTTTTGACCCAATCAAATCACATGACACGGAGGGTCAACCAGTTTCTGCGAGATTTATTTTGCTGTTAGTCTCACTTACATGGGGCAATGTTTGCACAATAATTTATTAATGCTCTCTGGAAGAAGTTATACAAGATATAGAGAAAGGAGGAGGCATAAGTAAAAAGCCTTATTTGACTGAGTGTATTAGTGGACGAATTGTTTTTAAATTTCTGACGAGAGACTATACGTCAGTTATTCTGAACAGAAAAATATAATTATAAATTATTTCTGATGTTACGGAAAATTTTTATTCCGAAAATATGTACGCAGTAAAACAGAAGACCAACAAAAATTAAATAAAACAAGATAGTTTTAAATATATACTAGAAAAATCTAAACTTCAGACCATTTCAGTTATGCTCCTATAAATACAGGCTGACCACAAAAGAATGTCCCAGTTTCAATAGTATATTGACGCTCGATTTAACGAACTCGATGGGACTCATAAAATGTGTTCGTAAAATCGAAAGTTCGTAAATGGAAGTAACATTAGTTCAATGGGATGCTGGTTGGGACCAGTACATCGGTTCGTAAAAACGAATAATTCGTAAAAAAGAGGTTCGTAAAATCGAGTGCCTGCTGTATAACGGTTTAATTTAGACTATTTACAACAAATCATACATCAAATTGAATGTAAATTAGCCTAGTTTTTCTTACAAATGTTCAATATGTTAACTTTTAGTTATACGGCACACATCCAACCTAAAGTCCAATTGTTCCCACATTTCGGTTAACAAGTCCGGAGTAATGGAAGCAATAGCCTCTTCAATTCTATGTCTCAACTCTGGCAAATCCTTAGGTCGAATCGAAACTTAGACACTATCTTTTACAAAGCCCGAAAGGAAAATATCGCATGACTAACAGCTTTTAATTTTCAACTCAACAAAAGCACTTTACGCTCAGGAGTCGCCATTTTGCGTATGTGGCACTGTAAGTGAGTAAATAACAAAGCAGTACTCGCGCATGCACTTATCTAAAACTGTTCGAGTTACCCTTTATTTGTGACCTTGAACCAACACTCTACAACGCTTACAGTTGATACTATTAAAACTTATAAATGGGACATACTTTTATGGATACCCTGTATATAAAATAATAATAATAAAACACCCGGTTTGCGACTAAAATTACTTAAAGTGCTTCTACTAGGACAAAATATGTAGAATTTCTAATTAAAGATAAATTCGCGTAATGCAAATGAAACATGTATTTTTAAACTTATTCGTAGCAAGCATCGCATATACGTGACTTATAGTGCTCCCAGAATTCCTGATTATTCCTAGTAATTCTGAATAGAAAATTTTGTCTTCATTCACAGAATTTTTGCAATTAAATCAGACAAAACTTTCTATTCGGAATTACCGATGATAAAAGGTAAAAGATTCTGTAAAGGATGCACGTCGCGAAGAGGGTATAAAAAATAACAAAATGGTGCAGGATTTTTCACGAATACTTACCACCAGAAAGGGTTAATTTTTTAATTGAATTATGGAAAACTTACTACAAACAAAAAACATTTTCAATTTCAACTATTAAACAAATTCTTATTTGGGTTTTTTCGGTTAACTAATTTATTATTATTATTGTTTATTAATTCTTAGATACTCATCAGCATAAGATAAAAGTCAAACACTCTGCATTCTTTTCCGCTAGGATTGTGTATAAACATACTAAAATCATGCTTAACTTTTTAATAATTCATTATAAAAAGATTACGATCAATCAACAAATATTTCGTCTCATAATAGCCGAAAAGATCGCTGAAGATCTGAAACTTTTTTTGAACCTCACCCTTTATTGGAGCAATTCGTATGCTCCAGTGAGCCCAAACGCAACAGTCTAGAAAAAAAGTAACTACATGCAAAACGAATGCTTGCATAGGAAGAGCAAGAAAAATGAAAAGAAAAGCTATATAAAGATAAACCACGCTCGCTCTTTGTATACGTAACGCAAAATATTGAACTTGTTGAATTGCACTGATTCAATAGTTTTTGTTAAGAAGGAAAATTATAATCGCGAATTTTACAATATTTTGCGTTAATTTAATTATTGTAGCAACACTATTAAATATTTTTCAAACAAATGTCTACACTCAAAAAAATAGGGGTGACCGGAATACAGTGGATCACATTTGCAGTTAACATTTTTTTTTTTTTTTTTTTTTTTTTTTTTTTTCATCTTTAACGGAGAGACCGATCTACCTGAAAATATTTTTGAATGTTCTTTAAACCTTTCTACACGTCTCATAATTTTCGCAGAACATAGTTCCCAATACATTTTTCAAAAGAAAAAAAAAATTATATACACTCGTAAAGTGATCCGTGTGCCCCGGAAGCGGGGTACACTGGAGCACAGTGGTCCACTATTAGTTATTGTCTAAAATACAATATAAATCTATTTATAATTAACCTAATTCTTTTTCATTACCCCTTTACCTCCAAAATAATATAATAATACAAATTTGCAAGTGGCATTTTGAAACAAAAAACTAAAGAATTATCAAAAAATTTATTATATTTTGAAAATTAACAATATAAATATATTTATAATTAATCTCTTTTTTATTTCCCCTTTACCACCAAAATAATATAATAATACAAATTTGCAAGTGGCATTTTGAAACAAAAAACTAAAGAATTATCAAAAAAATTATACTTTGAAAATAACAATACAAGGTACAAGAGTGATTGCAAATAAGTTATTAATTAAGTACAAAAAAAAAAAAAATCAGCAAACATTAAGACAAATATGATTATGAAAAATTTATTAGAAGCTCAAAATAGTCAGGATAAAATAGTTCATTATGAGATAACCATGTGCTCTGAAGCTATAAATAACCAATCCAGTGAGCTCATCTATTACTTATTACATTAGGCTAGTAATATTTTTCAAAGGCAGTAAATACAAAACAAAATATTTCTGACTATGTTAACTCTACAATGCATGATTTTCATTTATTCAATTATTTTAAATTCTATTATTTCAATTATTTTAAAAATCACACGTGAACTGTTATCCATAATTTAAGAAAAAACTACAGTGTTAGATGGCTACATTATAATCTGAACAACATATAACGCGAAATTTAGTGTGCCAAATGGCTACTCTATGCATTGTAGGGTTAAATAAATTGTTATTTTTCTTTGTTTACTTTATTTTATAGTTTAATAACTATTTTAAAACTATATTTCTTTACAGTGAATAAGCAATTATTAAATATTTTGAAAATTCTTCATTACAGGAGCAGTATTCATTGCGGACCACTGTATCTCAGCATTGGGTGGTCCACTGTGCCCCATGTTGAAGTTCAATACATACTCATAAAAATATTATTTAAAGTTTCCTTTTAAGCATATAAACCTTTAAATTAAATAAAGACCAGTGTTTTACATTTTCAAAAAAGTTGTTTTATCTTATTTATCCATAACCTTTAATTACATAATAAAGAAAAGTATGATGATGAAATTTTTTACTTTTAGGAGCTCAAAACAACCAGTCAGGATAAAAGGGTTCATTCTGAGCAAACGATGTGTTCTGAAGTCTATAAGTAATCAGTCCAGTGCTGTTATGAATTAGCCTAAAAGAAAAGCTTTAAAAATTTAAAAATAAGTAAAATATAAGGGGTGGTCCACTGTGTACTTAGGCCCACTGTACCCCGCTCTCCCCTACTCATAAGAAGAGCAAGAAAGTGAAAAGAAAAATTGAGGAAGCTATATAAAGATAAACCACGCTCGCTCTTTGAATGCGCAACCAAAATTTGTTGAATTGCACTGATTCAATAGTTTTTGTTTAAAAAAAATACATACTAATTACAAATTTTACAATATTTTGGGTTAATTTAATTATTGTAGCAACAGTGAGGAACAGTATTAAATATTATTTTTCAAGCAAATGACTACACTAAAAAACTCCTAGGAAGAGCAAGAAAGTGAAAAGAAAAATTGGGAAAGCTATATGAAAACAAACCACGCTCGCTCTTTTGTATGCGTAACGCAAAATGTTGAACTTGTTGATTTGAACTGATTGAATAGATTTTGTTAAGAGCAAGAAAATGAAAAGAAAAATTGAAGAAGCTATATAAATGTAAACCATGCTCGCTCTTTGTATGCGTAACGCAAGGTACTGAACTTGTTTAATTCCGCCGTTTCAGTAGTTTGTTAAAAAGGGACAATTATAATAGCGAATTTTCAATATTTTGAACTAATTTTAATTATTTTGCAACAGGTTTACTAAGGAGATATTAAATTTTATTTTTTAATAATTTTAAAATCTTAATATTTTGTAAAACTATGATACTGGGGGGGGGGGGGACCAGTGGAAGAAAAATCTTTCAAAGGAAATGTGAGAAGGATATATAAAATTGAAGAGTATACGATCTTTGCATGCGTAACACGAGGTTCTGACTACTGAACTTGCCGAATTGAGCTGTTCAATAGCTTTTAGAATAAACTACAACTATAATCGCAATTTTCCAATATTTTGAGTGCATTTTATTTCGTAAAACTATGCCACTAGTAGAAAACACCTTCGACGACAGCCTAGAAAGCAATTGACTACTAGTACATGGCAAAGCGAATACACCTAGAAAAAGGAAAAAAAATAAGAAAAAATGAGGAAGCTACATAAAGATAAGCCACTTGCTTTTTGTATGCGTTGTACTATTACTTATATTGTCATAATAAATATAAATAAGTTAAAAATAAATATTACTGGACACAATATTAATTATATTATAAATGCATTCTTAACTCATTCGCGTCGATAGCGTTAGTGAGCAAGGGGCTGAGCCCCCTAGTTCTGTATAATTAGAAAATATAGAGAAAGGTAAAAAGTTTAAAATACCATAAGGTAACCATAAGTTAACATTTTCTGATAAGAAAGTTGAAAAATATGAATACAGATAAGTTTAACATTAGAGAGGTTAATTTTAGATCCGACTGACAGCGCGCCTTAAATAAATTAACCCTTTGACTACGGGGTTGAGACATATGTCGCCACAGCTACTATTTCATTATTTTACACTTACCACTTTTTCAAAAATAATCTCTGCCATGCACTTATACTAGGATATTTTCAAAAGAAATTTACCACATTTTTTTTAAATTATTTATTGCGGTACGAGTAAATTTAAAAATAGTTGTCAGTCTTAGCCTGTAATGAAGAGGTTAACAATACAGTTTTATTGTAGTTCTATTTCGTCTTGTATTGAAGCAAAGTGAAAAAACTATTTTATTTATTTATGTTTTAAAAGCTGAAAGTTGAGAACTAATCATGCATTTGTGCTTTTGACCAATTATTTATTTTCTTGTATTGCTATCGAATTTAATTTAAATATAAAAATTTATTTAATTGACAAATTAAAAGTTCTTTTCAAATCGAGAAAGTACGGCACAATAAATAAAGTGGTATATTAAACAGTATATTTAAAAAGAATTGTTTCACATCATAGAGAACTTTCTAATAATACTGCTAAATTTAATTTAAAAAATAAATATAAACATCTCAGCTATATTTTAGTACTACTTCCTGTTGAAAATATTGGAAAAGAGCAGAAGTTAAAGCAACTAACAAACCACATAAAAAAGAGCCTCGTTTAGATCATTACTACACAAAATTTATGAAGCAAAACATGCTATAAATGTCGGCACATTATTTCAGAGCTCCAGACACCTTCAAGAAGGAAACGCACGTCGTCTAATCTTCTTTTTAAACACTTAACGCTAATTATTTAAGAGGTGGTGCAATATTTGGGCACCGCATACTTCAAACCAGTTTCGGAACCGATTCGAACACGGGAAATCGCACCAACCTTCCCCAAACAGTTTGTCCAAGGCGTGTTCTATGAAGACGATTCATCGTGCGATATATATATATATATAAACATTAAAGAAAGAAAGTTGGACGACACTTGTGACTCGACCGGCTTACTTTAAGGTTCTTAAGCGGGTTCTTGATGCTAAAAGGTCACGTGGTCACGGTTTTATAGCAGTTCAATGGTCGGTGACAAAAGATTAGTTCTAACGTTAAACAGCATTTTTTACCTCATTAATTTAGTAAAATATTAAGGCAAGTGTACTGAAATTTTTTATCATGTATACAAACTAAATTAAAGCGTGGACTGCATTAACTTTGTCGTTTGTTTCTACGTCAGCCAAAGATCTTAACCCGTAGAAGAGGCTAAAGTTTAAGCATGAATTATTTCTTGAAATCGGATAAACAATGATGGACTTGCTTAGTCCTTGTTTCGGTCCAACAATGTTGATACGATTAAAGAAATTATTCATCCTTATATGAAGTTACACCCCTTTCTTTTCAAATTTCCTCAGAACTAAATATTCTATCTGTGGCTTACTCAATACAAGCTTATTTCCCGTACGTTCATCCTTGTCAGAATGTCAACATCACCCAGTAATGATTGCCGAAAACAAAAATGATATGAAAAGAAAAATAACAATGCTATGAACATTAATTTCGTGGTTGTAGATTTTTATACTCTGATAGAAACAGGCAGCCTCAGAGTACTTTAAAGGTTATTCAAGAGTTCAGTCAGGAGTAGCTGTTTTGCGCTGCGATTTTTTTAAATTGTTGAACGAAAGTATGAAGAGATGGTGAGGACAATTGTATATGTTAGGATATCTCTACAAAACTAGTACAAAAATTGTTTTGGGATCAGTTTTACTTTTTTTCCCCTTTCTAATCCTCCCCAAGTTAAAGCGCGCATTTGTTTTACTAAGAAATATTAATAAAACTTTTAAGAATAAATGTTTGAAATGTTAAAATGCTGCGTTATTAACTTTGTTGAAAATGTCCACAATTACAAAGTATCGGCATTTTGAGTTAGTTTGGCCGATTTAAATTGTAAGTTAATATACTTTATTATTAATTTGAGGACTTTAATACAGCCAAACCTCGTTAACATGGACACGCTTAACGTGAATTACTTTTAACATGAATTGTTTTCACAGTCCACTATAAAAACGAATACAAAGATTTGATACTGATAACAAGAATTATTGTTAATATGAACAAAATTTTGATTCCCCTTGAGTTTCATGTTAACGAAGTTCGACTGTATATGAACATTCCAACATGGAAACATATTTTTGTTGCAGTATGTATCAAGATTGCCCCTTAAGCAAATTAAGAATTTTGATCAGAAATTAAAACGCATTGAGTATATATATGTTAAATTATATAGAATGAGAAAACTTCATTTGAAATACATTGTGATATATTATCATTATTTACCTTTAAGAAGTAAGAAAGCCTTAATCAAGAAAAAAATATGACAATATACATATATTGATATTTCTTAAATTTTAACAAACTTTAACAGTGAAATAAACACTCGCATTTTTGATCAATTTTTGCTTATTTCGAAGTCAGCCTAACATGATAGTTTTGAAAATCCTAAAAAAATGGCTGATAATTCCTGCTTATAACTAACTTTTGCTTTATAAAATTAGTTTAGCTGTAAAAAGCAAATAAAAGAAAATTTCGTTCAATAACTAAAAAAATTACTTAAAAAAACTAAACCTGCGGCAGTACGATGCATGAAGGATCAGGGCCTACAATGCCCAACTCTGTTTACTTCTCGACCCTCGACCCCGAGGTGCTATGCAACATGTGCCCCGGCCGGATGGTTAGCCCAACGCGAGACCCTCGGTGTTTAGTTCCCAAGCAAGCTTGGTACTCATTTTATCGACCCCGAAGGGATTAAAGGTTGAGTGGACCTTCCCCACCCGGGAGCCGAACTCGCGACGTGTAGCGTGGCAAACAGGCGTGCTGACCACTACGCTACTGGGCTATAAAAAAAATTAGTAATAAAAGAAAAATTCGCTCTCTTTGTGTGTGTGTGTGTGTCTGAGATGGGTAGGTAAATCTACCTCACGCACAAGGCTAAAAATATAGGTGAGGATAGTCCAAGGCATGTCCGAATGCATCTCACACTCAAATTTCTGATAATTAGCAGAATTTTTAATTAAAAATTAAAAAGAACTCATCAAAAGCTCATCTCTTTTTTTTCCGATCCGACAAAAGCGCTCGCGCATGCCCAGAATCAGATTTATATAGCGGGACGAAAATGAAGAAAAGAAAACTGGAATTTTGGGGTTAAAAAAAATTAACCTCTATCGGTCAAACCGATTCGTAAAGTTAAAAACGAAAGGCATATTTTGAAAGATCGTAGTAATGTTATGTCTCAAATACCGTAAACAGTTGAAAAAAAAAATTTCCGGTGCAATAGGATTTTAAAAATACGAATTTTTACTCTAAAAAAAAAAAAAAAATCACGACCTCAGGTCACTTTGCGTCTAAGGGAGACTATTTCTTTCTCGGTAAAAGTGACTAAACGTTCTTATTTAGACTAGGGATGCACCGAACATTCGGTATCTATTCGGTACTCGGCCATGTTACAGAATATTCGGTTTGGCCGAATAGCAAACTACTCGGTATGCCGAATAATCGGCTTGACCGAATAGCAAACTATTCGGCATGCCGAATAATCTGCTTGGCCGAATAGCAAACTATTCGGTATGTCGAATATTCGGTTTGGCCGAATAGCAAACTATTCGGCGCCTAAGATGAGACAAGAATGAGACATAAGAATAAGAATGAGACAGTAGTCGTCATTTGACGCCTGCCTTTTATTTCCCAATTTCCATCACTGTTCTTGGTAGGGATGCACCGAATATTCGGTATCTATTCGGTATTCGGCCATTCTCCCGAATATTCGGTTTGGCCGAATATCAAAATATTCCGCCGAACCGAATACTTAAAAAAAAACTTTTAAAGCATATTTTAAAAAACCTTATACAACTTCTACGTTTAACAGTCAACTTATAAAGATATTCCGAATTATTAGAAACAGAATCATATTTAAATAAAAAAGAATGTTTTTACATTATTTATTTGCTGTTTGTAAGCATTATTTAAGAAAATTAACAAATCACGAGGATTTTCATAGGAATTAATTATGTACAAAAGCAAGTTCCTGAACACTGTCCAGTAAATAATCTGTTTCTTGTTAAGATTTACAGAACAACATTTACAATCTCTAAAAACGATTGCCCACTCCAGACACCGATCTAGGATGCATTTAAAAACTTCCTTGCGTAATCAAAGGGAGTAGAACAGTTATTCTTGCAAAATTACCACCATATAAAATTTGAATAGATTGTATTATTTATTTACTTTTACTTTAGTTTCTTCCTGACAAACATATAATATATGATCCTGTACAATATTTCTTCCAATTTTTGCATAATTTCTCTTTGATTTTAAAATGTTTCTTTTAGAATTTAAGAAAATTTTATTCATATGTTTTATTTCTCAGAAGAAGACATAAAATTTAAAATTTTATTAATTAAAAAAGTTTTATAACTGTCCTCGTCTTAAATAACTCAAAGCAGATTTTTTTCAGCATAAAGTTTACTTGAAAAAAGTTCTTGTTTATTAGAATAAAAGTTTCTGTTTTAAATATTATGTAAAATTGTTTTAAAATGTATCATTTTAGTGCCTTTAAACTTTGAAATATAAAAGTATTCTACTCCCGAATATTCGGTATTCGGCCTAGCAGTTACCATTCGGCTAGCCGAATATTCGGTATTCGGTTCACCTGTAGCCCGAATATTCGGTATTCGGCCAAAAGCACTATTCGGTGCATCCCTAATTTAGACACGATTTCTTCCGAGCATCTCTTCAGACCGGATTTACATCTACAAAAATTCGAAACATTCGGACGGGTAGAAGTACCGTATATATCGTGTATGTCGACTCGTGTATAAGTCGAACCCCCAATTCTTAAGCAAAATTAAAAAAAAAAAAAAAAAAATTATGGTGCATAAGTCGAACCACATTTCTGGTAGTACATTGAAAAATGATTTATAATCGAGGATAAACAAAATTAATAAATTTTCATTATATTAGTAAACTTTCTTAAAATTCGACGTTTTAAAACTGTATAATTATGTGAAATTGAAGAAGCTTTAACTATTTCGAAACCTATTCATATCAATTCAATGATACTTATAGAAAAAATTCTTTCAAAAATCTATTCAAGCCTTATTTACAAGGGTAAGCAACTTTGACTGCTAAAATATAGTACTTCTTTGTATTGTAGGACTTTTAGGAGAGATATCTAGAAGCATTCTCAAGTTGAACTCTTTTAAAAAAGGGGATTAAAATATTGAAAGAAGAGAAAATGGGTGCAGAACAATTACAGGTACATTATTGTTGAGCTTTTTTTGTGAATCACAGGGAAATGACCATCGTTCGCTTGCTGATTATCCGATTTTTTTTTTTAAATTGTTTTACTACCTCGTGTATAAGTCGAACCCACATTTTCAAATCCCAAACTTTGTCTAAAATTCTTCGACTTACACGCGAGTATATACGGTATGTATTTTTTACAAAATAAAACGTGTGAAAATTTCGACGAAAACACTAAAAGGGGGTACGTTTTAGTGCGATTTCGCTTGCCTTCGGCTCAAGTTTTCACTGTTGAATATAGGTACTTTTTCACGAACTTTTAAAGTAGCTGGTTTCGCACGAGGTGCAAAACCATCATATTTATAACTGCTGAAAATCTCAAAGAAAACTACTGAAATAGACCAAATGAAAATCTTACGTGCGCCTATTACCACTAAATATCAATATTTTTTTCTCGATTGTTTTACACAAACTACGAAAACATTACGTTTTAAACTCCTAAAAATTTCAGAGTTTGGATGATAACTGTTTTTTTAAGCATCCAAAAAACAAAATAAGCAAAAAAACTATAGCAAATAGCATATACTTTTGAAAAAATTCATTCACCGAAGTCACTTTTAGTTTTTTTTTTCCCGTGCATTTTGTCGTAGGATTTACATTATGCACATTTTGATTTAAAAAGTACATTTAATTTTATACAATAGCTCTGGAATTTTAACCCTATATACTAACATTTTAGCTAATAATTGAGTATCGATATGATTCAGGTATAATGGGATTTAAGGGTGAAAAAAATTAGTTTGAAAATCAAAAATTTTCACTTGGGATTTCGATGTGAAAAAATTAGTAACATTAGTATTTAGTAACATTAACAATAGAAAAGTTAGTAAAATAAGTTGTTACGGCAGTGATTTAAGCTAAATATCAATATTTTAGCACAAAAATTACACGCGGTCGTCGGGAACGTATTTATAACTCAGAAATTTGGTTCAGAAAATATAGCATATTAGAAGGGAAATAATGAGTTACAATTTCAAAATTTTGCCATAATTTTTCAAATCAGAAGAAAAAAAAAAAATGAAAAAGTAACAGGAAAAAAACCTTGCTTTTTTACAACTCAATATCAATATCTTAGTATGAAAATAATTACACATGCTTTGGAAGACAAGAAAAAGTATTTTTTTAAACGTTGAATCCCCCCCCCCCTTCCATAACAGTTATTTCGAGCCCTTTTACTGCTATTTTTTTAACAATCTTTTACACAGTCAACGGACACGCATTTTATATAACATATCTACTCATCTATCACTCAGCTTCGGAATAATTCTCCGTAATGGACTTTTGATGCATTTGTATTTTTAAAATATCTCCTAGAGAAATTAATATTTTTAACATTTTTTTTCTGTGTACTCCTCTTAAAGAATGTTTCTTTTTTTCTTAGTTTTTAAAATATTTCTAAAATATATGCTGAATTTAATATTTTATGTGTTAAAAGCGGGCGAACTACGAGTTAGATTTATACAAATCATATAAAATTAAATCTATACTTTAGAAATATTTTGAGAACTGAGAAAAAAAAAAAAGAGACATCTTTTAGGAAGTATACACAAAAAATAGAAGTTAAAAATATTAATTTCCCGAGGTGATATTTTAAATATACGAATGCATCAATTGCCCATAGACTTTACATTAGTGAGGGGAAATCGGAAGCTGAGTGACCAGCCCCCTTAAGTATTTGGACAATTATAGATTGTGTGTTATTATATTTTTGTGAAAAATAACATTTTGTAACAAAAAATGAAATCCTGTTATTAAAATGAAAAAGTCTTCTTACGAGTGCTTTAACCACTAAAAATGAATATTTTGCTTCGCAATTTTTTTCATTTAGCCTTTACCTGGTATTACCGGTCTCACAGACCGCTGTTTTTTTTTTTTTTTTCTATTTTTATAGTTTAACTTGTAACTTTTATTTTAACTACAAACACTACCAAAATTTTGTTCCGTTTGGAACTTTAATACTATCACCAGAGACTTTTGAACAGATGCATTTTAATTATAAGAGTCCTGTATAAAAAAGTTAAGTACAAAAACACTATCCTATGAGTTAATCTCCCCTTTTATTCATCTTTCGATGGACCGGTCCGACAGACCGCTTCACAGTAGCTACATGACAATTTCTGTCACATCAGCTAAAGGTTAAATGTATAAATTCAAACAAAATCGAGTTAAAGATATAAAATCACACAAATGTTCATTTAATATTATTATCACGGTAGCTAGTAGCAAATAAAACGAAATTTTAAAATGTTGAACAAAAGAAAAGTGTGAATTTATAAAGTCAGAATTCCGTTTTATGTCAGTCATATTAAGAAACAGGCAAACAAATAATACTCCTATAATAAGTAAAATAAAAATGAAACTTACCTCTTTTTTGCATAAAATTAAATAAGTCGTCTAAGAATTCTCTCCTCCTAGGCTCGTCAGTAATTTCGTAGAGCTGAAAAGAAATCAAAATTAACATCCTATACATATTAAGCAAACGATCATATAAATATATGTTTATTTCATTTACTAATTAGCACATTAAATATCATGCTATTTATATATAATAAACACAAATTTCATTGGCAATACAAATACAAAAACTACTCCTTTATTCAGATGTTAAACTTTGGGTAAATTTTTTTAGAAAAAATCTTTTATTCTATACTTAATTCGAAGCAAATTTTTAATTGAACTTTTTCCAGATACGAATAACGAAGCAAATTTGAATAAAATAAACATTTCATCTGAACACCACGTAGAAGGTAATTTTTAGTTCTGTTTTTCTTTTTACTTTCAAAAGTTTTAAATTTTCTTTAAACAGGAGGGAAGGGAAGGGGATTGGTAGTATAATGAGGACAGAAAAAACAGTTTTAACTCTTTTTGAAGAATGCAGATAAAAACTTATTTTGAAAATTTAATATTTCTTAATTGCTAAATTTCTGTATTTGTTTTTATGTTGATATGTTTTAAAATTGTCTTGTAGCAATGGCTTTCGATAAAGACTTAGTTTAGGTTATGTAGAATAAGGCTATGGACCAGGATACTTTAATTGAATTCCAAATCTTGGGGGTGGGGGTGGGGGGGATTACTCTGCTTTGCCCTCCTTGTGGGCGCCTTCGCGCTATGCATCTATTACTAATACGGTGCGTTAGAGTATACAGACGGGCTCAGCCCGGGATCGATTTTGAATTGATTCACAAACTGCAAAAAAAAAAAAAAAAAAAAAAGAACTTTCTTTTGGGGAAACAAGAATGTACAGGTTTCTAAACTGCTCTACAATCTAATTTAAATACTTCGCATCTAAAATGTTTTACAATCCTTTAAAAATCAGTTGTTTGAAAGTGAATTTAATTATGATGCAAGGAAATATATTCTACCCAATGCTGAAGTCTTTGGATGGTATGGTCAGTGTTAGTCCCTTGTCAATCATCGATTTATGTTTTATGTCCTTTTTAGAATTATTGATAATTGGAACTCATATCTTTCTGCCATTGTAGCACAATGATGTTTTACAAGAATAAGAATTGTGACTTTTGCCCATTTCTGTCATTGACTGGGTATTAATAACAAATTTTCTATTTGAAACAGAGGGGATATTAATATCAAAAAACGTAGTCATGAAAGAGTATTTTACATAATTCTAATTAAAGAGAGATTAACTGAGAAAATTGATTTTTTTTTTTTTGGGGGGGGGGGGTTAAAATTTCCCTACTCCGCACTTTCAGTATCGGGCTCGGGCTCTCGTAGCACAAAATTTTTCGGGTTCTGATTTCAAATCATCAGACTCCGGCTCCGAAAAAAGCCCGAGCTCATCTCTACATATGTTCTGTAAATATGTTCTTTAATGATCTTTGATAAATCTAATGATATTGCCGATTCTTTTCTTTTTGCCTAGGGTCTTCCTTTGTCGTAATAATAAACAAATTCTTTTATGATATATAACTATAACAGCGTGACAGAGAAATCTCCTAGACCCGGACACAGTGGGGACTTTATTGACTCTTTTTTGCGGATTACTACATTTTCAAACTCATGATTATCCAAGCAGTATATGGGTGCTCTTTCGATTTTTCCCACTATTGTCTGTCATTTATCTGGCGAAGTATGCAAACACTGTTATTATGCGATTCTCAAATTAGGCGGAATGGGTTTTGATGACAAGGGACAAGCACAAAAGGGCTGAACTGTCACATTTGTATACATCGGATTTCATATAATTCTTTTTGTTGTAGGCGTCTATTGATGAACCCAAAAAGAATCAAGCGCTGGGAAAATATTAAATGATACGGTTAGCAATTCTATGTCCAATTCAGTAGCTGCGATTGTTGAGATTAAATGACTCTTATAGACAAGATTAAACCGATATCTATTACTTGAATGAATATTTATTTTTCTGAATATAGCTACCAGAATTGAAAGTACGTGAGGTGATTCATTCGAAGTTATATCAGTACTTCACTCGGGTTTAGAAAGGGCAGGGTGCTACTGGTAGGAATAGGGTACTTTCTATATTGATTCTGAAAAGCGCATTCTTAGATCCTTACGGGTACTTTTTTTTATTATTATTATTCATTATTTTTATTTTAACAGGTACTGTTAATGTTTCAAAGTTAGGGCACTCTTTTCAAGATACAAGAATTTTACTAAGCAAGCAAATTCTTTAGCACAAAAGGCAGAAATAGCACTTTGTTTAATTAAGGGACAAAGAGGGCGCTATTTTTTTTTATTTTTTTTTTTGGGGGGGGGGGGAATGAGGAGCAAGAAGGGCACTATTTTTTAAATCGGGGTCAAGAAGGGTTCTGTATTTTTAACGAAACGGCAGACAGAGTGCAGTAACGTAATCGAATTGCCTAGAGGAAATGCTAGTTATATTAACCCATTTGAGGCCAAGCATAGAAATTAAAGTCGAATTTGTCAATAACCGTTTCAATTAAAAAAAAACTAGCGTATTTTGAAAATTTCTCAACAGAAAGTGTTTACTCCAATTGAGTTCCTGATATTTTATAGATGTCTCCAGAACCCTTAAAAATAGCAGAAAAATAAAATTAGTGGAAAATATTCATCACAGTGTTAATAAAAAAATATTTTTTGAAATGGTGCGTTTACGCACCTTTGGCCGAAAATGGGTTAATAATATTGTTTGTTTTCCTTTATCTACGTTTTATTTGCTCATTTAAATTAATACATACGAGGACCCCAGAAGCCGAGGTGTATAAGTGACAAAATTGAAAAAACTGAGCTACGCGCACAAGCTAATTGGAAATAAGGCTATTTCTTTGGAGATAAAGAAATATAAGTGATTTTCTAATTATTTGCTGCGTTCTAGAGGTTAACTACTTAAGCTCTTTAAATAACTTAACCTCTTTAATCTGTACTTAAATTTTTTTAAATATTTTTATCCACTTTTCTTTCAAAGTTATTGAAATAAGAGTTCAAAGACCGCTGTGAAATAAGCAGCAGTTTCATATTTTAATTTAGTCAATTACTATTGATGTTCAACTTTGAACTCAATTTACTTCAAATCTAAATTTTGTCACTTGTATCCCCTTGTCTTCTGGGGGTCCTCATATACACTTATGCAATTCCAATTCATTAGCTAATCTCATCTACAAGTTTTTTTTTTTTATCTTGTTGCACACAGTACAAATGACTTTCAGGAAATTCTCTTTTTAGAACGAAAGAAATGACTCCTGCAAAATGAAATCAAGAGAGAGGCAATTTTTTTCTGAAGAGAACAGTACTTCTGATGAAAGAAAATAGAAATAAACTGTTCAAATTCATTGTGAAAAAAGTTGGTAGACGTTTAGTTTTGAATTTTCTCTTAATTATTTCTGTATTTTTATGTTGTCATGCATGCAAGATTCTAACAAAAATTTCTTTGTGTTTTCATGTTTATATTCTGCATTTAGAAGGAATAAATAAATAAATAAACGTGGAGTATCTGTTCCAAAATCTTGCCCTTAACCTCGGCATTTAGTCCTGCGAGCGAACCTATATAGTAGTATAGAGAACGTTCAGTTTTGCGCTGTGATAAATTAGCATAAAAATTCTATATTTCTAGTTTGTTACAGTCCATAATACATATATCTGATAGGATCTGTAAGCAAATAACTTTAAAAAACAAACTTTCTTCATTGCAACAAACTGTAATTTTGAAGCAAAATTCCTCAGCGCTATCAGCTCATGAATTTTAACAAAGACGTACTCAGTTTTAAATAAGCAATATTTGCATATATTAGTGGAAGAAAAGATGGACAATAAATATAACATTTGAAATGACATACTTGAATGTCAGTATGCAATAATTTACATTATTATATCGAATGTTAGAAACATTTCGTATAAAATTACTACATGCATGATAACTCAAGCATCTTCTAATGTTTTAACTTTATTATTGTAAAGAACTTTTTCTAATTATTGAATATAATATTTCTTCATTCTGAAAGAGAAAACGTATTTTCAGCCTTCTCGACACAATGCGGTCTTATGCTACTGAAAACTAATCCTACTTTAAGTGTAAATTGAATTATCAAGTATACTATTAGAAAACAGTTTTGTAAAAGGATAATTTGTCTGAGACTAGATGAAGTCATGGCAATTTACATCAATACTCTTCCAAAGAACAATTTACATCAATTTTAGTCCAACCTAAATGGTAATTGCGACTTAGAGGGCATCCGTATCGACTTTCATAGTAGCCTAGGGGTCCAATAATATCTAAACCCAAGCAAAAGTGACTTAAAAACACAGACTTTCTCCATTGCTCAAATTCGTTGACATGCGATTAATACATACTTAAGAAGAAGGAAAAAAATATCTGTTTAGAAGGGAAATGACTTCGCTTGGGAGGTGTGTAGTCAATGATATTCTTTTCTCTTCTGAAGGGGGCGAGGGAGGGGGGGGGGGCACAAATGTAATTGCAGCTCACTTACTCAACGACAAAACGCTAGGCAATGGTTATGCCCATTCTGAAATTGAAAAAACCAACACGACTAACTAGCTTCCTTTTTTTTAATTAAATAATTTAGCGTCGATGTTTGGAAGCCGCAGGTGTTCGAATCCCCGACTCGTGACGGGTTTTAATATTGATAGTTCTTAGGGGGAGGGTTTGACAGATGCAATGGAACAAGATTGAGTATGAAAGTTTTGATTGTATTTTTTCGTATTTATTCTGCGGACCACTGTTTCTTTTTCTCTTTAACCCGAAGTCATTCTTTATATCTTGTTTTCATTCTTTTTTTTTTCTTTCGATATTGAGAATTTATAGCTATTTCAATGGATTAATGTGATCCGATAAGCAGATAGGAGAAGAATGTTTTTTTCTTCTTCTTTTTCTATTCTAAGAGTGTGTGCTTGAAATTATTAAAGAGCATGGACGAACGCCTCGGAGATATCGTTCCTCCCTTCATTTTCGTTCTCCAATTTTGACAGCTGAAGAAAAAGGGTCAAGGTTCTTATTCGATCTTCGGTTAAATGTATGTAACTATGTTACATATAAATAATAAAGAAATTATATTAAAAAAAGATAAAAGAAACTAATGAATAAGATAAAAGATTACATATCATCTGAAGTAACTCATCGAAATAAAAAATCATCCAAATGCAAATTTGGTTTTTAAAAAACTGCCACGTTCAAATCATTAAAATTAATAGCGTAGACATTGCTGTTATATTGTAGGCAGATATTTCTTATGTTGTTCTTGTTGCTTTTATGTAAAACACTTTGTTTCATATACTCATGTTTTTAACCATTTGGAAAAATGGTTATTGTTCTCTGTCAGGGTAGGAAATCAAAAACATATCTGAAGTGTTTTATTGGTTGAATCCGCATTTTATTCGTTTCCTGATTGGTCTATACTACAGTAAAATGATGCGATGGAAAAAAAAAATTCGAAACTGACTAAAGAAAGATGTGAAAAATTGCCAGAAAGTGGGAAAGTTGATAGGAACTTTTTTCCATTTAAATATTACTTACAATAGATAAATAGAAACAGTGAAAGAGACTAGAAAGGACTAAAAAGGATGAAAGCAGCAGTCTTAACCCTTTCAGGGGCAATGGTATGTTTATAAAACCAATTTTAATTCCGAAACGTCACAATGGCACCAGAATTTTGCTAAAATCTTTTCCATTTAATATGTATGTGAAATATAGCCTTTTTCTTATTTCCAAATAAATTTGTTCGTAAATTCCGGTGCCTGTCATTTATTTAAACATTTTAGTACTGAAAGTATTTTGCTCCTTAAAGTTTTAAATGACGTTAAAGATAAGTTAAATGCTCATGCGTCTGCAAAAGTACATAGCATCGATAGAAAAACTTTTGGAAGGTATGTAGACAAATTTCACCAAGGTGAATACAGCGAGATGAAGCCAAACTATGTGACAACTGGAATTGTCTGGTCGAGTGTCGCAAAAAATAGGACTAGGAGACACAAAAAAAAAGCGGGACAGTGGCTCCTAAATCCGTACATAATAACATGAAACACTATGAAAACGGGACCTGTCTCTAACAGAATACTGGCTTAAATGTTAAAATTTCATTTTCCCTGCTGTACAATTATACCCGCTCAGACTAAATCCTGTTTAAAACAAAAATTTTCTCTTCTGACTTGCGATTGCGTCTCAACAGGTTTGTTTAAGCATCACATTAAAAAAAAATATTTTTTTATAATAATTAAAGCATGTGGCATAAAGCAATTTTGCTTTTTTTTAAACTGATTTTATTTCTCTTCACAAATATTGCAATATAAACGAAAGTGGGTCAAGCCTCCCATATGTGGGGAGCCTTGACCCATTATTTTTTCTTGATTAAAATCAATCATTTTTCAAATATCTTATATGTTACACTTATGTAGTAATTTTATTTTGATAACTGATTGTATAACGATTAAAATGATATATAAAACTTTATTCTACGTTCAATATTTAAAAAATAAAAAATCATTTTGAAAAAAGTGGGTCAACAGTCCCTAGTCTCCCCCTATTTATACATTTTTTTTTTTTTTTTTTTTTTAAACAAAATAATGTACCATTACGAAACTAATATCTTAATTTTCTGATTTTGTTATGCAGTTCAGTTAAGTTAGTAGCAATTATAGCAAGAACAAGTTTTCTGTTCACACAACACAATCTTTTAAATAGCAATAGGTAATGAGGAGAGTTTGAACATACGCTGTTACAGAAACAAGGAGTTCCTTCCTGGGTTAAAGAATATAAGTGAAAATCTTGTTTTTTTTTTTTTTTTTTTTTTTTTTTTTTTTTTAAACACTAATACATATTTTACATTTAATTTATATCTTTTAGATTTTTAGCAACCAATACCAACAACTGTTTTTATATGAAAATTAGCAATTACATATTCAAATAAAATTATGAAATTATTAAAAACTATATTAGATTAATTTTAACACAATTATTCTAATTGGTAAAAATAAATTATTTACATCTAATATTAAAAACTATTTTTTTCGTCCTGACCTCGTGCCAGGAATAAACAGTCGAAGAAATCATCAATGATTGCTAGACTTTTTACACGACTGCCCAGAAGGGTTATGTGTTTCACGCGTATCTGGGTATGTGGATTTTTTTATACCCTCGGAACATTCTAACGGCTGTATGGTTTTTAATGAATGAGGTCTCTATCGATTCGTCCGATGGTTATAGGCCGGATTTTGTTTTTATAAATTCAAAATGGTGGCCGTAAAATACAAAATTGTGGTAAAGACGAAAAAATTTTTTTACGCGCTATATTGAGTGGCCTATCATTGGACAGGTCTTTCAAAATGAAAACTATGTTTCATTGACTATTTTACAGTTAGAAGCTCCGTTTAAATATGACACAACCAGAAAGTCGTGTAGGTAGGATCTCTAGCTTTACTGCACTTCTAACCTTCATAGATATATCTATAGGCCTCATCAAAACAGTGTTTATAGATAGGAATTAAAAATTAAACACAACTTAAAAGTCATCAATACAAGTAAATGAAAAAAAAATAGGTAAGTAATATAAAAAATAGTTTCACATTGATGAGAAATAGTTCGCTTTTTACGCAGTCGGGTTTTTTGATTTTTTAAATTTCCTTTTTACTTGTTTATTCTGATAATTTGAGTGTTTTAAAACGTGATTCGATTACATGTCTTAAATTTGTTTTCTTTATTATTTTATTTTGATTGATAAAGTATTAATTTTGTTATGGAATATACGCTGGAAACAAATGCTGAGCTATTTTATTTATATTAAGTGCACACGGATTTATTTTTTGTAATCATCTGTCTGCAAATGACAGAGATAGATTTAAATAACATGGTTGAAAATTATCATGAAAACAATAAAAATGAGTAAACTGAGATACAGTTTTCTAAACAAATTGCATTTAAAATGTACATTTCTTTCTCCAATTCGACGGTGTAAAAATTTAAAATGGGCCGAATTTAGAAATTTAAACAGCTGCTGTTGCCATCATCAAAATGACGCCAGCGATAAACACGGATACTTTTGTCCTTTATAATAGAATACAGAAAGGGCAAAAAAAAAAAAAAAATAAATAAAAAAAAATACTGAATATTTTCTTTCCAAAATAATTAGTTGTAAGTTTGCTGTTCTGATAAAATTATTTTATTATTTCTAAACTTTTTTAGCTAATATTATTATAACTAATGATACAGGGGTGGGGAATTTCTAGAAAATCTTACCAGCCAAGGATTTATTTCACCAGCCAGTAAAATGCAACGCACAGTAGAAACTTTTTATGATAAATTTAAGAAACTCAAAAATAGTTGGTTACTGTTATTATAATGCATTTTCATATTTTTTTACCTGTAAAATTAAGAAATTTAAACAAGAGATGAACATTTATTATAAAATAGAACTTAGTACCATGTTTACATCGTAGTAATTAGGAAAGTTGAAAAATATAGCTAACTACTAAAAAAAAAGTTTTCGCCTATCTCTATAGTTTGCAGTTTTCAAAGACTACCTAAAAATTCACTCGCCCTGTCAGAAAATTCACTCGCCAGTGGCGAGTAAAATGATGACACCTGCTAATGAATTAAAAATAATGTAACTATAATAATGGCATTAAAACTTAGATAATTGTAAAAATAATTGTCAATAGAAAATAACATTTTAATAGCATGTAAACCCACGCTTAATTTCTTTAAAGGTAAATAAAAATTACAAAAGGACAAATCAAAACATACTGCGGCCGGATATCTGGCAGCAAATTATGCCGGATATCCAGTGTCCGGTCAAACCGACATCCGTTGTATCTCTACTTTTGAATACACTACTATTAACAGAATTTCTGGGTGCGTCCTGTAATCGCAACTAGCCTTTATAGCGATTTGACTATTTTCAACATGAAAGTGGGAAATAGCCGAAAAATGGACTAATTTTTCCATCTATACAATAGTGTAATACTCTTATAATTTAGACACATTTTAACAAATATTTATAGAATAAAATGAAATATAATTGTACTCATTTTTGTTATTTTCTTTTTTTTAACTTAGAGAGTTTTTAAACATACACACACAAGAAAAACTAACAATAAATATATAGGATCATTGAATAAAAAATAAATAAATAATTAAAAGGGTAGTTGGAAGAGTTCAGTAAAATCCCGATTTTCCGAGTTATTTTCTTCTAATGGGCTGATGGATTCCATTATTATGAAACAGCCATTATAAATGAAGTGTTAGGTGAAGATGAAAGATTTCAGCGATTGAATTAAGCAAAATTTACTGGTAAGTTTTAGTGGTTAAAAAATGTTAGAAATTGGTAGCTATGCAGTAGCGTAATACTGCAGCAAAATCTACATTCAACAAACGAAAAACTGTCAAGGGCTTTTTGAAATAAACAATTTCATTCCCCGTTATTCTTAAAAGTAATGGAAGTGTACATCAAAGAAACTTTACTAGTATCATAAAATGAATGAATTAAGTGAAAATTTGTATTTCATCTCCTTAGTTAAGACGACTTGTGTAAATCCGCTTTATAAGAGTTTTTTGCTTATCCGAGTTGAGCTTGGTCCATATTAACTCGGATAATCGCGAGACTACTGTATTACTTTTGTTTCTACGACAATAAATAAAAAAGAGTAATTCAGTTTGTTTACATCATACATAAACTTTACACTCAATTTTCTGAAAATGTTGCTTTTAGAACTTCGATCTATCTTTTCATAAAAACTACTGCATATTATTGTATCCTCCAGTCTTGCCAGAATTTTTCAAACATATCCTCGATCAATCTGAAGCGAATTTTTGTTACAAATACAGTCGGACCTCTATTTAACGAACCTCTATTTTGCGAACTTTTCCTTGGAACCAAGAACATTTTGCGAATTTCTTCGTAAAATAACCTCCGGATAGCGAAATGCATTCTCTATTTAACGAACTTTTACTTGTGATCTAAAATTTTCTCCCTATCTCTCAAAATATTTCTGGACATTTCAAACTTAATCATAAAATTTTAACACATTTTATGATGTTCAATGGCCTTGAACTGGTTTTACCAGGTTCCTTCTTTGTCGGCAGTGAGAATACGGTAAGTACGGAGGACGAAGACGGTAGTCCCTTAGAGTAACTTAAAAAAATGCGGATATAGCTGAGAAAAAAAAGGAGAAATTAACTATGGTGTGCTGATTGATGATTGTATTTCATTTAATTCTGAAATTGAGACCTCGGAAACTCTAACCAAATTGGATATTTTCGACAGTGTGAAAAATAAAAGCAATACAGCGATGAATTTCGATGAAGGAGAATATGATGAAGATGGAAATGATCATGATGCAGGAATTAACAAAACTTCGTATGATGAAATGCTAAAATTATTTGAAACAATCTGACGCGGATTATAGTTTAAAGAATATACGCATGAAGAGGTTTTTCGTGCATTGCAAAGATGCGAAACGTATTATGAGAGAAATCACTTTTTAAAAGGAAAAACTCAGGTAAAATTAACAGAGTTTTTCAGAAATTAAATTTAAGGACGTATGTCGTAATTATGGTTAAAATTATTTGTTAAAATAATAATGAATATGATAATGTCATTAAAATTCATTAATTATAATGTAAAAACTATTTATATTAAATTGAAAATACAATGTATTCCCGGACAATGTTTTGTTTTCCTCGCAGATTTCAAAGATTTAAACACACAGAAAAAATGAATTGATGATAGGTATTGGTGGGTAAAATAAATAAAACAAATAGATATAATTTATAAAATAGTGTGATTAATTACTTTTATTAAAAATATTTAGTGTATATGAATTTAAAATCTGTTTTATGCAGTTTAAAATATTTTAAACGGTGAATCTCTATTTAACGAATTTTCCATATAACGAACTTTTTTCCGAGATTTAGCGACTTCGTTAAATAGAGGTTCGACTGTATTTATACAAAATTATTTTTTAAATGTTTTTCTTCGGAAACATACAAGATTTTTTTTTTTTTTTTTTTTTTTTTGGTTATTTAAAAATGTTTTCTCATTTAAGATTTTTTTTTTAAATTAACTAAAGAATATATCTGTTTACAGGGGGTCTGTCCAGACTTTTCTCACAGGGTCCTGTTTTTGTGAAATTGTGAAGTTTTTTTTTATTTTTGTGAAAATTCTAGTCATAATTTTGTGAATTTTAAATTATCGATGTCTTCATGTCCTATCCCTCATGTATAAAAAACTAAAGAATATGCTCTTTGGTAGCTCAACTGCTTACTTACGGGCCACATTTTATTTTTAAATGACTACATTTGTGAAAAGTTCAATTTGAAAGTGAAAAGATTCTGTGAAAGGTTTATTTAAGAGACAATTTATTTTGTGAAGGGTCCTGTTTTGGGATAAATAATTTTGTGAAGGGTCCTGTTTTAAGATAAATTATTTTGTGAAGGGTCCTTGACCTAAAATTTTCCTAAACATATCCCTGGTTTATAAAGTTGACTTTATTAGGAATTATTCATATGTATTTATAAAATATTTCAAGTGAATATCTTTGGTAGTTTCTGAGAAGAGGTGCATTTATTTAATATGGTAGGTATAGGAGGAACTTCCAACTGAGCAGTTTGTTAAAGATGTACATGGAATATATGATCTGATGAACTTAAAGTACAGTGATTATTTTTTCCAAGTTGCCTTCCTTCAAAAGAAAGAGAAAAAAAATCCCCCATGCTAAATATATGCATGTCAAACTGGTCTTTGCTTCAGAAATATAATTTCAAAAATGTATCAATGCAATTAAATAAAAGAGTTTTATAAATAGGAGAATATTCTATTCTAAACAGAACCTTAATGAAATTTCCCTTACCTTATGAAAAAACTTCACTCTGGAAAAACACTTTGAACAAATTCATTTACAAGACTTTCAGATGCTATAAGCTCACATTTGATTTGATGTTTCTGAATTGCAGTGCAAAAGAGCCAAACCTCAAGGTAATCAAAATGTCCGAGTATTAAAATTTCCAGACACCCCGCACCCTTTCCATTCTTCCAAGCTTCAAAAAAAGGATTGATTATTGAAATATTTCTAAATCTGTGGCAGAATCCTCAGGCCAAAATTACTAGTTTCCATAAAACAAATTTATGATTTCATCCTTGTACAAGCTACAATAAGCTAAACTAACACAATACTTGGGCAATCGTGCATAAAAAAAAAAGTTAGAAAAGGAATGAAATTAGAGATATGGTATGAAAATATTCAAACGAGGAAGCATTTCCCCGAAAGAAAATCTCAGAAAAACGCGCAAGATTTGACAAATCTACACATGGTGCCAAAAAACCTTGAGTGTGTTCAAGAAGCACGCGCGCTACGCGCGCGAGCTCAGGAGGCAGGAACATGGAGTGGGTCTACATCATGTATGGAATAACACGTAGTGTGTTCAGGAACAGATCGTGGATTTGATTAATTAAGGTGCTAATTATAAAGATATTTTGTTGCGAAAGGAACGTGTGCTAGATAGCCGAATGGATAAGGCAGTGAACTCGAGACTAGGGATTCTGGGTTCGAATCCTTCCAGTTCCACATTGTGTCACAATTTTTTTTTTTTTTTTTTTTTTTTTTGTTTATTGGTTGTTTTATATTTTTCATAATGAATAAGATATTTTTTATGAAGATATATATTTTATTTTTATTATACAGAGGCACGTGTATTTTTATTATAATAATAAAATACTTATTTAAATGTGAGAAAATGAGGTATTTCGAGATGAAAGTTTTAGATCTGAACGCCTTTTAAATATTCAAAGTTTTGTTTCTAAGTGATTATATATGTATAATCATTAATGTAGTATGTATAATGATATAAACATTAAGCAAATCCAAGTGAAAAAATAATATATATTGTGCGAAAATATCCTTTTGCACGTAAGATAATTCCTTGATTTTTTTTTTTTTTTTTTTTTTTTTTTTTTTTTTAATACTTTACGAGTGAATTTTTATCGAGACTAGGGTAGAAATCATATTTTACTTTGAACATTATAAAAATAAAATGTAATAGTTGTAAATTATTTTAACTAAAAATATCTGTACATATATTTTTTAAAGAGATAAAATATATAGGTCTGCTGTCTAGTTTTGTAGTGAATAAAGTATGATTAGAATGTTTATAAATTTTTTACTGAAAGTATAAGTAAGTATTTTGCTTATACTAACAGAATTTTGAATGTCACTTATTTCTCATGGTTTATGATGTATTTTGGTCTGTTAGCCACACGGTATTAAAATATGCAATCATAAAATAAGAAATATATATATATTAAAACCTACTCTGAAAAACTGTCTAACTAACAGTGCAAATTCCATTGAAATCCATCCAGTATAGTAGATTACAAACAAATCTCATATGTTGATATCACAATCTTGGTTTACTAACAGCATTATATTTATCACAGGAGATATAGATCAACTGATAAATCATTTTTAAATAAATAAAAAGAAAATTGTTAAAAAGTTAAAATTTTTAGATCACCAGTTGAATTTTTAAATTGTATCAGTCAACCTACCAAACAAAGCACAACCAATAACACATAAGCAGAAAACGCACAATCACGTGATCAAATCGCCCACACAATTTTTTTGAGCAGCTCGCGCGGAGTTTGTGTGCGGTTGGTTAACTAATTTTAAATGCTAAATGGGCTAAAGCAGATAAAGAAGGTCACGTGATGTTTTTCGCGACTATTTTAGATTTTATCTGAGTGAACATAGGCATGTATTCCTGTTACGAAAACCATGTTTTGGAAGGATAAAGAAATATAGTCTTTGGTTTTACCTTTTTTGAACCATAAAAATAATGAAATAATTGAATTATGTTAAAATTCCTTTATGTCCTTTAAAAATTATTCCTTTAAAAATTATGTTAAAGACCTACTCCATGGCATAAACTTCTGAGCGCGCGCGCGGCGCGAAGTGCACCTCTGAACACACTCCTTGACAAATTCAGTATATGTATTAAATTACAAAAGAACGACTCTCGAAATATTCAAACCAAGGAGTCGCAGAAAAACGTGATAAAGTCGAAATAGATGAACAATTTCATCTATAGTGCCGCCATCTAGTAGCCGAAATTACAATATGGAAAAAGGAATTATTTACATAAGATGGACAAATCCTACAACTTAAATAATGAATGTAAATTAAGTTAATAAATTAAGGAAATTAATGTGAATAATGAAAATTTAGTTAAAGGGTAAGAGACTATATTGATTGAATGATAAAATTATGTAGGGGAGAGGGGGGCACATGTGAACAGTACATACTCAGTTAATTTGAAATAAAAAAATTCAAAAAATTACCAATTGAAGGTAGTACTGGTACCATCTTTTGGCTGAATTTGCAGAACAATAGGCCATTTTGATTTCTGGCAGTTTGTAATTTGATTTAGAAGGTGTGAAGTAAAAAAGTCTTCTAAGTTATTGAAGTAAAAATTCATTCAAGACATCTTTTAAAGAAGAATATCAATATTGCATTCTATAGTGGCATTAATTAGGTAAGTCCACAAAAAGTTTTGTTTCCTTATTTTAATTAAAAATATTTTTTTTTTTTTTTTTTTTTTAAGTTAGTCTGAAGTTGGTAGATGGGGCATTTGTGAACAGAACATGTGGGGGCAGATGTGAACAGTTCGCAAGTGTATTTTTTAAGTCTGTGAATGCTTTTAATTATTTTTGTCAAAAAATGAGTTATATATTCAATGTTTTTAAGATTGCTTCACAGTTTTAATTTACTGGAAATTAGATAACAATTAAAAGCGACTCAAAAGGAGTAGGCATATTAGTGTACAATTTTACGAATAATTTCTTGTATCTATGTTGAAACATTTATTGAAATGTTCACACAACTAGAAAGAGGACATCTAATTAGTTTTTATCACAGTTTTTATTCACAAAAAAAATTTTTTGTCTTATTTATGTGGAATTGGTGGAATTGGCTGTAGTTGACCTTTGGTGATAAATGCTTCTGATTGAACACTCGCTGGTGCAGAAATAATAAGGTTTTAATGTCTGGAGTAAGGCATGAATTCTATTTACAAAGCACACTAACTATATGTACAGGGTTTAAGGGGATGAGAGCGGCTTTTTCCGCAATCTACCGGTCTTCAATATACTTCGGCGCGCTCACGGAGCCTGACCGGATACGTCTTTCCAAGTCAGTCCGCCCAACAACTCTGAAGTTAAATCGAACCTTCGCTCACAGGCTGGAGGCTCAAAATCACTAACTCATCAGGTTTATTGTCTTTTAGAATTTGCACACTCTGTCAGTTCTTCTGGGAATTAGCTGCACCCTCTTACTGCGGTCAGGATGTGCACGCCACATCCACATTTATACATGTGTTCACATGTGCCCCAGCTATGTTCACAACTACCCTTCCATCGGGGCACATGTGAACAAATTTAGACAATTTTTAAAATGATGATATAAGTTAGAAATTCTTTATAAATGCATCAAAAAGTTTCACCAAAAGAACAAACAAATTCTAAATATTCATATAAATCAATTTTTGGTTCAATAGCTCATAACCAGGGTCGTACTGGCATAACTGAGAGGGCGGTGGCAAAATGGATAAAAAGGGCGCCGATTGCCTTACAAAAGGGCGCAAATGCGCTTATATATATATATATATATATATACAGTGAAACCTCCCTTTGAGACCACCTCCCCGATCGATCATTTTTGCATGGAACAAAATTTATACCCATATGCTCAATACTAATTTTACCTCCATTCAGAGACCATCCCAGTTGACTTCCCTCCATTAGCGACCAATTTCTTTGAAGAAAATGAAACAAATTCGGTTTTTTCCGGATCGCTTGAAGAAGATCTTATTAGAAAAGTAATTCCGGAGAGCGCATTATTCATCAAACTTCTAAACTAAGTTCAGATTTTTTTTTTTATTCCGGTAACTTTTAAGTGTTTAAACACCTTTGTGACTGTTTTGGCAATGAATTTACTTCTGATGACAAATTACGAATGAAGGTCAATAAACTTCCCTGCTCTATTCTGTCAGGAAACTCTCAAAGAAATAGATAAATTAATTATTTAGAAATAGATAAATTAACCATTATTTGTTCCCGTCCAAAAAATAAATAAATAAATAAATAAATCATTTGTTTACTGAATTTTGAAAGGACTTAGAAATAAAAGTTATAAAAGATAAAACAGTAAAATCAAAGCAAACGCCAATGTATTCATTTTTTACACTCTGCAGTCATTAACTTATGTAATTAACTTTGGTTTTGATACTTAAACTTTTATATTTTTTTCCTAATGTGAAAAACAAATTTTAGTAACATTAATTGTTACCTTTTTTCAACAATTAAAATTTAGATTTAAACATGACCTCCATTAAGAGACCACCTCTCGGAGCGAACCATTTTTATTGGAACGGAACGTGGTCACTTTAGGGAGGTTTTACTGTATATATATAGAGAGAGAGAGACATACACATACACACACACATACTATATAAATTATGTATAAAAAATCACTTTAAAATATATACGAGTATATTGCTATAGCGAAAACTTTATTCCTAAAATAATTATGACACCCAAATTAGTATTTTATACTACTATAAAAATGTAATATGCACAAAAATAGTTCCCCGCAAAACATTGCACTTCTGATGTTAGACCAGTGTTGCCAACTTAGAGGTATTTTTTTCCACCACACTTTTCTAAAAAAGCTATCTCTATTTTCGAATTTCGCTTAACTTATCTAATGAGTTAATTCACACTTTACCCCGAATATCCGAATAACAATCTCCATACAATTATCTCCAAATGGAAAATAAAATATTAAAATAAAACAAACAAGAACAATTTCGTTGGGTCAAAAGTGCAAAACATTATTTTATACAATTCAATAATATTTTATGTAATACAATCTTTAGGATACAAATACTAATTATGGTGTAAAAAATTTCAGAAAAGTTATTTTTGTTAAGGGCAAGAATGACGTCTATTTTAAGTGAATTATTTTTAAAAACTGTTTTATTTCTTTATTTTTTTAAACATTAAAAAGATATCATAGAGAAGCATTTGGTTGATTTAAACAGTTTAAATATATATATAGTCTGAAATAGCATGAAAGATAAATATTCATTAACATTATTACTACAGTTTTTGTTATTATTCAATTTATTTCGTAGCAACAAATAAATCATATTTCGGGAAATATTAAAAATATCATTTAATTTTCATCTCAGATTTTTTTTTCAGCAATTATAAAGAGAAACTAAAGAAATACATTTGACAAATTTTGAAGATTTCGCAAAAATTCAAACTATTAAACACTTTTGTGAAAGAGACAATTTAAAGAAAAAAAAAATAATAAGTAATCTTCCCTTTTATATTGTTCTTCCATGGACAATTCACAGTTCTTGTTATGCAAGATGCAACATCAGCATATCTGTACTGTGATGCTGATGATATTTTATAATGTATAGGGGAGACCGGGGCTAAGTAGGCGCAGTTTTTAGTTATTGATTTTTATTAATTTTTTGTTTAAGTTTTTTAACAAACCTTAACTGCACTTTTAAAGAACAGACATTTGGGTATAAATACCCGGAGTTTTTAGTTTTTAGTTTATGTTTAGCAGAAGCCTAAAGTAACAGGAAAATTGTGCACCAACCTACCCCGTCACGGGGCAAGTTGCTTATACCTATGGGGTAAGTTGATATACGCTTTATAAAAATTTTAATGAAACTCAAATAAGGCACGCAGTTAAGAGAAATAAATTTCATTATTACAAGTAAGTTTAAACAAAGGCGTTATCGCCGTACAATGTAAATTCTAAATTATACAGATATAAAAAAAAAATGAATAAAACATTAACACTGAGTAACTTCTATCTTACTCGATATCATCATCAGATTTACAGTTGTCACAAATAAAAAATCGAGTGTCTCGGTTTGGGCAAGCCCCATGTGTCCAAAATCTTGCATTACGACCACCTTTCACTGTGTTTGTTGTATTTCAACCTACCAGCACAGACCAGACGCCGAGCCAACTTACCCCGTATTCAATGCGCCTACTAGCCCCATAATAAATTTCTTCACAAAAGGGAGGCGTAACCTTCTAAATTTAAATAATGTAAGTAAATCACATATGGGGTAGATACAGTGAATCATACACTAAGGAAAACTGCACAAGTTAAATCGCAATTATTAAGATAAATATTAGAAATTACAAAAAGAATGAGGCAACAAAAAATTACCTATGAGTGCAAAAAAACAGAAAAATCGTAATAAATGCCCACTGCACGTAGGTAACGCTGCAAAACTACAATGGGGATTGTAAAAAGCAAGAAGAAAGGTACTCTATGACTGGTTGCGCAATCTGTCCACAAACAGGCGATTTATGAGGACTGCGGCTACTTACCCCTGTAGCCAACTAGCTCAGGTCTCCCCTACAATACTGTACACCATTTTTAAAAAAGTATGAAGCACAAGCTTACGAAAAAATGCTCAAGATTACACTAAAATAAGTAAATAACTCAGCAACAGGCAAATAATATAAAGACGGGGTAGTTCTTTAAGAGCCTACTTCAGTCAAACGAAAAGAACCGTTCGCTAATGCTAATCCTATGGAAGACATTTATAAAGATATCTCGTTTGAATTTAAATATTTTTAAATGACTTCTTTTGCATTGAATAGTTGAGATCGATCTGTACAAAGACCGTTGTTTACTTTTTCGATTTTCTTTACAGGTATTTTTAATAAGGACACTTTCATTTTGGAAACCGGTTTCGAAAGTAAAAGCATCCTTATAAAAAAAATCTGCAATCAAAATCGAAAAAGTACAAAACGGCCAGCATACAGATCGATCTCAGTTTTCCAATACAAAAAAGAAATCATTTTAAAATATTGAAATGCGACCGAGTTTTCTTT
Organism: Maratus speciosus; assembly: GCA_963932465.1. Taxonomy (NCBI): domain Eukaryota; kingdom Metazoa; phylum Arthropoda; class Arachnida; order Araneae; family Salticidae; genus Maratus; species Maratus speciosus. The sequence continues at coordinate 382,709,939 of OZ010791.1, forward strand.
ATAAATTTCTTCCATAGGATTAGCATTAGCGAACCCGTCTTTTCGTTTGACTAAAGTCAAGGCTCTTAACACTGGATAGAGCAAGACAAACGAAGCAGATTTCACATCAGGGGCACTTTATTTATACCGGTTATCGGTTAAAAATTAGAAAGACATGCATTTCCAGTTTCTATGGAGTGGAAAATGGATGGCTGATTTCGGTACTCTCTTTTCCCTGGGACAAAGTGTATTTCGATTTCCTTTCAAATGAGCAAACTTTCAAAAGCTGTGCCCAGTAATGGAGTTGTTTCTGTTTTTTAAAGATGTTGTTCTTTTTTACCGCGGTTCATGTGTGTACGAAGGGCAGGGGGGTGGAGGCAGAAAATCTCCGGAAAAGTAATATTTTTTTAAAAGTATTACGTTGAATGTATTATTTTGAAAAGTAGTATTACTCTAATTTTATTGCTTCATTGTTTTGTTTTAAAGGTTTTCATTAAATTTCATTACAAATGCTTTACGTGGCTGAAAATACCAGCTATTTTTTATTTCCTATCAGAAACTTTGTAATCGAACTGTCTTTTATATTAAAGGTATATATAAATATTATACAGGCTTACACACAATAAATACAATAAACCCAACTGGAGTGAAAAATTAGCCAGAGCCAGGAATCGAACCCGGGACCACAGTATACAAGACTGTTGCTCTAACCACTGAGCTACTCCGGCTGGTTGGTTGGTTGGTTGTATTTATGTCGGCCAATTATCAGCACGTGGAATATAGGCCCTAAGGGGCGAGTGCCTTCCGTGGAGGTCTTTCTAAGGGAACCTAACCGTATTAACGCTTGGAGAACCAAGGTTCGAAGAAAACCACGAAAACTCCGAACGATTAGGCCGACGGGCGCGATTGGGATCGAACCCAGAACCTCCCGTCTACCAGCTTCGAGAGCAGAACCTCTCGGCCACTGGTGGGGCGAGCTACTCCGGCCGATATCTGAGTCTGCAATTTCTCACTAATAATTCACTAATAACTAATAGTGGTTAGAGCAACATTCTTGTATACTGTGGTCCCGGGTTCGATTCCTGGCTCCGGCTAATTTTTTACCCCAGTTGGGTTTATTGTATTTATTGTATGTAAGCCTGTATAATATTTATATATACCTTTAACTGTTGACTGCAGGTGTTATTTATGTGTGTATGCGTGTTTTAATATATATTGTAGTTTGTGTGTTTTATTATATCTTTTATATTGTTTGAGAAAAGCAAAAGATCTTTCAAAAAAGGCTGCCAAAGGTGACGCTTTGAACCGAATTTCCGGACGCGACAGTGGGGAAGAGGAAGAGAACTGTTGTCACGAGACAATAATCAATTTTAACTCAAGATGTAATCCTTCTATATATAAAAAAAGTAACGATTTTGAAATGGACCAATGAAAATCTGCGTAGATATCGCGAAACGCATCTGATTGGTCAGAGTTTTCTGACGCTATAAGGGGGTTACTAGGGGGGCAACTCTACCGTCAAACGTTGCCAAGTTTGTCGCCAACTTGGCGATATATCGCCAAATTTAGCGACCAAAATTAGTCGCCAAAAGTGACGCCAACTTGGCGCTATTTCCAGTATTTCGCCAAATTTCTATAGACTCCAATTTAAATCCAATAGGGTTTACTTGCTTGCAGAAAATCAACAAATTAAGATATTTCAATGCAACAAAAAACTAATATTAGCTTATGAATAGAGCTTAATTGAACTATTTACATTATTTTTAAGCACAAACACTAACTATTTACACTATTCGTAACACTATATATATAATTTTATATTTAATAATTCTTATAATTATGAAACCCTGTAAGCTCTAATGATTATGTGGTTGGAGGTAAGGAAATAAAATTGTCAGAAGTTGGGGAGGAGCGCGTTTTTAAAAAGTGAATCTAAAAATTTAATGCATAGAAAATAAGGGATCGCGAAACAATTACGACTAGGGTTGGCTAGAAAATAGGGATTGCTTCGCGATACCGAATGGAATCGCGAAGCAATTACGAGGGGGGTTGGTGAGCGTAGCGAGCAGGGGGCCGGAGCCCTCCAAGTTAATTTAGAGAAAAAAATCTATTGTATTACAAATCACTCCAATAACCAAGCCTGCAAGTCTCATTCTTTTATGTAGAGTTTGGCCGAATATTCGGTTTCATATTCGTTTTCAGCCCAAAATGTTAGTTTCGGCAAAAATTCTGCCGAATATTCGGTATTACTATAACTGCCCCATCCCTCCCCCAAACGACACTCCCATCCAAAGAGCCGCACATACTATGTATTCACATACAAGGTGATAAATCTAGAAGATATTGCTAATATTGATTAAATTCGTTATTTTTAAATTAATGAATACGTGATTTATCACAATGCTAACAAAGCGTAAACCAACTTAGTGTAAAATGTCCAAGCCGGGAATCGAACCCGGGCCCCTGGAATAGATTTCCAGTGCTCTACCACTAAGCCACAAGGACGGTGCCCAGCTTGGCATCTCTCACTTATATAAGTCTGTAAGGCTACTACCGCAGCACTAGATGAAAAAGTCTTCATGAGCACACAATCTAGTGGCGTAACATGAGACGCAAATGAACACAGCATCGGTAAATATACAATTTTAATTAATTTTTCAACTACTTTTCAGCAGTGAAATTACGCTAGCGTAATTTCACGCAATAGCATCAAATAGCAGCGTAATTTCACTGCTGAAAAGTAGTTGAAAAATTAATTAAAATAGTATTACTAATATTGATTAAATTCGTTATTTTTAAATTAAATTATTTTTTATTAATTATTTATGTTTATAGCACCTTATATTTAATTAATTTTATTTCAAACAAATTATTTCTAATTAATAACTATGTACTGCCGTTTCTACGCAAAACATTATTCAGATAACATGCATATACGTATGTTTATGTTAATTACTTTGAATTTATATTTAAATCAGTTTCACTTTCGTTTTCGGCCGAAACTAGGGAGGTAACCGAAATTCGGTTTCTGTCGAACACTATTTTTATGTTTGTAAATGAGCAGAAATTTCAGCATTATTGAACGTTAAAAAAATATTTTTTTGAGAACCGCTTTAAGGATTTACACGTAATCGTAACTTATAAATTTCGAAAAATCGAGTTTTTATTTTAGCGGCTTTATCAACGGAATTAAGACTTCGTTATGTGGCCAAAATCTGGAATAGACGATTCTATGTAAGTAAAAAAAGCAAAAAATACAATAAGCATTGTATTATAATTATAACATAAAATTGAAACTAGTTTTTCTCAAAATTGCATTTTTAAATAGATGACCACGGCACGATTACTGTAATAATACTGAATTGTTTCACTTTTGTCAGCTTTTTTCTTATATAATTATGCAGTGCATTAAAGATTTTTTTTTTTTTAATCATCAAAAATCAGTATTTTTCTATGATAAAAGTTGAATACCCCCTGCAAATAATCAACATAAAAAAAAAAAAAAACTTTTCATAATTTTCACCCTTTGCCTCGTCTAGTCACTAAATTAAGTCATATTTAATTAAAAAAATACTGTTTATTTTAATTTCAGATAATCCAAATTTAAACTACAATGGTCGCCGCAACTCACACGCACAAAAAAAAAAAAAAAAAACGCTTCAGAAGAGCGGCAATAGCTTCAAACATATTTGCATTTTTTTTAAGTAATATGTATCAAATTTATATTTAAGCATAGTATTACAAAATAAAAAACAAAGTCAAAGAAAATAGAAATACTTAACGGGGCTGGTCACTAAGCTTCGAAATTCTCCTCCGTAACGTTAAGTCTATGGACTTTTGATGCATTTGTATATTTAAAATATCTTCTCGGGAAATTCACATTTTTTACATCTCTTTTCTGTGCACTCTTATTAAGATTTCAACACTTCACACATTTGTAAGATTTTAACACTTCCTATAAAATTAAGTCTATACTTTTGAAATATTTTGACAACTAAGAAATAAAGAGACATATTTTAGGAAGTGTACACAAAAAATAGAAGTTAAAAATAGTAATTTTCCGAGGAGATATTTTAAATACACGAATGCATACCGAGCGAGTGTCATGTGTTAATTAGTGTTTCATGGGAAAATACCGCCACATCCTATTTCTATTTTCTCCAGAAAGATACAGAGCTCCAGAAATCTCAGAATACAGTTAATCAATAAAAAGTGTCACATCTGGTATTACTACAGAAACCAGTGGGATCTATAGAACCCATATCCAGTTAACTTGAAACCCCGCTGAAATGGTGATTTGTCTTCTTAGGAACTCCCAGGTTATTGACTAACAGCATTGAAAACTGAACACAAACACATTCCACTTCTTTTTACTTATATTCATCCATTCTTTTGTAAAACGACTTTTACAGTTTTAATTGTTTATCTATTTATTTTAATTACATGCGTATTTTTCAATTTATATGTCGGGGTAGTGTTTGAAGTTTAAAGCGGTTAAGCAGACCCAGTTAAAAAAAAAAAAAAAAAAAACGTTTTTAGATATTGGCATATTTTCGGATGCTAAAAATATATTCGAATTTTTAAATAGATGTGAAAAATTAAGATTTTCTTCTTTCAAAAGCAAAATTTACATAAGTTTCCATTACAAAATCTTGTGAAGAATTAGTCTTGACGGTCTAACTTATATTATTACTTAAATTATGGAATGCTTCAAGTAGAACTAAGAGAGTCAATTGTTGTGTGTGTTTTTGGGGAGTGTGCGTGTGTGTGTGTGGGGGGGGGGGGGAACTATTATAAAAACATGATAATAGTTAAAGTTATTTTTACAGAGGCGCTGAAAAAATCTGACCAAGGGCGCCATGATTACAAAAGCAAGATATTACTTTTTTCAAAGTTATTTTTACAGGGGCGCTGAAAAAATCTCACCAAGGGCGCCATTATTATGAAAACACGACATTAGTTTTTGAAATTTATTTTTACACAGGCGCTGAAAATAAATCTGACCAAGGGCGCCATGATTACAAAAACACGATATTAGCTTTTTTAAAGTTATTTTTACAGAGGAGCTGAAAACAAATGTGACCAAGGGCGCCATTATTACAGAAATACGATATTAGTTTTTTGAAATTTATTTTTACAGAGACGCTGAAAAAAAAAATCTGACCTAGGGCGCCATGATTAGAAAAACACGATAATAGCTTTTTAAAGGCATTTTTACAGAGGTGCTGAAAAATATCTGATCAAGGGCGCTATAATTACAAAAACACGATATTAGTTTTTTGAAATTTATTTTTACAGAGGGGCTGAAGAAATATGACCAAGGGCGCCATGATTACAAAAACACGGTATAGTTTTTTGAAATTTATTTTTACAGAGGCGCTGAAAAAAATCTGCCCAAGAACGCCATGATTAGAAAAACACGATAATAGTATTTTGAAAAGCATTTTTACAGAGGCGCTGAAAAAAATCTGACAAAGGGCGCCATGATTAAGTTTTGTGAAATTAATTTTTACAGAGGCGCTAAAAAATCTGACTAAGTGCGCCAGAAGAAATATGAGCAAGGGCGCCATGATTACAAAAACACGATTTAGTTTTTTGAAATTTATTTTTAAAGAGGCGCTGAAAAAAGATCCGACCAAGGGTGCCATGATTAGAAAAACACGATAATAGCTTTTTGAAAGGCATTTTTAGAGAGGCGCTGAAAAGTATCTGACCAAGGGCGCCACGATTACAAAAATACGATATTAGTTTTTTGAAATTTATTTTTACAGAGGCGCTGAAAAAAATTCGACCAAGGGCGCCATGATTAGAAAAACACGATAATAGCTTTTTGAAAGGCGTTTTTAGAGAGGCGCTGAAAAGTATCTGACCAAGGACGCCATGATTACAAAAACACGATATTAGTTTTTTGAAATTTATTTTTACAGAGGCGCTGAAAAAAATTTGACCAAGGGCGCCATGATTAGAAAAATATGATAATAGTTTTTTGAAAAGCATTTTTATAGGGAAGCTGAGAAAAAATTGACCAAGGGCGCCATGATTACAAGAACACGATATTAGTTTTTAAAAGTTATTTTTACAAAGACGCTGAAAAAATCTGACTAAGAGCGCCATGATTACAAAAGCATGTTATTAGTTTTTTTAATTTATTTTTACAGAGGCGCTAAAAAAAAATCTGTCCAAGGGCGCCATGATTAGAGAAACACGATAATAGTTTTTTGAAAGGCATTTTTACAGAGTCGCTGAAAAAAAATCTGACTAAGGGCGCCGTGATTAAAAAACACGATATTAATTTTTTGAAAGTTATTTTTACTGAGACGCTGAAAAAATGTGACAAAGGGCGTTACAAAAACATGGTTACAAAAACACGATATTAGTTTTTTGAAAGTTATTTTTACATAAACGCTTAAAAAAATCAGACCAAGGGCGCCATGATTACCAAAGCCGCTTCTGACAATGGGACCAAATGAAATTAAAATGAAAATCTCCTGTCTTAAATTGGCATTCTTATTAATTATTTTTTTTTTTTGTCTTTTGTACTTTCACAAAAAGCAGAAATATCAAACTACCGGGCAGCCACCCAGGGCGTTAAATATTTGACAGAAAATATGCTAAATACGTCATTAATACTAATATTAATTTATGTGGAAAGTTACTATTCTTCGGAGTACTGAATAAAATCTGGACGACGGCGTCATGACTGTCAAATTCTCTGTCAATGAATCCATTTAAAATGAGAACCTGTTTCTTATACAGTGTTAAGTCGTTTATACTTGCACAAAAGGCAGAAATACAAAAATACCCGGCAACATCAGGGGTGCTAAATACTTAGACGCAGAAAATATGCAAACTTTTTAGACGCAGACTTATTATACACTTATTAGAAGCATTCTTAAAGCAGAACTTATTTAGGCGTATATCTAAATAAGTGAATACATAATATTATTTTTCTTAGAATTTATCATTAGTACAAGCTTTGAAACAAAGTCTGGTCCAGGATACCATGTGTAACAACAGTGGCATATCTGATTGTCGATAACTTATGTTATCTCGAAATTGGGTTATCTAATTGTCTTCGATCACACATAGTTTGCTTATGCTATACTTTAAAAAATAAAAAAGCATTACTTTTTAATTTTCCAAATGAAAATCTTTGAAAATTTTATGCCTTTCAGAATATACAACTGTAAGCGTACTTAAGAAAAAAACAAGAAAAAAAGTGACGATGGGCGCACCGGGCATTTGCCTCGTTGCCCGGTGGGCCAGTACGACCCTGCTCATAACAATCTTGAGAAATAGTCAAAAATGTAAAAATTGTTCACATGTGCCCCCTCTCCCCTATATAGTATCATAATTTTAATAATTTATTTATTTATATTTAATTATATTTCTGTTTAACTGTTTATGCACTGTAGTCAAAGGAATTTAAATAGTGATACGTTATAGTTAGGCACATTACTTTATGTGAAACATTAATTAATGAATCAATATCGCCAATTTACATATTAATTTTATTTAATACAGTAAACTCTCTGTAAGGCGGACTCTGTGTAAGACGGAAATTTGTCTAACTCGGAAAGATTTTCAAGTCCCTGCGAATTCATAGACAGAGTAAAATTTCTCTAAGGCGGAATATTGTCTACCACGGAAAATTTTCTCGGTCCCGATCGATTCTGTCTTAGAAAGAGTTTACTATATATCATTTACTTATTTTTTCTAATATAACGGTAAAATTTTATTAGCATATTTTTAATTATTATTCAAATATCATTTATTTTTCTCTCGACAGTAATTGCTTTAAAGCTTAGTAAATTAATAGATATAAATAGTTTTTATTATTTTTATTAGATTTTATTCCAAAACAATATATTTTAGTAAATTCTTAAGTTTGCAGCATTTCACCGATTCCTTGGAATACATGGGGGAATTCATTTTTAAGTTATCTATAGAGGACGCTGGTCATATATACTGAGGAATATACTAAACCATATTGTACATAATTATTCCTTGGTCCATCAACATTTTTAAAAAAGTTTTTTGGCAACATGTGCAAAGAATCTCTTTTACTTGTAATTAATGCTGCCTCATTCTTAGTAATGCTTTCAATATGGTAATGTGAATTTTATTTCTCAATCCTTTTTAATCCCTTGTTATTTTAAACTTATTTGTTTTTCATAATTTATTTCTCTATTTTTTGTGTTTTGGTAGTCCCAAATTCATATTCTTTAGCTCTTTTATGGCTAATATGAAGATGAAACCACACACTTTATTTGCGGAACTCTAAGGCATTTGTTACCTGAAGATTCTGTCTAGGTTTTACAAATATCTTATTTATTCTCTGCTCATTTTATTTATATTTTTTTTATGTTTGTTGATAATTTGTAATTTTTTTTAATGGTCACACACACACACACACACACTTTTATGACAGGGTGTATTCCGATCCAAAGTACTTATTTTCTCATTCATTTTTAAATTCATTTTCGCTCTCAAGCGCATCAAACTGGGATATTCTCTTATTTAGAAACTATATAATGTGCCGTGCTTCTCAATTTTTTGATAAATGCAGAAAATGCTGTAAAAAACGCTGTCAAAGTAGGCGTTTTGAACCGAATTTTCCGAAGCGGGCGATCTGGGAATGAAAAAAATGGTCATACTGAGAAATTAATTGTTTAAAAATCAAATTCTAATTAATTGAGCTGAAAATGAAATCACCCGGCATGTTAAACATGTCTTCAGAAATCACTCCAGCAAGTTTCATGTTTTTACTTTTAAAAATGAATTTGAAAATGTCTCAGAAAATTTCGAGCTGTTGAGGATGGAAAAATATTTTTTCGAATACACCCTTAAGCGGAGAAAAAAAAAAATATTATGATGGATACTTCAAGTACCCAATTTTTACCTTGAAAGAACGCAAAAGAGACATTTCTATTCAATAGATTTATTAATTATTAATACTACTTATTATTATTAATACTTAATTGTAAAATACGGGTCCCACTATTGTAAAAAGTGAGTATCTGGGAAGTCCCCCCCCCCCCCCCTGTTAGGGACCCTTGATTTCGAAAGCCTAGCGACGTCACTGTATGTATATAAATAATTAAAATAAAACCACATGTGTGAAAATAAATGGAAGAGAAAATGAAAAAAATTCAATTACATAATTTTTCTTAACATTATATTTAATAAGATATCCACCACTATGCATAACATAAAGAACAATTTTTTCCCCTTTTTCAAAATTTATGATAGCTTAAAATTTAAAAACTAAGTAAAAAAAGATTCCAACCAAATCACAGTACATAATCGCTAGTAATTATAGGCGAGATTAAATTTAACTGTCAAATAACTGATAATGCACGTTCCTTTCAAAATAGAAAGAGAATGATTTTATTCCAGATCATTATAATCTGCCCCAAATAAAACTCCCGTTTAAATAATATGAAAGGTGAAAGCAGTCAAGCAACAAAATCTCCCATCAAAAATCAATGAAAGGCTGGCTGCCTTACAACTCTCGCCAAACGTCAAGATCGTTATTATGACAATCATTATCATCGATGGAAGATCATTAATGAAAATGTCATCCCTTTTATCAATTACAAGAAACGGTAATACATAAGAAATCGGACTATCATGCAAATTTAATGATGAACGACGATTATAAAAAGTCCCCCCCACCCCCTATCCCTCTCTCGGGCGCTGTTTAGAAAGGGTAGTTTATCATCAACAAAGTTCAGTACACATACCTGCTTCTGACAGACTGGATAATAAGTACTTCATATAAGGAAGACAGGGAATATTTTAATGTTTTTCATTTTAATATTAAAGAGAATATTCGATAAGTAATCTGATGCGATGATTGCGGTCCTATGATTAATGGTTTGATGTAGAAATTATATGAGATTGAAACGCAGTTTAAAATGTGTATTTGGGGGGATTTAATAGTTCCAAAAAATGTCAAAAGCGGAAGCAATCAGAAACGATCGGGATACCGAATGCGTTATGAGATTTAATGCGACTTTTATAAAATCGGAGTGACATGAATGACAAAGTTGAAAATAATTATTTGCGAAGCATTAAATTATGATTAAATGTGAAGGAAAGCTCGGTGAAATTATAATAATTCGAGAAGTGAATTTCATAGTAATTCATAAACAATTAGAATTGATGATTAAAAGCTGCAATTTTAGAAAATAAATGAAATTAAATGATTTAGAAGAGGATTTTAGATTGTAATGTAACGGAAATATAAAATTTTATCGAAAATCAAATTTATCGCATTGCTTAAGTAATTATAAGATACAAAGCTTCATCATGAAATATTTTGACCTCATGCAATGATCCTGAATGCTCCCATTTTCTGAATGAATAAAATGTACACATTTTCCGAATATTGAATTAATTCTAAGAGAGTAAATTTTAACATGTTCACAGTGTCTCGTTATTAGCACTTGTAATATATTTTTCTTACTTGGGTTACATGTTTTTACATACACAACACCAGGGTTGGCAAGTTTCTTCCAAATTGGAGAACAACATAGAAAAAACCGGCTGGAAGAAACGAAGAAATGGAAGAAACTTCTTTTCTTTACCGAAATAAGAATATGTAAGTTGCAACTTCATAAAATACAAGAAATACATTTTTCTTATAAATAACCTTAAGAAAATTTCATTAGAACTATAAAAAAAAATTAATTATATGCTAAATTAATAATTACATCAGTGTTTTTTTTTGTTTTTTTTTTTAAGCAAGATCACACACCTGATTAATGCTTTCAAATCGTTGGATACCCCCCTCCCCTCAAAAAAATTAACCAATATACACAAAAGTCATTAAAAGTTATCCATTTCAATTCAACTAACATATTATTATTATTATTAGTTAAAACTTCTTTAACTGATAGTAAGTATATATGAATCATTTACCTATTGTAGGATGAATCGTATTTTACAGAATATTTAAATAAAAAACAGTGTTTAGAATTTTCATCCATTTTATTAAGGAAACAAATTAATATGAAGAAATAATAATACATTGTAGGTGTTTAAGGTAAGATGCACGCGGAAGAGATGATATAATAATAAACAATATGAGATACCTAGCAAAAAGTTTTAGAATATTAGTCTTTTAAATGTAGCATTGAGATATGAGATTAGATTACATGCTAGTATAAATAAGAGCATAAAGGCGATTCAGAGAGAAATTTGTTTATTTTAATGTGCAGCTTAATATTCTTTAAAAAATAAAGCATTTTCCCAGGAAAGATAAAGAATTGGTAGGAAAATATTTTTACTAAAATCTCATAAGCAGTGAATAAACATAAACCATCACCTATAAATACCTACCAAACCTGACATTCGCAATTAAAAAATAACTTATTTTCAAAAAATAAAGTTAGAAATATTAATTAAGTTTTCCACTTTAGATTTCATATAATTATGCCTTGAGTTTAATTTTTTTTATAGTTAACATATTTTAATTTTGAACGAATGTTTTGTTTTCTGTTGGTTTCTTCCATTGCTTCCAGTTTTTCCCATTTCTTCCGGTTTTTTACAGTTTCTTCCAAGTGAAGAAACAAAACCCTGCATAACACATTCACTCTTATGTAGGAACTTCCGCAATAGTATCTTGAAATGAAAGTTAGAAGCAGCGAGATGTTTTTTGATGGATATGATAGAATATACAGAGTGTCCGGTCTCAACGGTGTCCAATGGCTAATTCCTAAACCGTTAGACAGACATATAGTTCCAATTGCAAAAATGTTTTAAATGAGGTAAAGAAGTATTTTTAAAGCGATTTCGGTCAAGAAAAACATTTATTAAAAAATTACGAAATTTAAATTTTTATACGGTCCCCAGGTCCTATAAGTGATATTTAGTAAAATTATCCTATTGCACTGACAAGTAAGACAAAAAAAGTCCCATTCCTCTGCGATTAAAACTGACCGAGTAATAGATGCTTAAAGTTTGAGTATCTTTTTTGCTGCAAAATAGGGGTCAGTCACAAATTTACTAGAAATAAAAATAATCGTCAGATATAAATTTAACATTAAACATTGAGAGTAAATTAACATTACAAATATATTTTGAGATTTTTGTTCATTCTGACCTATTAAAACAAAATACAGAACTTGTACTAAATATATATATAGAAATTTTGTTAAATGATTATAAAAGCAAAACAACTCTTTAGAAAATGATACATAGTTAGATTACCTAATCTAAAACTTAATTAATAAAAATTAAGGTTATCTTAAAACGTGCTCGAAGTGACGTCCCTTCGGCTGCAATGCAGAAATGTACATGTGAAATAAATTCTTCTTCTACTTTTTTCAACATTGTAGGTGTTACAGATCTGCACGCCATAGCAATACGATTCCACAAATCTGCTCGACTAGTGGATTCTCTTTCATATACCTTATTTTTCAGAAAACCCCAAAGAAAAAAAATCTAAAAGATTCAAATCTGGCAACCTGGGAGGGCACTTAATACAACCTCCATATCCGATAATATTATTTCCAAAAGTACTGGTTTGATTTTGGTCTCTAAAATATTTTTTTCAAACAAGTTTTTATAAAGAACTAAAAAGTTGAGTTTGAAAAAAGCATAATATCATCAAAATGTATAATAAACAATCCCTGCTCATACATCGTAATGTATCCGACTTCTTTTGTGCGGCACTGTATAAAAAATATAAACGCAACGCACTTTCATTTGGAAAAATTACATTGTGAATCTCTATGCCTTACATAAATGTTACTGATTTTGATTTAAAAATTTTTGTTTGTAGGCAATAATGTATACAAAATTTTTGGAGTGGTCCTGTAAAATAAATATAAATGGTACGTACCTAAACTCATATTAATATTACATTGTCATTGGATTTACATAATTATGCTAAATTTAATCTTGATCGGATATTTGGAAGTGGGTTAAAATTGGAATACAAATTTTGAATTAGGAAGACGTACATACGAACGTCGTAAGTTAAAAGCTTATAAAAGTAATACAACTTTTTAAAATAAAATCATCAAAAGAAACACACTCATTTCCTTAGTAAAAAAAAAAAAACAAATAAAAGTCAAATTTCAATTGAGGACATCAGTTTCAAAACTCGCCTTATCCGAAATTTAAAAAAATCGTGTTTCTCTATCAATCTATTCTATTGGTATAACTGTACCAATCAAAAACTACAATCTCCAAATTTTTAATGAATACCAATGGGCGCATTTAAAGGTTTTATGCGATTTCCCAAAATTTGATTTTCTCAATAAGGCGAGTTTTGAAACTAACTTCTTCAATTATTTTAACCAATCTGAAAGTTAATTATTAAAAATTAACACTACCGTAATATTTATAGGAGGGCAGCACCTTCAGTTAAACCGCTTTAAAAATACTTCTTTACATTATTTAAAACCTTTTTGTAATTGGAACTACATGTCTTTGACTAACGGTTTAGGAATTAGCCATTGAACATCGTTTGGAGTGGACGCCCTTTATAACACTTTAAGCACTTCGTGTACGACACCTGAAAGCTTGGTCAAACTCATCTGTTTTCGGTTACAGAAAAGTGGTTTAAGTCATAAAATTGAAAATGTCATAACTCGGTCAATTTTAGTGTTAGATGAATGGGACTTTTTTTGCCGTACTTGTTAGAGAAATAGGAAAAGTTTAATAAATATCACTTATAGGACCGGAGGGCCGTATAAAAATTTAAATTTCGAAATTTTTAAATAAATGTTTTTCTTGACCTAAATCGCTTTAAAAATACTTCTTTACCTCATTTAAAACATTTTTCTAATTGGAACTATATGTCTATGATTAACGGTTTAGGAATTAGCCATTGGACACCGTTGAGACCGGACACCCTGTATAAAGATATTAAATCAAAAGAAATAAGGCAACTGACAACGAATTTGAAAAATATTAAATTTCACGCATGAAAATTTAAGCTCTACAAAAAAGCTGAAGTATGCACATAATACTAAGTTATTGGAATATTAAATGAACATGCAGAAATAAGTATTATCAAAGAAAATTACAAAAATAAATTATTTAGATATCTAACATGCTGGATAAATATGCTAATAAAGTTTTAAGATACCTTAGTACCATTATTATTTTTATTCCCGATTACTTCCTTTATTTATACTAGAGTGAGTTCAAACACATCTTTATCGAGGCTAACGAGAAAGACTGGCTACCGCAGTGGGTCCGATTCTTCTTTTTTTACAGACCGTTGGAGTCACGTGATGCTCTTTTCGCACACCTTCTTTGGTGCATGCGAGCATCAAGTGACTCCAGCGGTCTGTGAAAAAAAGAAGAATCGGACCCACCGCGGTAGCCTGTCTTTTTCGTTAGCCTCGATCTTTATATTAAAATGTCAGCACTATAATAATAGGTATTGGATACTAAAACTGGAGCAAACTCCTTTGAACAAAAAAAAAAAAAAAAACACTAAAATAAAAAACAGAGATAATATCACAAAATTTGCATGCCATATTGTCATGCATTATGAGCACAAAATGGAACACAAAAATTCATGCATTTTACTTTAGTGATTTTTCAAAATATGGTTTTTCTTTACTAATGCCTTTTTTCATTTCCCCCCCCCCCCCTTTCCTTGATTTCGCATTTGAAAAAATATTTGGTAAAACTGGGAACACTAGAAAAAATGTGAAAACCCATAGTTATTAATTATTTTGTTATACATCTTAAAATCCTTTTTAAGCTTATTCTAATTACATTTTTTACTGTTGCATGTTTATATTAAAATATTATGTATGTTACTAAGGAAATTTTTAAAACCTAGAAATTGCACACAATTACAAATTTATATACTTTACAACAGGGTTTGGTTTAAACCAAATGGTTAAAAAAAAAAAAAAAAAAAAAAAAAAAAAAAAAAAAAAAAAAAAAAACATGCTGGGTTTTTTTCATCTGTTTTTTTTTTCCACTTTTTCCCTTATGTTTTCATTTATTTCACATATTATTGAGAAATGCAAAATCCAAGTTATCCAGAAGCTACAAGCAAAGCTTTCGAAAAATGGTGAATTAATAAATTTGTAAAGTGACAAACATTTTTAATCAGTCAAACTTTTCTTATGAGCTTTAAATCTACATTGCAGACTAACTAATTTTTCTAAAATTAGCTGGGAAGAAAAAAGCAAGTAGTTAGTTTTGTTTCTTCCTCTTTTTTTTTTAAATCCTTTTATTTTTAAAAAATAGCCAAAATGGCAGATTTGAGCTAAAAATACACTTTTACTATTTAGATTGCTTGATTAGTTAAGATTTAATAAGGCCTCAATGATGACGTAATCATAAGTAATTCTCTCCATTGGTTACTCTTTGTTCTGTATGCTAATGAATGATTGGCTGCGAGGTTTCTCTGCTGTATAATGGCTATTGGGTTTAGTAAGCTTTTGTTTTTCTTGCATTTCTATATTGGGGTTCAGTTGAGTTGATTTTTTGACGGCCGATTATCTACTCGAAGAATATAGGCCCTAGGGGGAGTGCCATCCGTGGGGGGTCTTTCTAAGGGAACCTAACCCGTATTTACTCATGGAAATCCAAGGTTTCGAAGAAAACCACGAAAACTCCGAAACGGTTAGGACGAGGGGCGCGATTGGGTTCGAACCCAGCACCTCCCGTCTACCAGCTTCGAGAGCAGAACCTCTCAGCCACTGGTGGGGCCATTTCTATATTGCGATTGGGGTTTTGCATTATGATTTTATTCTGTTACCAGCAGGGTTGACACGGTTTAAATCAATTGGTTAACCAACTG
Organism: Maratus speciosus; assembly: GCA_963932465.1. Classification (NCBI taxonomy): domain Eukaryota; kingdom Metazoa; phylum Arthropoda; class Arachnida; order Araneae; family Salticidae; genus Maratus; species Maratus speciosus. Next base: position 382,725,702 of record OZ010791.1, read on the forward strand.
GTTTTTTAGAAAAAAATCTAATATAATATTTTCTCATTTTTGTAATTTAAGTGCTTCAAATTATTGGATATAAATAATTTCTACTTTTAACAGTCTTATCCCAGCAGTCACCGTGAGACATAGTAAGTGTAGGTTATATTGGTAAGCATGTAGAATGCAAATTGCATGTGTTGATGAACATACCTGAAGCTCTAAAGAGAAAATTTTAAACATGTGAATTTAGCAAAAACAAAATAGATTAAAAATATTCAATATTTTGAATAAAATATTTTCCTTTGAGAAAACACAGATTATTTACAATTAATAACATAAAATGAACTTTAAGATTTCAGTCAAGTTGTAAAAGAAAATTTCCTTGATTGAGGAGACTATCTTTTAAGGCTGTTCTCAACTACTTTGCTCAACAAGTGAAAAACGCTTTGACACATTTACAAATTAATTTTTTAATGGAAAGATATAAAATCAGGAGGCCTGACTATGGAAGCGATTTGGAATCAAACTGTGTTTTCCATTTTTGATAAATAAATTACCTATTGAGTTATAAGCAATTTTGATCACGTGACAATGGTGTTTTAACCTTCATTGAGTGGTTATTCTTGTTTCGCATGGAAATTCGGTTCAAAACGCCCACTTATAGAATATTTCCTGAAAGACCTATTGTGTTTGCAAAAAAAACCTGGAAAACACAGCTTCATTACATTAGTTTCTGAACAGCATCTGCTAGTTTCATGCATTACCAAACAAAAATTAATTAAAACTTATTTCATAAAGTTGCCCTTTCGGATTTGAGAACAGCCTTAAGAATAAAAAAGAAACTCAAGATATGAAGTCGAATAAGAGGACATTGAAAAATTGGGTGCTAGCGAAGCACATGTTTACTTTTAACTAAAATATGCAATAAGATATATTTAAATTGTCTATTGCATAATCAAATCCACCATTTAGATCTGACAAGAAAATGGAGGAAAATCGAGATAAGGTTTGCTTGAGACATATTAGAAAAAAGTCTCATGAAAGTGCCTAAAAAGATACATTATTAATTTTTAGTTTAGAAATTTAAAAGTAATATGTATTATAACATAGCTTAGAAAAAAAGCCTATGTATTATGTCTGATGGCTGTGTAAATGTTTTAGTGGATGACAACTTTTATAAATCTACTTTCCATTTTAAGATCAATGTTTTCAGTAGTAAGCAGTAGTAAAAAGCTGGTAAATAGGTATTTCTGTTTAACTGTTGCGCCCCCCTTTTTTTTTACCTGGCAGTTTCTCAGGAGAAGTGTCAAATGGCAATACACAATACTTTTTGAAACGTGTAAAAACTCTACTGCTAAATTCAAATGATTCCAGGAATTCTTTATAAAAAGCTTTACTTTCTATAAAAAATAATAATTGTTCAAGTAGTGTTCTAACAGAAAAATCAGATATCTCAGATTGCAAATATTTCAAAGAAATTACTTTGAATAGCCATGGGAAAGTATATTAAATTTATGAAACTACAACATATATTTATTTATAGTACTAGTAATCAAAAGATTGTTCATTAAGATTTTCAAGGTATCAATGTTTCACTATGTAGCGCATTTTATTCATGGAACATAAGACATACCTTTTACTAAAAATATTTGAATTTTAAATGATTTCAATTTTCTACATAATTGATTGCAATTATTTAATTTAAATTATTTTTAAATGAAGTTATGTTACTTATATATCCAACAATGTTTATTTTTATCAATAAATATGCATGTATAGGTAATAGGAAAATATATTTTAAAAAAAACCCGGTTTTTTGAAAAAAAAAAAAAAAGGTTTTTTTTTTTTTACCAACCCTGCTTTACACCCCCCCCCCCCCCCCCCCCAAATTTAGAGGACATTTCACGTTTTCCCACCAATCTCAGAAGCAGCCGAAATAAGCTTAAAAAAAAAAACTCTTTCAGTGAAAAACTGAAAACTTTCATGCCTTTAATTTACGTGCCTTAACAGAGTGTGTAAAACGTTTTCAAGAATTCGATAAAGCATTGAACCTAGATTGTTTTACATAGTTTTGTTGCGGGGAGTTTTGACGGATTTAGTTATAATTCAATTCTATATTTAAGAGATGCAGGTGCTTCAAACCATTATTTTAACCAGAAAAATTCTTCAAAATTTCACAAATCAGATTTTTTTTTTTCTTACAAAATAATTACTAAAAAGGACTATTATCAATGTTTCAAGGAAGAAAACTCATTCGAATTTTAGTTTGCCAATTTCTATCAAGGGAATTACAATTTATTCTTTTTTTTTTGGGGGGGGGGGGGGCAGGGCACAGATGCATACGGAGTCCCCTTGCACCGATACTTACAGTGCGCTTGAGTTTTTAAAAAAATGGTATTTACTAAGATAACCACTATTGGCTTTAATAATTACTTAAAAATATGCATTAAAAATTAAATTTGATAATCATTAGTTTACGTTTAAATAATTATTTCATAATTATGAAATTTCAATGAGTAGACATTTTAAAATAAATTGTGTGGTGCTGATTATCTTTTCCTATACAAGTCTATATATCTGGAACGATAATGTATGCAACAACTAAATAAATTTACTGCAATACCAAGTAACAATTAAAATATTAGCTAACTCTGCCACCTACTACGAGCTACGCTCACCCCAAAATAATCTGACGAGAACAGGAATAGAATTAAATAAGAATCAAAAATACAATATATTTTTAAAGTAATAAACATAAATGAAAATATTCGCTAAAATAAAGTAAATATGGATTACTCAGACAAAGTATATGATTTTATAAAAATACAATACAATATGAACACAATAGAATGTAAAACTACATTAGATTTTGGGCAATAATTGAAAAACCATCAGCAGCATTTGGTGACCCCTGAAAGTCAGAGGCCCTGGGCCTGTGCACCGAATAAAAACTAAAAAAACTAAACTCTGTGGCTACACAATCCATGAAGGATCAGGGCCGACAGTGCCCATCTCTGTTTTCTTGACCCTCTGGGCCCCGAGGTGCTATACAGCATGCGTCCCGGCCAGGTGGTCAGCCTAACGTGAGACCCTCGGTGTTTAGTTCCCAAGCAAGCTTGATACTCATTTTATCGACCCCAAAGGAATGAAAGGCTGAGTGAACCTTGCCCAGTCGGGAGTCGAACTCTCGACCTGCGGTAGGGCAGTCAGATGTGCGCCGAATACTTTGCCGTAAATCAAGCACATATTTCTATATATTTATTTTAAAACCAGGTGCTGTGAGAAACATCGTTGGCAATCAAAATTTAGTACATTTAATTTTGGCAGCGATGCTTCATGAAAATATCGCTGAGTGCATTAATTTAAAGGTTATCTATTTAATTATATATTATTTTGAAAATTCTATTTCAGAATTGTATAACTAACAGAGCAAATCAATAATTAAGCTCATGCAATAATAAAATTCATCTAATTTCTGTATTTAAATTTCCAAAAATATATTAAGTCCAAGTTTGATTGCACACATTGCGATTTCAGCAGATATACTAATTAAATTTATATAAACGGATTTCGCAAGGTAGCAGTGAAGAAGAAATGCGGTATGGCCAACGTAATACACAAAGAGGAAAAAAAAAACACATATTTCCATGTAAGGACTAGCGATATACATTTGATTATTGCAATAAATCTGATTTAAGAACGGTATTTGGGAATTAATCTGATTAAAAACAAGCGTAAAACATATTAAGAGATTAAGTGGCTTGTAATTTAGATTAGTTCATGTTCTTAAATGCGGAACAAGTCTTATATTGTGGATTATGAATTTTTCTTAAAACATCGCATGAAAAAGTATGCTATCTTAAATTACGATGACAAAGATAGTAAAATTCTTGATAATAATGATGTATTCATAAATCTAATTCATACTTTATTTAAATACTACAAAATAAATGGCAAACAGAATTTAAATTGCTGAACAATTGTTAAAAACTTCAAAATCCATATAGCGATAAAAATGTGGGATAAAAAGTTAATATTTATTATAGACGCAGAGATCTACAGATATTTAAATAATTTGCTAGATTAATAGAATAAAGTATTTTTAAAAAATGACTCAAAATGTAAAATGTGGTACGATTGACATCGTTAAATTTTTTACATACCAGGTTGCCATAATTAAAGTGCACGTGTTTGAAGGGCTCTACAAGCTAAACTATTTTAAATGCTCTATAAATATTCAAATCATTTGCTAGATTAATAGAGAAGAAAAAAAAAGAAAAAAGATGACCTTCCTAAAATGTGGTACGATTAACATTGTTACATTTTTATATACCAGGTGACCATAATTAAAGGTCACGTGTTTGAAAGGCTCTACAAGCTAAACTATTTTAAATATTTAAAGATTTGGTGTTTATACAGTTTAGAGCATGCGGAAACAAGTTCTGCAATAAAAAAAAAAAATTTAAAAAATAAAGACAGATGGCGCTACATATAGAAGAAAAATAGAGAATTTCCTATCAGCTAAATTTTGAAAGTTTTTTTTAAATCAGGCATGAAAGTGGCAAATGGGGAAAAAGGTGGAATTTTTTTTTCCATTTATACAATAAAGTCAAACTCGTATATAATTTAGACACATTTTAACAGTTATTCATACAATAAAATGAATTACAACTGTACATATGATTGTTATTTTCTTTTTTAAATTTAGAAAGTATTAAAAGAAAAATAAATAAATAACAATAAATGTATAAATACATTAAATCAAAAAAGAAAATTGGAAACTGTTTGCTAAAAGTATAGATCCATCCAAATGTATCTGATGAACTTATGTGGAGTACAGAGATTAATTTTTCAAAATAAATGTATTATTTTGAATGATTTCATTGTTTAAGACTTTAAAAAAAAAAAAAAAATCTCTATGCCAAATATATGCACGGCAAATTGATCTTTACTCTAGAAATACATTTCCAAAAAATGCATCATTGAAATTATCCATAAATAAAATAAAATGTTCTGTTCCAAAAACAACCTTATGGAAACTTCCTTTCTCTAGTTAAAGAACTTAATTTACATGATTTTCAGATGCTTATAATAAAAGCTTGACTTTGATTTGATAGTACAGCAATTCAAAAACAAACTCCAAGGATTTGAGTAGACAAAATGTCTGATTATTAAGTTTCTAGGCCTCCCCCCCTTCCCTGCCATATGCTTCTAATATTTTTCTTTGCACTTTTGCATCAACCCAGAGAATGTCCAAAATTTGCTTTTAAAAAGGTGGGATTCCTCCTTTAGGAGGAACTCTTTCATGCCTGTTTAATGGAAATTTTCACATGATAAAGTGTTTTTATCAAAGTGATAGTAAATTATAGCATTGCTATGGAAGAATATTGTCGTCTCAAAAGATATTGATTTAAAACGTTTTATTAGCAAACAACAAAAAATAACTGATCTCTAACATTTAACCCCACTGCCATCCATCGGTAAAATTTGAAACTGATAAATTTTATTGCACAATTCGTTCCCGCACTCTGAAAATTATAAATACCAAAGCCAAAGCTTTTAAAAATATCCCAAATACCTTGTAGAGACCTTTAAACACGTGAACTTTAATTATAGCCACCCTCATAGTAAAAACAGACTAATTTAGTAATTGGAAAAAAAATATAGTACTTTATGCAAAAAAAAAAAAAAAAAAAAAAAACCAATTTAACAAATTACAACGACCATTTGGAAAATGATTTTTTCAAAGACTAAAATTTAAGACCTAAAAAAATAGCACAGAGTTGATCATACATTACGTATGCCATGGATTAAACATTGTGTTATTACACGTAAAAATTCCAAGCGACAGAAATCGCCTGCGACTCATATTTGTTGTGAAATATTTATATGTATTCATTCCTGTCCTATTTATTTTTTTTGTTATTTTTAATTGGCTTATTCCATTTTTTTTGCACGTGAAAATCTTACAAATTAAAATTAACTCTTTGGCAGAAACTGTTATTCATTTTCTTTCATTTTCATTAGTTATTATCCACCTGAAACTTGCGTATTATCCAAGCATTTCATTGGCTGTTCGGGAAAAGGCTTTTCCACCGTCAGATTTCCAAGAAATCTGATGACATATTTTAAATGAAATTTCATTCTTAAACTTCTAAACATCCCACAATACTACTTTTTACATCGTCGTGTAGAGAAAAAAAAAAATGTACTTTTAAATGCAATTTCTTTGAAAGCTGTATCACAATTTGTTTCGGAGTTAATAATTTTTTTTTTTTTTGTAGTTTTTATTACTTTTTTGTCATAGTGGCAACACTCTGTTGAAACTAAAGGGAAATACAGATTACTGTATAGACCAATCACAAAACGAATAAAATGCGGATTAAACCAATAAAAACCTTCAGATATGCTTTTCATTTCCTACCCTGACGACAACAATAACCATTTTTCCAAATGGTAAAAAAAAAAAAAAAGATTAAATTTTAAAACCAGTTCCCCCCATCAAGTGACACTATTGCAAAAACTTAGAAAATCGATGGTGTTTTTTTTTTTTTTTTTTTTCCCCAAACCGAGCACAGTGTACTTACTTACTGACATATATGTAAAACCATAAACTGATATTGGTTAGCCTCTTATTTCCAAAAAGCCGCTATTTGTATTTCATATATTTTCCTTTTAATACCTTCGCTACGTATACGTTCAGTATAAGACGCCCAAAATCTTTGAATTTGAACATCAGCATTTTAAAACTGAATTTTTTCGCCTTATTTAATCACGACATTTCAGCGATTAAATAGAAATTGGAGTAGAATATTACTGGAAAGATTAAAAGAAGCGTACTTGATGCTCATCACAAAAGGTTTAAACCCTCTCGCTGCATCCCGCGATTTCCCCGGGCAACGTAAAAGTAGCAAAATATGCGCAACCCGCGATTTCCGCGATTCTTTTTTTTATAATCTAATTTTATATTAAAAAGAGTAGTACTAATTTTATATTTAGAAAATATATTTTACAAAAACATTTTATATATTTTAGTTCTAAAATATATGTAGATTTGAAATATGTAATATAAAAAATGCTAAATTTTTTAACCTATTTTGATTTAAAGAAAAAAAAAAATACGCAGCGAGAGGGGTTAATACATGTGCAAAATATTTACCTTGGACCAAAAAAATTTGGGATAGATCCTGCTCTTTTTTGACAAAATGTGTTTTCTTTTAATGGGAGTTAATTTTAATAAATATAGGCTTTTAAGATATCTTAAAAATGAAATAAAAGTAAGAAATTATTAAATTTCTTGCCTCCTCCCTTTTTTTTTTTTTTTTTTTTTTTTTAATTACTCGCAACATTATTTCTTCTCTTTTTTACATTAGATTTGATTTAGACCTGAATACGACTGGGAATTACATACTGAATCAAAAGAAGTGTCCCACTGTTTGATGCGGTATTTTCCACAGAAATAAAGTTTCTTCTCGCGATGTAACTATTAATTAAGCGAATTAATGAAAGGTTCGGTTAACATAAAGGCAGCAGGCGCTGGAATAGGAAGGCAGGAGAGGGGGGGGGGGGGGGGAGAGAGAGAGAGAAGGAATTCAACATATGAAAGAACCGCATGGGGAAAAACCTCATGAAAACTGTTCTATATAACTTTTTATTTCTAGCAAAAAGAGAAAAATGAACTATGCTTTATGTAAAATAATTAGTGATAATTTGATTTATTCATTTATCAACATCGCAAATTACAAAAAAAAAAAAAAAAAAGGACTTTTCGTGTTTTTTTTTTTTTTTTTTTTTTTTTAATTGCACACATGGTAAGCAATAGACTTGGCCTGTATCTGCTTCAAGGTTCTACCTGACGGGTGAACTTAGTATTTATATAAGCCCTCTTTTATGAAACTAATTGTCATTTTCTAATTGGGGTAACATCAGATTATTCTTCAATTAATACAGTGTTCAATGTAACTCACCATACAATGTCCACACTGTTAAATTAGCTATAATCAAAATTTATGGCACGAATACTTTTGTTCAAAGCTAGCCAACCACAATGCTTGACTAAAATCCGGTTTCAAAGTCCCTCTCAAATCAACTACATCAGGCTTTTATTCATAAACATTTAATAACAAATTCTCTATTTTGAAACAGCGGCAGTCCTGTGACATAGGCAAACCCCGGAAAGATGCCAGAAATTTTTAAAAAACAAACATTCTCCCATCTTTTGTTTTTATTCTTTACGAAAAGGCTTTTTCGCATTTAATCCTGGTCCCTCGAAATGGAAGAGCAGCTTTGACAAGTGACGTGCCTGATGTGACACTAATGCGCGCAGAATTGAGTTTGGTCTGCGGATTAACCGCAATTAAACTGTCCGAACGCTAACAATTATCAGCGCGGCGGCCTTATCAAATTTACAGATGGGCCACGCTAAAGGTTGCCTCGTTAATTACCAGATAGTTCCTTGTGTTTCTTCGGTTTTTGTAGGTATCGGTGGGGGCATTAATTTGGAGAGAGAGGAAAATTGTTGCCTTCTAATTACAATGAGCGGAGGTTAATTCAGCTTGTCACAAGCGAGAGGGTTGTGTTTGTTCTGGCAGAGTGACGGCTCTTAAAAGGTTTCTTCGTTTCGTTGGGTGGTCGCATAAACTAGCAAGCCTCGATCCTGTCCCCCACCCCCCTCCCCACACTTCAATTTAAAAATTTCCAGTCGATGGCTGAAGGCACGATTCTGTAACTTAAAGCGCTATTTGACTTTCCATTGTCTTAGAACATGCAAAATTAGAAGTTGGAGTAAGAATAAAAGATTCCTAGGAAAGTATTTCATTTAAGAATTAACTTAAATCTGAATAGAAGCTCTGTTATTTGTCTGGTATGATTAATTTTTATATCTGAATATACAACGCGATATTTTCCTTTCAACTAGGTTACGTTTTCTGGATCATCGTTAAATATGTGTTACAGGAACAAAATTATATTAACAACAACATGTAGTATAAGTAGCATGAAAGAGAAAAATTCCCATATCCAGGTAAAAATTAATTGTAAGTATGCTTAGGGTTACTTTTGATACGGAATTTAGTGTAAATTTCAACTGAAATATGAACTCGCCATACTAGTTAATACCTTGCATTGATTTAATCATATTTGCTCAATTATGCAATGCAACTTCTCATATTTATCTATTTACACTATATATTTAACCAGTTACGAAAAGTGTTATTGTATCTTGCAAAGAAATTCTTATAACAAAAATTAAAAGACACAGAACCAGAATACAGTGTAACTTCATTCTGGAAAACAAGTTATGTTTGAAAATTTTGTAAACATAAAAGTATGTTTAAAAAATCACACGATTATCATTTGAGTAATTTCATTATGTAAATTCTATATAAGTTAAGTATGTAAAATCCCCTCAGCACTTCACTTACATCATGATACGTTTGTTAGTGTTGAACTCTATATTTGAGAGAAAATGGAAAGAAAAAGGAAAATAAAGGAAGAAAAAGAGAAAGGGAGAGACAGAGAAAAAAAAAAAAAAAAAAAATGGCCAGCTCAAGATATGGCTTATATATATATATATATATATATATATATTATATAGTTCTAGGCTAGACTTCCTTCCAACGCAAAAATTGACTTATTTTAGGTACTGAAATTAATACTGAAAAACACATGAGTTGTAAATTAAAATAGACAAAATAGCATAGGAGACAATAGTTTAATATGATAAACATCCAAATAAATAAAACATATCCCTTCATTTGGAAATATTTTCGAATTCCATAACCACTTAAACAAAAAAGATGCTACTTTTTTCCCCCTATGTAAACGAGCATTGCAAATTTAACAAATGTCCCATTTCGTTTGGGTAATAATGAAAGAACTCGGAAAGGGGGGGGGGGGGGGGATTTAAAGAAACTTGTTTCACTGGGTGGTCGAATCAACTAAATATGCAGTTAAATGATGCTGATGTTTTACTGCAATGTTAAAAGCACGATTTCGTAATTCTAAATACTATTTAACTTTCTTTGGTACTACTTTGGATATGTGGAAGTAACAAAAAGTAGTTAACAACGCAGTTTGCGCATGAAATATTGAATCACTTATCGTACATTTTTTTAAACTGCTGATTAGACGTCAGCTCACATTCACAAAGGAAAACAGATTAAGACAGAAACGTTGGATGAATAACAAAAAAGAAAAAAAATATATTAAATGTTTCTCAGAAGTAGAAAGGATTTAAAATGATAAAATATCTAAGGCTGTAATCATCATGAAAAACATTGCTCTAATGCGTTACTCTAAAGTTAACGTTTTTACAAGTACGTTATATAATATAGTCATAAAAAAAGGGATAAAGACCGAATACAGGAAGTATATCATCACAATGAAAAGCATGATAGTTCAAAGCACGGCTACGAGGTACAACTAGTGATTATTGTTAAGGACAATTTAGCAGAATTTAACTGCAGTATTTTTAATAGTCGCTCAGAGAAACTTTAGTAATTAAAAACAACGTAATAGTCATTACTAACTAGAGATTCAAATAAAGTCAATCAACAAGAGGAATTTGCAACTTTAAGGAAATGCTGAAAGAAAAACAGTCATGTCTCTTCTGCAGTAAGCACTATAGTTCCTGTTGCCAGTTTGTCACCCCTGCTCTTATTTTTCGTTGGAGAAGGAACAATTTCATTAAATCTTGCCACACAAAATTTTATTTTTCATTATAGTGGATTTTCAAAATCTTCCAGAACAATAGTCCACTTTGATGACAACTTTTACATAAGTTTTGACATGGAAGGAAGGTGGTGGGCATTTTTAGGGTTATTGAAACAGTTTCTAGACTATTTCTTGTTAAAAGCCTATTTCTACAATAGATTTTTTTTTTTCCGAATTAGCGATTCAAACATCTATCGTCGCTTGTTAGTATTATTATTATTATTATTTTAATCAATATTACAGTTTTCGCATTAAGTTTTGCTGTCTTAAATAGTTTTTTACCGAAGATAACTTTACCAGATTATTTTAACAGATCACTTTCAAAATTTCAAATACACTGTTTTATTCATTTTTCTCTCCTCTGTTTTATTTGAGTAATTTCTTTCTATAGTCGCAATATTTCCGAATTTTAGGGGAAATTTCGTTGTTAGCAACCACACTTTGGTATTTCGCGACTTTTTCATTGTTGTACAGAAGCTCAAAAAATATTAGTATTACATGCCGCGCTCACTAAAATGAAGTTGTGGTAATGCTAAAGCTTTTCTGCAAGGATCACTTTTTTTCATCAATTACCAGGGGTCTGTCGAGACTTTTCTTCAAGGGTCCTGTTTTTGTGAAATTGCGAACTTCGTGAATGCCGCTTTGTATATTTGCGAAAAATCTTGTCATAATTTTATGAATTTGAAATAATCGTTATATTCATGTTCTTGTTTATACATTTTTAAGAAGATATGTATGCAAAATACACATATTTTCTTTATATATGTAAAAGTGACCGTTCAGATTTTACTTTAAATGATTAAATTTGTGAAAGTTTCAGTTTGGTAATGGGAAAGTTTTATGAAAAGTCTATTTTTGAGATAAAACATTTTGTGAAGGAGCCTTTAAAGGACCAAATTTCTTCTAAACAGATCCCCGATTACCCCTTTCAAAGCACAAGATATTGATAAATTTTATCTAATATATCCGAATGTTATCAAAACAAACCAGTATTTCTATATTATTGTAACAAAAAGTATCTTAATCTATTTAATAAGCATACCCAATTTTAAAGCATCAGCCTGGTCGTTTCACTTTATATCCAGCACCGCCTTATGACTGCTACCGGCCCGCAAGGCCCTACCTACCTTTCTCACCCTAATGATAAATAATAATTAAAGTGGCCCACATTGGCGATAACAGTTGGAGGAGATTTCCCCTTTCCCCTCCACGGCAGTTGTGATTAATTTACGCTGTCATGTTTTATGAAACCGCTAGCTACCTGTAACTCCGCCTTTCAAGGTGGGATCCAAACCTGCTGATAGAACATTTTTTTTCCTTTTCAAGAGTTAACTTTATCGCAGTATTTCAGACACTTAACCTATTGAGAGCTGCAAAGACACTCAAGAGACAATAATGGAGAGAGTGAACAGAGTGTGGGCAATTGTAAACAATACATAGTTCCTGAAGGCTTGAAGAGATAACAAAAAATCTGATAAAATTAAATTGTAGGTATGCGGCATTGTTAATTGTGAAATTTTTTTTATAATGTTCAAAAATTTATCAATATTTTAGCCAAAAATGAGTACAATCAAGCTTCCGTTTTTGTATTTTCAGTTTTAAATTTAAAAACTTTTTTCACTTATTTTTAATTCCACGGTGAAGCTTTGTAAAGCAGTTTCATTTTTTTGTTTTTTAATGAATTTTTTTTTTTTTTTTTTTAATTCAAAAAACTTTATTTACTCTAGAGAGAAGTGGGAGTTCAATACTTAAAATAAAATCATGATTTAAGGGTATCTCCCAGCACCACAGAAACTGAATTGTATCAAAGATCAAACTACGGTCTGGGCAAAGCTTACTGAAACTTTAGCTCTTTCGTCAATGTTACGGTAACAAATTAAAAGAAATCCAGTGATAGAATCTTAGAACATCTTCATCGGGCACCATACAAGAATAGCGGAGATGAAAGCTCATTTCAAACAATAAGGGGAAGAAAAAAGGCTGTTATTTAGCAGAATATTACTTACTAGCAAAATCCGCGGCTTTGCACGCGTGGTTGCAGAAATGTATACCAAGTCGTATGTGTGTCTAGGGCAATTCCACAGAAAATTATTTTTTTTTAGGGGGGGGGGGGGATAAGATTTATAATATGTTTAATTTAAGGGTATGATTGGAAAACTTGATTTTTTTTATATCCTATAATAAAATCCTAATAAAAAGGCATTGTAAATTACTGTTTACGAACTAAGTTAAGTACCATTTTTGTCTTTGTAAAGTCATAATGTTACGTCAGTTACACAATAAAAGTTATGTCAGTTACACGTGTAAATGCCACTTTTTTAAACAAGTTACCGTTATAATTTGATTACTTAGTATTGTTGAAAACATTAAATCACTTTTTTCAACGAGGTAGTTTTGATAACTTTTACACTTCAATGAAGGCAGAAAATATGTTTGTATATTTTATCTTATGTCAGTTACAGAATTTTGAATTGCAATTTGGGGGTCTAAAAGAGAGATTGAAATAATCTGCAGGTATTTGGGTATTAAGTCCTTAGTAAGAAATATTTAAAATTTTAAAAATTTGTTCTAGCTTTATTGGTAAATTTTCTACATAGTTTTGAAAACAAAATTCGATAATAAAATGTTACGTCAGTTACGATGGAATTGCCCTCTACTCGCATACGGGGAAATTATACTGCTACAGATAATTTAAATATTACTAATTAACCCTGGAATGGAAGAATCGCTCTTATTTTTTTTTCCCTTTTCGGCCCGACGTGAAATCAAAATGACTCAATCTTCCAGTCCACGTCACATTTTGAGAAAATGTCAATAGAAAGAGATGAGACTTGAATTAATGAGAAAATCGCCATTTCTTCCAACTTGCAGCCCCTTCGAAGAAAACAGATACAATGCAGTCTACATAAAATCTGGTTACTAGCTTATCTTGCAGTGAAAGAACTTTTAAAATCGGTTCAGTAGTTTCACAGTTTATTTCCTACAAATAAGCAATTATTTCTTTTTTAGTGTATTAGTATCCTTTTTGTGCACATCTGCGTCTTAGACGTTATCCCCATGTCAAATTTAAAGTATCCAGGCTTACAAGTTTCAGAGAAATTATAGCGAAACATACAAGTAAATATAAAAGTTTTCACCCATTTGAATTTTTACTTTTCTTTTGGGGAATCTCATTCTAAAACAAACACGAACACGCATATCAAATTAAAAATTTCTAGCTCCAATATTCTTTAACCCGGGAGAACTCGCTGCATGAGATTTTCTCTCACAGTCGTACTATTTTTTAAGACTTATTTAAATCATTTTTCATTTTAATTAAAATTTCAAAATGTTTTACAATTATTTTACCTATTTTGTGAATAAAAGTACTAAGCCAACCAAAAAAAGTTGATATTATATGAATGTAAAGTAAAAAAAAAAAAAGCAAGTGGGCATTCTCACTAGCGAGTTCTCCCGGGTTAAGTAATCAAGATTATATAGCATTTTCTAAACATTTCAATCTTTTAAATCCAGTGTTTGTTTTTCCGAGCATTTTATTTGCATCTTAAAAGTAACCACCATATCATGTTTTTAGCGTCAACATAATAAAAAAATTCACTCATTCATTCCCTTGAGGATAGTTTGCAAAGAGACATTTTATTAATCAGACTGGTCTTTATCATCCAGTGAGAAAATTTGAAATCGGTTCCGTAGTTCCAGAGTATTCGTTATTTTAGACAGTTTTCCCCAGATTCACCGTTATAAATTTCAAAATTTTAAATGTTCTGTGCGAGCATATGAACGTCTTAAATAACTACCATATCGAATTTCACATTTTTAGTCTTTTTTTTTTTTTCATTAACTCTGAGATAGTGAATAATATGAACTTTTCGACTTTTTCCCTTGTCAAATTAGATATCTTTTAAACCAGAAAATTTTTTAACTTAATATAAATAAAATCAAATAAGTGCCACACATTTTATTAAATAAATTTTCTGGTTAAAAATATATTTGACTCAGTAAAAATCGGAAGATGGCAGGCAGCTATGTGAAACATCTGAAACATTCGATTATACGAACAAATGTGCATTTCGACTATAACAATCATTACTATTTATAATACTTTTTTTACTAATCGCTTTTCGAGTCAGTGTAATCGCTTTGGGGAGGAGGAGGAATCTTTAAATTTCAAAATACAGTAAAGCACCGTTCATACGTTTCTCATTTACTATACGTCTTTTCAGTGCGGTCCCGATACAGAAAGTGAAATTATCTCACCTTCTTTCGAACATGCGTTGGACTGCAGTGACGTGCTTAGAACCTTATTTATGTTTCACAATACTAGTGAGAAAACTGTACAGGAACTTTATTCCATACAAATGCTTTGCTTGAGTTTCAAAGTAAATCGGCAGGTCAGAGGACGATTAAAGATTATTTTAATTAAAGTCTATTTGTACGTTTGATAATAGAATACAAAAAGTGTAATTCAAGTTTGTGCAAGTATGGCAGCAAAATTAAATTTGTATGATTGCAGCATTATATTTCTACTGTCAATGATTTTACACCTTAGGAGACTACAATTTCGATTGTACGTCTTTCTCAGTTATGCGTCGTTTTAGAACGGTCCCCTGAAAGACGTATAATCGGTGCTTTACTGTAGTACCAAATAAGAAAGAAAGAAAACTATCTACCCCCAATTGATGACAGAGCGAGATCAACAAAGAAAAGACAACGAATCGAGTTAATTAAAGAAAAATCCTTCTAAAATGATTCGAAGGTCCACTTCTTGCAAAGAAGAGAATGGAGAGCAAGAGAGAGAGAAAAAAAAAAAAGTAGAATCCCAAGAAATTTACGACTTGTCTCTTGATAAATGGCATGATCGGACAACATCAATCTGGTCGAGTCTCCCAAATGGTTCTCCCATCACGTTAATGGACCATGAGAATGAATGACTGGAGCGAAATCATGGGGGGATAAACAGATCAGGTAGCCAATTCTATAAACAAGAATCTGAGGATCAGTCCACTTGATGGCCATCTATGAAGAGAGAAGGCACCAATTCAGGGGTCTGGATTAGAGAATGGCACCTATGGGGCAACCCTTCAGGCAATATCAGGAATTTAGAAGGGGAACGGAATTTCTAGGAAAATACAAAGGTCAGATCGGTCAGATTGGCAATCAGCGAACCGTTCTTTCGGAAACTTGGACTGTCCCACCCCCTCGGGGAATGATGTGGATATCACAGTGACCCACTGCTTTTTCCCTGACTTTTATGTCAGTTTTTTAGAGGAGTGATGTGAAACACTAGTAATGGCACTTTGAAAGCAGAGATAAAATTCGATTTGTTTTTTCTTGTAAACACAAACATGTGCAAGAAAGAAAATACAAACTGTTTCCAATAAAATAATTATAATTAAGGAAGATACTTGTTATCAAAACAATTAATTCAGATACACTGAGTGAATATAAAACAATTATCAAGAGAGAGAAGTAATTTTAAAATTTCAGAGAAAGACGTTGTAGATAATTTGAGGAATATAGAAATAGATTTAATAAAATGCACTGATAAGCCAAGATCGGGGTGATAAGATTGCCCGAGGATAGAAGTTACTCAAAAGGATGAATTAGGAAGAAAAAGAAACAGGTAAAAACGCTGAGAAATAGTGAAATCATTTTATAAGAAATTATTATGTACGGACATTGGCATAGAAATGGTTATGAAGGATTAGTTGACACAGCAAAAACTAGAAGAAAAATATATTTTGGAAAACGAGGGCGGGGGGGGGGGGGGAGAAAAGCATTAGAAAGGCAAAAAACAGTTTACAACTTCTTCGCTGAAGTTATGAAAACACACCCACATTTGCCACAAACAAAAAATAATCCCTGGCATTTTTTAAAGAATCTAAAGATTCTTAGACTGCGTCGCCAGACTACGATACAAAGAAATCAAAAATACTTTCATGATTATAAATGTGGTAAAGAAAAGACAGTCAAAAAAGGACTATTCCATGAAAAACGGAAAAAAATGTCCTGCGCGTGACACTTGTATCAGCTAACTTATAATTTGTTAAACTATGCATTAAAAATATAAAAAATAAACCCTAGATTTTCATAATAGCATAGTTGTTTTAATTTTAGGATATAATAGCATTGTTAAAAAAACAGTAATATCTAGAAAAGCTGCCCCACATGTGACATGGAATGGTCTCAAATCTTAACAAGTGAAAATTGAATTTAGAAAACCAAAAAACCCGACTGCGTAAGAAGCGAACTAATTAATTAATTCTCATCAATGTGAAACTATTTTTTATATTACTTACCTATTTTTTTTTTTATTATTTATTTGTATTGCTGACTTTTAAGTTGTGTTTAATTGTTAACTCTTATCTATAAACACTGTTTTGATGAGGCCTACAGATGTCTACATGAAGTTTTGAGTTGCAGTAAAGCTAGAGATTCTACCTACACGACTTCCAGATTGTGTAATATTTAAACGGAGCTTCTAACTGTAAAATTGTCAATGAAATATCGTCTTCAGTTTGAAAAACCTATCCAAGGATATGCCACTCAATTTTATGGAAGCCATTTTGAATTTATAAAAACAAAACCTAGCCTATAACCATCGGACGGTTAAGACGAATCAATAGAGACTTCATTCATTAAAATCCATCCAGCCGTTGGGATGTTTCGAGGGTATAAATAAATCCACATACCCAGATACGCGTGAAACACATTACCCTTCCTGGCAGTCGGGTGATAATAGCCCCTATCCCAATATTCATTCAGTTCTGAAGTAAAAATATCAGCGTAAACTATTTTCACAGTTGACAATTACTTTATCCTCCCAACAGAAATTTTACATTCATAAAATGTCCATAAATTGAAAAATAAATAAAGTTCAATGAAATTTAATTTTAAATAACTATATCAGATATTTTGATTTCATAAAAATAGCCACAAACCTTTTTCTTTGGAACCAACGCACATTATTTTTAGCCACTACAGATTTATGTCAACTACGTGATAAAAATCACACTTCGGGGAGATGAATTTCACTGCTTTTTTTTCCTCTCCAAGTGTTTACTTTTCATGTGAAAGGTATTTAAGAAGAGAAATCATGATCTTTCTAAATCCTAGTAAATAAACCAAGAAATGGGTGGAGAAATCCTTCTACATCTAGATCTTGATATACTTTACGCCACGAATCTTTCTGAAAATCGTATATTCTGAATGTTGGAAGTCCTCTATGCTTGCATAAATCCTAAGTTTCATGCTTTTTTTTTTTTTTTTTTTTGGGGGGGGGGGGGAGGGAAAGTCACATAAAAGTAGATGAAATGCTTGCTTAAAATAAAACCACATTAACTCTTGCAGTTCGTAGGGTTTGCATCCAAGCGAAGATTGAATAGTTTGAAACATTTAAAAATGTGACGTTTTTTACGTCAAAAAAGTTATCAATTTGTTCCAGATACATTAGTGCACTAAGTTATGAAATCCAGGCAATAGGGGATTTTACCTGGCAAAATTAATACTAGTTCTGGATTTCGACTAACTTTGTTTTTTTTTGGGTCGCTGAATCCAAATTTGTAACTTCCCACCAAAATTTCATCCAGCAACCCCCCCAAAAAATTGATTTTTTGAAAAAATTTGTTTTTGAGAAAAGCGCGCGGGGAATGTTCCGAATTTCTCTTCTTAAATACCTTTCACATGAAAAGTAAACACTTGGAGAGGAAAAAAAAGCAGTGAAATTTATCTCCCCGAAGTGTGATTTTTATCACGTAGTTGACATAAATCTCCCTCTCTCCCCGTTTATTCTGCGTCATAATGTCATATATCCTATTTGTTGCAAATTTTGTCTAGTTTCTGAATTTCGTAATGCTTTTCCCCTAAAACAATAAGAAATTTAAGTTAAAATCAACTATTTGGGGGGGGGGGGAGTTAAAAATTCGAATTCAGCTACCAAAAAAACTTAAAGTAAACGTTAGAGAGAAAGTTCGGAGGGGAGATGGGAAGGCGAATGTAAACGTGTGAGTGGTTAAGTGGAATTGCGCAACTTAGTCCACGCAGCACCGCGGCGCATGTACCGACGCAGATCCCCCCCTTCCCCTTCATCCTAAGTCATATATCTAATTTGTTGCAAATTTTGTCTACTTTCTGAAATTCTAGATACTTTTTCCCTAAAACAATAAAAAAATTGATTTTTTTAATAAAAACTTTTTTTTTTTGGGGGGGGGGGGGCATTTTACCAAAATTTGGGGAGGTTGCCGGGGGAAATTTTGGTTGGAAGTTACAAATTCGGATTCAGCGACCCAAAAAACAAAGTAAGCCAATTTCCAGAACTTCCGTTAATTTTGCTAGGTAGAGTCTCTATTGCCTGGACTACTACTGAACTTTGAGGGGGAAAAAAAATCAATGTAATGAAAATCATTTTATTGAAATAGAAAGAAACACGCGTAAAATTTCAAAATTAAAGGAAATACTGGGTCATGAGTAATACAATTAATATGCTTACCAAAAGCTTGAAATCGCAATCGTTTTTATATGCGTGACTATCAACATTGTTTATCATAGATATTAAAAAACCTATAAATTTAAGTCTCATTCAAGCTTATCAGAAATATCTGAGCGCTGGAGCGAAAAGTAATTTACTTTAAATAAGAGTGGTGGACTTTATCGAAAAATTTAATTTATCACTTCTTATAAAATACAATATTTTTTAAATGAGGATTTGAGATATTGATAAATATGTATGTCTTATGTAGAGAGAAAAAAAAGATGTTATCGCAGTTATTAAAATAATATTTTAACTTTCTTTCAGAATATGAAATTGCTTTCCCAAGAATCGGACTAAAAATTATATAAATCTTTTCATTTAATACAATACTGACAACTAAACAGGATGTTCGTGACAGATTTATGAAACTTTCAAAGCAGGATTCGTCCAAATAGGGGCTGTTCAAGTATTACGTAAGCATGTTTTTGGTAATTTTTGACCCCATCCCCCTTGTCAGCAAAAATAAGCAAATCGCAACCCCCCCCCCCCTAATAATTACGTAAGCAAATTGCAACACCCCCCCCCCCCACGTTTTTTAACAGTAATAATTTAATTTAAAACTAGTTGAATGTGCCAGTCTCAAAACTTTCTTCTATCTCATGTATTTCAATATTTCAAAATGTTGTTACAAATGTCAATATTTCATTTTTATTAGTTCAATACTATATCAACGTTGACTTTCATCTTAAATTTCTGCTTCAGTAATTTAATCTGAGTAAAAAGAGTTAATTCCTATCATGATATTTATTAAAAACGATAGTTTTTCGTTATTCTGTTGTATATCAGTTGTTCGCGAATAGCCGGCCTATCAGAATGGGAAGTTCCCGTTCGATTCACGAGACACCGGCATGCGATACGACTACAAAAAAAATCAAGAAAATTAGACAAAAATCGCTATTATAGTGGACCCTTTTGGCGGAATATTTCCAAATTCAGGGAGGACCTTCTTGCCAAGCCAAAAGCATACACAAAAAATTTGGTTTAATTCTATGCATAACTTCAAACACTTTTCGGTGGTACAATATTCAAAATGCATAAAAATTGTTATTACAGCGCCCCTACCGGTGAATTTTTTCCAAATTAAGGGAGGACCTGCTTGAAATAGCCAAAAACTTTTTTTAAAAAAATGGTTCAATTCTATCCATAACTTCATGCACTTTTTGATGGTACAATGGCGACATACGGACAGGCAGACATTTTGTATAAAAATGTTTTTTGTGGACTCTGACCCCTAAAATGCGTAAATCCTTCGAAAACCGGAAGTCGAAAAAAATTTCGAATTGGAAATAGTAGTAAGTTCTTAGAGATAATAAGCCCTCATGCATCAAACATGAACAATCACCTCTAGATAAAATAGATCGTTTATGTTTTCCTTGTGCGGTCAAAATAGCTGACATCAGAACTGCTAGTTTAATATTCTTTTGCCACTTTTTTTTTTTTTTTTTTTTTTTTTTTCAATTTGAAATTTTTAAGTTTTTTTTTTTACAAGTTAAGAGATTTTGAAAATGTCTTACGTAAGCATCATTCAACCCCCCGCCTCCCTCTTGTCAGCAAAAATAAGCAAATCGCTAACCCCCTGTCCCCCCCCCCCCCCTCTAAGGTGCTTATGTAATATTTGAACGGCCCCATAGCGTTAAATTCATATTACGCATAAAATTTGAAAATATATGCGGAAAATAACAAATAATTGGCAACTTTTTGTATAATTATAAAAATGCTATTTCTTTTGTCTCATCTTCAGAAATCTACTTTTCTATGATCTGCCTTTTTGATATTTTTTTCGGTTGAATAATTCTTCGATCTTTTGATTAAAATTTTATATAAGTATATTTTTTATACATTTTGCGTTCCATTTCAAAAAGAAAAACAAGTATAAAATACTTATAAAAACCAAATATTTAAGGATATTTTAAAAATACAAGGTGAAAATAATTAAGACATTTTACAAGGTTCCCAGCAAAATATGACTGGCAAATTCCCTGACCAAATATAAAAAAATTCCTTGACCAAACGGGCATACAACGAAATTTGCTACTTATTTTTGCAATCCTTTGTCAAAATTAATGATTTTTTTCTGCGATCTTTCTTCAAATTTCTCGATTTTTTTTCTTTTGCAATTGTTTCATGAATTTCATGATTTTTCCCCGAGACTATTTAATGAATTTCGCGTCATTTTTTATTTTCTCTCCAAGACTTTTTAAAAAATATTTGCGTATTCTCTAACTTTTCCTATATATTTTGAAATTTCTCTGACTACTTTGAAATTATTTAGGACCATATTTTAGGACGCGACAGTGCAGGAAATGAAAACTGACGTACTGAGACAATAATCAACTACAACTGAAGGTGTTATTTATTGGAAAAGGAAAATAACTGTTCTATTATACCATCAGTTCAATAAGCATGCCTGCAAATATCATGCTTTTAAGCTTGAAAATGTGTCCTTTTTTGAACCACCTTAAGGACTATGGAAACCTTGTAATAATAAATATCTGAATTAAAAAAAAATTCAAGTAAAAAAAAAAAAAGAGCCTTGGGTATTTATTATTAAGTGATCTTATTTTAAATAGGATTTAATTTTCAAAAATAATTTTACAGATCGTATATTATATACATATATTAATGACAGATCGTCGAATTCATTCAAAAGATTTTTTACAGCATATGTTTTACGTAAGATATTAAATGTATGTTTAGGCAATAAATGTTTGAATTACGAGAGGTTTCCTACGAAAGAAAACAAAATGTATTATAGTAGGTAATAATTCAGTTATAAATTTATAATTATGAATTTCTATAGTTTCATAAATTTAAAGATAATTCAAGATCTCTAAATAGTACAATACGCGTAGTATTTCAAGTCATTAATAAGGAGATGAAAGAAAGATTCGTGAAAAAAACTAATTAAAACACGGACCTACATTTTAATTTATTCACATGCTAAAAATTAATGCACGTTTACATATCTTCTTTTCACTGCTCAAGAATAAGTTTTTAAAAAATCACCACACACCCATTTTTCTGTCATTTGATGTTTAGAAAGTAAAATATCTGTTATGAAGCCTGAATCACACATTACGCAAAGCAAAACGCGAACAAATCAGGCGTACTCTTGTTTTCTGATTATGAAGAAATTATTTTATGTTTCTTAATATAAGTATTTCCTTTAAACACAACGCCTCCTTTTTAAAGCTTTTTCCACCTTTTTATTTTAAGAATAGGACTGTTGATTTGAAAATGAAAAAATATATTGACGTTGAATTAAAATTAAACGGCTGTAGTGCTTAGAACTAATTTCCAATTTACGATTAGCAGTATGAAACTCTCGATTTCATCACTTTGAAATTTATCAGTAAAAGATTTAAAAATGAAACAGTATGAAAATCATAAAAATATTATGCTGAACTTATCTCAATTTGACTTTTTTCAAAAAAGCGAAAGTTCTTTTAGAGTCGATACCAATTTCTAAGAACATGTATTATTTCACTTGTTCCATGTAATAAGTTATTAAAATAATTTTGACTTTAAAGTTTTACTTTTAGACCAATTATCAGAAAATTTGAAATAAAAAAGCAAGACAATACATTTATCAATTAATACATTTAAAAACTATACATGTATCAATACTTTGGCACTTAATTTCTAATACAGATAGTACAGGAGCCACGTTTTGCAGTACTAAGCAATCGTAGCATATCCTTCATTCTTTATACGCTATTTGCAAAATACAAAGCATTTCAAATTAAAAATATATATACATATATATACAGGAGTGGGGAATTTCTAGAAAATCTTACCAGCCAAGGATTTATTTCACCAGCCAGTAAAATGCAACGTACAGTGGAAAAATTTTATGATAAAATTTACGCAACTCAAAAATAGTTGGTTACCATTACTGTAATGCATTTTCATATATATATATATATATTTTTTTAAATTAAGAAATATAAACAAGAGATGAAAGTTTAATATAAAATAGAACTTAGTACCATGTTTATATCGCAGTAATTAGGAAAGTTGAAAAATATAGCAAACTACTTAAAAAAAAAAAAAAAAAAAAAAAATTGCATATCTCTATAGTTTGCAGTTTTCAAAGACTACGTAAAAATGCACTCGCCGTGTCAGAAAATTCACTCGCCAGGGGTGAATAAAGTGATGCATTTTCCCAGCCCTGTATATATATTTCCAACAGCAAATACCATCGGATAATAATCATGAATGAAATCAATATAATAATAAGAAATGAATGGAGTGTTTTTGGGAAGAACAATATTATTCTGAAGAGTAATATGCCTTTTTGTTTGAAAAGAAAGGTGTTTTGTCTGTGTGCCAATGTGTTT
Organism: Maratus speciosus; assembly: GCA_963932465.1. NCBI lineage: Eukaryota > Metazoa > Arthropoda > Arachnida > Araneae > Salticidae > Maratus > Maratus speciosus. The sequence continues at coordinate 382,749,258 of OZ010791.1, forward strand.
TGCCTGTGTTAACTTATGGGGCAGAAACATGGACGCTAACAAAACGGATAATACAAAGATTACAAACAACACAGAGAAGTATGGAAAGATGTATGCTAGGTAAAACTAGAAGAGACAGAAAAAAAAAAAAATAACCTGGATAAGAAGACGAAAGTTTTTGACATCCTTGAAAGAATTAAACGGTTAAAAGGAAAATGGACCGAGCACACTGCAAGAAGAGAAGACAATAGATGGAGCACAAACACCTTACAGTGGTATCCCAGAGATGTAAAACGGCCAAGAAGACGACCTCGAGTAAAATGGAGTGATGAAATCAGAAAAGTAGCCGGTGTTAATTGGATGACTAAAGCACTAGACAGGAAACATTGGAAAAATCTGGGGGAGACCTACATCCAGCAGTGGATTGAAAACGGTTGTTGATGATGATGATACATAACATATATAACCATTATAGAATATTATAATTCGTCATCAATTTCAAATAAAATTTATAAATTGAGTATCAAGACATGACACAAACATTTATACATATATCTAAATATATTATAAACCATTACAAATTACCTAAAAAAATTATGAAAGTATAAATAATTAAGGAATTTATTCAAATTAAAAATTAGAGAAACCACCATATAAGTCTATAAAACTGATCGACATAACATTTGCAACATGTACTTGTAAACATGAAAATTTGTGGAACTAAGGCAGATTCATCAGGTCCTAATTACCTTGATTATCACAAATAAAGTGTTACACATATATTTGTTTACTTATTTTATTTTATTGTCTAACCAATGGCAATATTCTGATGAGTTCTGGCTAAAATTTTGAGAACTTACAAGGAAGCTTAAAGCATATTTTTCATCCGACTAATAATAATAATATAGAGGGCAGTAAACGTTAGAAATAGCAACAATTCCATGTGTGTCCAATAAACAAAGTCAAACATTGTTCAGGACAATTCTCCCCAATTCCCTCAAATTTAGCATACAAAAATAGCAGTCGTTACATTCCCTAAAATAACTCGCCGCTAAAATATGGGGAGAAAGAAAATTCCCCTCAAATGCAGTAAATTCAGTGTTAATTTACTAAAACCCATGTATAGGCTTCACAGAATATCACAAGAATAAAACATTTGAATTAATTTTAACGATGAATAGGTGAAGTAAGAAGAAAATTATAAAAACTCAAAGATAAAATCATAATTCCGTTTTAAGTATCGATTATTAAGTCAGAACAGCGAGAATTCTCCATGTTATGGCAATGATTGAAACTTTATTACGGCAATATTAACTCTCTTTGTTTGACGTATTACTTCTCTGTTGATTAATTTTAAGAGCTAACATCTATATCAAACAAACTGCTTTATCAAAATTTCTAAAAACTGTCAGTAAGTGCATTCCTTAGACACAGTAGATTCTTTGTATTATAGTAAATAATACATACAGACTGCATATATGGACTGGCTTCTTGCATGTTCATATTTCTTTAATTCTGTGATATTATAAAACTTAAATTTAAAATTTGATTGGTTTTGGTTATATAATAGTTGTTTTTGTTTTAACTTAGCTCTGTTAAGTTATATTAAATAATATCCATAACATTTGCAATTATTAATTTTGAAGTATTGTTTAAATTTTTCTGGTTTGAATTTGATACACAAATGGAGTATACGGGTTAGCCATACCGTGCGAAACCTGTGAGGATACATATATTTTTTTATGCTTCATTGCTCCTCCCACTTTCAGAAGAGCTAGGAGTTGTGTTTATTTTGAAAGTTGTGTTTATTGTTCATGTTTCAATTGTTTAATGCTTTGTAATATTGTTTTGTTTTTGCACCATCATTTCATCGAATTTTTCATAAAATTTTATACTTTTTGACTAAAAACTGTTTGCGTGAATATAAGAGCTGCTTTGTCCTGGTGTGCTAAATTTTGTCATTTTAGGCTTAATGCCGACAAAACTGGATGAAATAACGCATCTACACTATGAATTAACCAACAAGCACCTTTGATGATTCTGTGGGTTATTCATAGTTTCTTATTTTACATACTGGTTTCCTGTGTTCATATCTTGTTCACCTTTAGAATTTTACCATTTGTTCATATATTTGCGATTCAATCTTTATTTTATATTTTAAATTGCCGCTGATCAAACTAAAATTTCTCAATTTCCAGTAGATTATCCCACTAATTTGGAATTAACGGAAAACCTCTTATCTAATAATACAATCAACTTCTTAGATCTTAAAATTACAATAAAAGACAGCAAAACAATATGATAAACGTAAAGAATTTAAATTCAAAGTTAATACATTTACAAATTTTAAATCTTGTCTTCATAATTCTGTATATCGAAATATAATACTTAGCCATTTATATAGAATAAAATGTTTATATTCTTCTCATCTAATTAATAATAATATTAAAAAACTAATTTATGATGCATTAAATCATGGTTTTCCAAAAAAAAAAATTCATATATTCTTTAATATACAATTAGTACTTACATGATCTTAAAAAAAATAATAATAAATAACACATGCGTAAACAAAATTACAAAAAAAAAAACCTTACAAAATAAGAAAATATTTATTAAAAAAATGTAAAATAATAAAATTATTATAGGACGGTTCGGTGGGTAGATGTTAAGAGTACGGAGGAGGGTGGTGTTGTCTGGATAATACGCAATGGTTAATTTATTTAAAAAAATTGATGGGGCATCTGAATTATAACTACATTGCTAATACACTTTTTATATGGAGGTTAATTCGATATTTTATATATATATATGGTGACGTTAAATTTTATTTCAATTCATATTGAATTTATTTAGCTTAATTAATATTTAATCAAGTTAACAATTAACTTGTTTTTAATTTTTAGTCTTCTCGGGACAATATCATTAATTTCTAATAGTATACCATCTTTATGGTGAATAATATGCATAATAAGTTTATTTGATATAACTAATGATATTACAGTTTGTATTTTTATGGTTAATATGAAAATAAACCACACAATTTGTTATCATTAGGCAATTGGGAAATGAAGGTTCTGACATAATTATATCAACATTCTTTTTTTCCCCTTCCTGTTCATTTTATTAATTAATTTTTTTATATTTAAAAGTATTTCTTATAGTTTATATTTTTAATATATATATTTTTTTATATATAAATTATTTAGTTTTATAGCATATTGCTATATTATATTATTATTGTTCTGAAATTATTTAAATTTTCCGTATAGATTAATTGGGTATGGTAGTAGAATATATTGTAATCATTCTATTAACATTTGTATTTATTTAATATTTATATGAATAATGAAATATAATATGGTATTTTTATATTAGGATTTATTGGGATACAGCAGTTGGTATATTATGAATGAATTAACTTATAATAGCATAATCTTATGGCAATTTGTTCATATTAGTTTCAAGTTAATATCATAGACGGCAGCGCTAAAATTTAAATTGGATTCTATCTGATGCTTCGAATAGAGTAATAATATTAATTTTTAACAAATGGTGTAGCTTAATGTTGGCTATTTGCGATTTTGTAAACTTATAGTTTTGGAATTTACTTTAGTTAAGAAATTTAAAAAATAATAATAAAGGGGTTAAGAGGTAATTTAATTATTATGTAATCATTTTCTATTTATATTATTTTAATTGCATTTATCACGGTATTTCAAAATAGATTAACTGTATACATTAGGTTTTAAAATCTGTGTTAACTTAACTGTAAAAATAACCTTAAACTTATCTAGCTTTTGAATACCATGTGCTGATGTGTATTTGGATAAAATAACTGGGATTTTATTAGGTATTTTGTGTAATATTACTATTTTTCCTTGCTATAAATTATTTAAAAGGTTGTATTTCTTTTTCTATTTCATAGCATTTAATTTTATTCTGTTTTCATCTTGAAACTATTTTCTTGGTTATATTGGTCGCTAGAGTACAGGAGAAATTTTTTTTCAGCCTTTAACTTTTTTTCTCACAGAAAACAACTGATTTTGTTTATAATTGAATTCTGTACTCTTGATAATGCAATTCAATATATAAGCTTTTCAATTATTTTTATCGAAATCCATATTCTTTTTTTCCTCATTATTAATTCTTGTTATACTGTACAAGGGACTTCATTTTATACATAGCAGCTTGTTTATTATGTTTTTGGTATCCATTCAGTGTATTTGGGGACACTATTGTTGTAATGTCATTCATACTATCGCAATTATTGATGGTGGTCAGTAATGTTTAATTAATGGCTATATATATATAAACCCCATTAAATAAACATTACCAACCACCAACAAAAACTGTGAAATTATGAATATGACATTAACAAATACAGTTCTCCCCAACACACTTAACATAGATTACAAAAACATAGTAAAAAGCAGAAATTGAATAATAGAAATGGAATGATGGAAATTTGTAGAACTTCGACAGAATCGTCGGATCCCAAATGCCTTAAGTGGCACAAATAAAATGTGTGGTTTCATCTTCATATTATCCATAAATTAGCTTATATATATATATATATACACCGTTTATGGTTACGCATATTTGGTGATATATTTCTGATTTAAAATGCACGCTTAAGTCTCATATAAAATAGGCATTTAAAATATTTTTAATTCTAAAATAAATAAATAAAAATAATGACTACATATTCAAATAAAAACTTTATTAAAAAAAAATAATAATAATAATAAAAAAGCAATTTAACAAATTACAACGATCATTTGGAAAATGATTTTTTCAAAGACTAAAATTTAAGACACAAAAAATCGCACGGAGTTGATCATACATTACGTACGCCATGAATTAAACATTAATAGTGTTATTACACGTAAAAATTACAAGCGACAAAAATCGCCTGCGACTCGTATTTGGTGTGAAATATTTATATGTATTCATTCCTGTCCTGTTTATCTTTTTTTTTTTTTTTTTTTTTTTTTAATTGGCTTATTACATTTTCCTTATGCACGTGAAAATCTTACAAATTAAAATTAACTCTTTGGCAAAAATTGTTATTCATTTTCTTTCATTTTCATTAGTTATTATCCACATGAAACTTACGTATTATCCAAGCATTTCACTGGCTGTTCGGGAAAAGGCTTTTCCATCGTCAGATTTCCAAGAAATCTGACGGTCAATTTTAAATGAAATTTCATTCTTAAAACTTCTAAACATCCGACAATATTACTTTTTACACAGTCGGATAGTGTATAGTAGTGTAAAAAAATGTACTTTTAAAAGCAATTTGTTTGAAAGCTGTATCTCAATGTTTCTGAGTTTTTTTTTTTTTTTTTTTTTTTTTTTTTTTTGTAGTTTATTACTTTTTTGTCATACTGGCAACAGAAGGTATCCATCTTTTGTTGAAAGTAAAGGGAAATACATATTACTGTATAGACCAATCGCAATACGAATAAAATGCGGATTAAACCAATAAAAACCTTCAGATATGCTTTTGATTTCCTACCCTGACGAGAGCAATAACCATTTTTCCAAATGGTTAAAAAATAAATAAAAGGACAATAAAATTTTAAAGAATTGCTTATGTTTTACTGACATATTTTCAGAGAAATGTACAATATTAAGCTGCAAAGATTTTAAATCGCCAAGTATATAACTTTCTGTACAAAACCATCGAAACATAAGATACTGACCAAATATTATGAGATTATAAGTGTGTGTGTGCGTAACATTTTCAAATTATACACTGAAATGTTTATACATATTTTTTTTAATTTATGTTCATACCGATGTATGTTTTATATTCGTATAAAGTTACACATCTGAAAAAAAAAAGAAGGAAAAAAATGAAGCATATTAGCTATTAATTAAGCAGATGTTCGAAAGCATATCCTACATTCCGCAAAAACGACAAAATGGATTGAATTTCCCTCCATATGAGGGAAGTCTTCCCGATGTGTTGGTGCCCCACTATTTTTAATTACCTACTTCACTTGTTCCGAAAACTGGGGGAATTTCTAAGTTTTCTATAACGAGAATGTTCACAAGCGTTTAACTTGTTACGATTAGAGATAATACGCGGTAATATTTATTGATAATTATTAAATACCGACTTTAAATACACTCCCAGTGTACAGAATAAGCCACATTCTATGCATTATTATTGGTTTTTATTTATGTTATTTGCATTTATTATGTTATAAAATGAATTAATCCTTATACCTTCTCTTATAATACCAAGAGCTTTTATTATTAAATATAAAAATATTATTAAAGTATTTCAGTTTTAAGCTTCAAATGATTAAAATTACTTTGAATTAAGCTACTACTTTAGAATTTTTAACCCTTCACTGCACGACGTGTCACATCTGGCACATACCTAAAAACACTAATTCTTAATATGTGCCATGAATTTGGCCAATATGATCTCTATCCCTGATTAAGAACAGTCCAAAGAATAGAATAACACTTATTTTGTCCATGTCAGATGGCTGCATTTGACAAAAAATTAAAATTTGTTCTTCGGTAACAAAAAAAATTTCGATCAAGCTATTAATGTAAAATTTACTTACAAGCCATAAAATATCAAATTTTAGCTGAAAATTTGAAATTTAATTTTTTTGACTATTTTTCCCATTATTAGAACGATATATAGAATTCAAATAATATTTTTCATACAAATAGAAAAAATCGTGCAGTAAAGGGTTAAATCATTTTTCATCAGATAATATAATTTAGTTGATTCAATGATTTAAAAAGGGAGTTTCAACAAGTACAAATTGTGATATCTCGGAGACCGCTGCTTTTTAGGTGCGTTCGTAATTATATAAATACGTAGCACCTATAGCCGTCGTGTCTGTCCGCTTATAACAGCGCAAAAACTACCCAAACCGAATGGTCTGAAATTGAAAATGTATTCTGGTTGCAAAGTTTTGTCGAGTCATTTCAAATTTTATGAAAATTGGATGTATAGTTTAATAACAGGGACAGTCAAAAGTTTTCCGTTACATTGCGTCCAATGCAAAAATTCAAGTGCATTTTAATGATGTTACAGCTTTTAGAAAAGAATGAAATTGATATGCACTTATGAAGTGCTCTAAAATATACATTCAGTACAATATGCAGTGCAAAAAATATTTATAAAACTATTTATAGTACGAACGCACCTCATTTGCCACGTTTGAGATGCAATTTCCAACTTGTTTCAATTTTTGTAGTTTAACTTTAAACACTACTGGAATTTTGCTTTGATTGGAACTCTAGTACTATCGCCCTGAATAAGTCAATTTTAATTTAAGTATTGCGCGGCAGCGCAATACTTATTTATTTCCAGTGTCACTTCTCTATGTTAATTTAACATAGAAAAGCGTATGGAGATCATAACTTTTTCATTTTTTCTTCCCACCTTTTTGTCCCTGATGCCACTCATTTTTGATTCTTTGAATTTATAATATTATTAGAATTAGCAAAGTGTAAAAACATTTGTCAGACGTCAGGATCAAAATGGATCATAAAATGCCTTTGCAAATAGGTGGATTATAATTTAGAGAGCAACATGGGCTAATTTTTATTTATATTATTCAAATATTTTTCTTAATTCCAAATTTCGCTTTTTTCATTGAGAATCAACGGACATTTTCTAATAAAATTTAACATTTTTCCTTCATTTTTGTAGATAATTCAAAAGCCGTAATAATAATTTGCCTATTTTATTGAATGATTTTCACGGGAAACATAAAACTGAAGAAACAGATTTTTTTTTTTTTTTTTTAAGAATTAAAAAGAAGATGAATATGACGTCATAGTGGGAAAAAATGACATTTTCAAGCAGATTTTTTAAGTTCAGATTGTAATTTTTTGACCAAACTACAACAACCTAAATTACTGCACTGGTCAAACATTTTGAATTATACATAGGTAAATTGCATTACAAATTGTGATGCGATATCGCACAAATCAAAGCCTGATGATGATACCCTCCATTAATTTTGAAATGTGTTTGTCTGAATGCAGTAGTTATTAAAAAACTTGACATATTAAACAAAAACCTACTTTGAAGAACAAATAAAAAAAAACAAAATTTATTTCCTAAATTGTTTAAGCCCGAGAAGGGGCAGATATTAAGATATTTCATTCAATTCGTTCTACATTTAATGTTAAATTTTTGTAACAAATAAGCTAAACCAATTGAACATTAAAAAATTAAAATGAAATTCATACAATATAATGCTTTAAACCTATATACTTTGATTCTGTTCAAATGAAATTGAAATAATTCTTAGACTTTTTCCATTTTTAAGTTGTAAATATTTGTACTGCAGATTTTCCATTATATTTAAGACGATTGTACATAATATGATAAGGTACATGCAAAATACAAAACTTTAAAAAAAGTCTAAGATTTATTTCGATTTCATTTGAACGGGATCTAAGTATATAGGTGTTAAAAGCATTATATTGTATGAATTTCATTTTTATTTTTTAATGTTCAATTGGTTTAGCTTATTTGTTACAAAAATTTAATATTAAATGTAGAACGAATTGAATGAAATATCTTAATATCTGCCCCTTCTCGGGCTTAAACAATTTAGGAAATAAATTTTGTTTTTTTAATTTGTTCTGCAAAGTAGGTTTTTGTTTAATTATAATAGTCCTGTACAATAATTTTAGCACAAAAACAGCATCCTAAGAGTTAATCGTGTCTTTTATTCATATTTCGATCGAGTAGTCTCCGAGACCGCTTCACAGTACTTATGTGACATTTTCTGTCACAGCAGTTAAAGGTTAAGTAAAATTGCTTTGAGTTACAGAATTAGCGGGGTTTTTTTCTTCGTTGGAGAGAGTCAAATTAATTCCAGATACCGAAAATTTGAGTTATAGAAGTTCGACTTATAGAGGTGAAATTATATATTAATGGGGGAAAAATTACATTAAAAGGCATACCTCTATTATATTACTTCTCGCTCTGAATTTAAATAAAATAATCCTTATACCGACATTCATCATTATAGTCTTTATATGTAAATCACATACAGAACTATAGTTATTTACGGAAAAATCTTTGGTTAGTGAAATCGTAGAAGAGCATTGGCTTTTATTACTTCCCAGGTTCATTCGAGAGGCCCTGGGAAAGGTACGATTATCTAAGCTAATTAAACGAAAATAATCTCATTGTTTGTACGAATGGGGCTTTTTTTATAGGGCATTTAAGAGGATTCGGCTGAAAAAACATCGGAGAAAAGTTTGAAACTCTAAACAGACCGATCGAATGTCTGAATGATTTTAGCTTTAATTCACTATTTTTTTTTTTCCAAACTGACCCACATTCCAAGAGAGGCTAATAGAATTTAGCATAATCGCTTGAGACAATCAGATGAATTAATTACGGATTACGCACCTCAGAATTATTGTAATGAAAGTAAATATATTTCACGAGACTCTCCATTAGAGCGCCATTTCATGAAGTGAAGTTTTCATGGCCACATATTAACTATAAGCATTCAACTTAAAACAAATTCAGCTAACTCTTTTCCCGTTACTAGTTTGTAAAGTCTCAAACTTTCTATTGTACTTATATTTTGTGTTATCATATCAGAGTCATCCTCTAAGTAACACACGCGTAAACACAAAGAAAAGAAAAAAAAAAGAAAAAGGAATAGAGAAACTGTAATTCTTCAGTTCTAGTTTATAATACATTTCCTCTAAGATCCTTTAAATAGTATATAAAATAATTTATTATGTTTAGTTTTATTACGATAATATACTTAATAATTATTATATTTATATTATTAAAATAATTCTTCCCTTAATATGATGATTTTGAACTTTTAGAATTCGCTATTAACTGTAACTCATCCATATAACACGTGTAAGGGTATTTGCTGTGTTGGTAAGGATGCATGATTCTGTTTCAATTATGAATTTTAAGATATTATCTGTTTCTATTAATGAGTAAGTTTTTAACTCAGATGCTTCATTTTTATTTTTACATATTGTGCATGGCTCGATTCTGTCCAAATTTTAAATTTATTTATTAATATATTTCTTTTTTTTTTCTTTTGGTTACGGTTAATCCGGCAATTGTAGAAATATGCATTTAAGCAGTTGCTTATTATTTCTACTTCAGAAATTAACCGTATTTTACTTAATTTCCCTGAAAAACGAGTTGCGAATCAGAAGTTCTAATTTTATTCATGATAGTTCTCCCTTTTTGCATTCATTTTGTGGTTTTTCTTATTGAGTTTATGTATTATCAATTGTGAGATCCTGCATTTCGTACAATGGATTTATTGGTATGTCAGTGACTTTTTTCTGGTCTTTTTTCATTGGTTAAAATGTTATAGTTACAAATAGCTGGACAAAATATTTCCAATATTTATGAATTCCTATATATTTATCTTTATTTATTTATTCTTTTTATGCATTCGCCTTCCTGTTAATATTGACCTTCCGCGAATTTTAACTGTTATAATTTTTTAATACTTCATTTATAAGTGATTGGATCTAGTTTATAAAAAAATTCATTACTGATTACTTAATTTAATAACTGTTGATCCAAATTTAATATGTATAATGTTTGTATCATGTCTTGATACTCAGTTTATAAGTTTTATTTGATATTGAGGATGAATTCTAATATTATATAATGGCTATATATATGTATGAGGACGCGAGTTTCAAAACTCGCCTTATCCAGAAAATAAAATTTTGGGAAATCGCAAAAAACCTCTAACTGTGCCCAATGGTCTTCATTGTAAACTAAGATTTTTACAATGGTAGAAATACAGGATAATTTTTTTTCTTCTTCTTCTAGATTGTGAGTGCTTTTTCGGTGCAGGTTTGCCAATAGAACAGATTGATAGAGAACACAATTTTTTTTAATTTTGGATAAGGGGAGTTTTGAAACTCACGTCCTCATATATTCTCGTGCTAGGTTACGAAGAAGCTTGTAAAAATTAAAATGGATTAATTTTTTAAAAGATTATAAGAGTGTATACATTTTTAAAATTAAACCATGGATATCAAGGTAACTTATTTTATAGTTACATTAGTATTTTTTTTTTCTTTCAGTTTTATTTTTTACGGAAAAAGAAAGGCAAACTTTTTTTTGTAGCACACACGTATTACATTCTTGATAATGGTCAGGGGGGGGGGGGGGGGGGGGAATGTAGATAAGCTTAATTTATTCAATTTATAATTACATACAAAATATTTTAGCTTAAACAAAATATTGTTCAGTATTAATTTTATTATTATTATTATTATTATTATAAAGCATATTAATTTCAAATGTTAAAAAGGTGTAAATAAAAACTTTAAAACCAATAAAAATACGTTTATTTCGACTGTTGACATGTTTCGACTCACCACGAGTCATTTTCAAAAACAAATAAAGCTATTCTAAATTTGAACGGTCTATGACACGCCATCATTCAGTTTTCCACATATTCTTTCATACTATGCACGCTACATTTTTATTTTATATGGATGTTTATTTTATTTTCATACTCATTGAATAGCTCGAGCCATATTTTTGGCAAGTGAAATGATGCTGACTGAGTAAAATGACATATTTTTATTGCTTTTAAAGTTTTAATTTACACCTTTTAGCACTTGAAATTAATATATTATAAAGCGTTATTTGCTATAAATTATAAAGCATTTAAAATGATACAATTAATTAAAAAAATCATGTAACTTCTCCTCCTAAGAAAATTTGCCATTATTGAAATAGATTATCGTCAAAAATATTACAGAAATCATTTTGCCAGTCGTTGGGCTCGAACCTGCGTCCTCAACAAAAATTCGGACCGAATTTGATCTACTTAAATTTTTACCTTTGCGTTATAATATATATGATAGCAAAGTATATTTGGATTTTATTTCAAAGACCTGGTCAGCAAGTTAAACAAAAATATTTGGAAGAAGTTCAATGAGAATTGGTTAAATGATCACGATGTACGATATAATAGAAAATAATAATAAATAAATGCACCAGATAGAACTGAATTTAACAGGAAGGGGAAGTTCAAGCCATCATTCGGGAATACCTTCGCAAATCATTGCTGTTCAGGGCCAAAAACAAGAAGGTAAATTAAACCAAATCCAAAACGGCAAATGTGGATAGTGGTAGAAGTTAAAATTTTTGTAATGTTAGTGCCATTTACTAATATACTTTAGTCATTATAAAAGAAAGAAAAAATAGAATAGGAGCAAGGCACAACATATTATAGTTACATATTAATGAAAAATATCAAGTTCTCAAGCTCTGTTACGGTTAATTTTAGTGAATAGTAATGTTGTGATTATGTATCAGACAAACGGATCGGTTAGACAAAAAAGGTAGAGTCTGTATTTAAAATTATTTAACTATAATAAAAATTGTAGGAATTTTGAAACGACCATGATCTAATCAAATTACATCTTCTGGCCAAAAAAAGATTTTAGTAAATATATTTCCGAGAGCCAGTGTCAAGCCTGCTACTCATAGGAGAATGAAATTCATTGACTTTTTCAGGGGTATTAAGCAAATTTCAGTCAGCCGCGCAGTGTGTATTGGACACGCTGAGGTTATTAAAATAAATACTGTATCACTCGAAAATACAAAACTTAACGAAAAACAGATTATTTGAAAATTCCACTTCTGCATCCACTCCAATAAACTTACTCTTAGGATTATAATACGAATTGTTTTCCGCAATAATCTATGAGTTTTCTCTAACCTCTAAAGGAAAAGGAACAAAACAAACAAACAAACAAATGCTACACAATATTTGTGTACCAAACCTTAGATTTCTTCAACGTCACTGAAGTCCAATTTTAGACAAAATGGAGGAAGGACGCAGACAATTCAGGATGGTGGTTTAGAAGATTTGAAATGAATTATAAGAAATGACACTTAAAAAACAAATATTTCAGAACATTTTAAAAAGGTATATTAATGAATTAAAAAAAATAATAACTCTGTGCAGGGGTGGTAACAGCAGGAAGTGCATATTTCAGCAGCAGGGCGATTTAATTGAATTTTTTAAAAACAAAAACTGGAATCTGCAAAAACATGAAAGATTTTTCTCGCCCATCATGGGACAAAGTTTGTACTTATTTGCCAATCACCATAAAATTGTATTAATTTTTTCTGATTTTTCCAGATTTTGGATAAAATATTGAAATTTCCTGACTTTCTCGGGTTGTCCAGAGGTAGCAACCCTGCAGTGTAAACAGGACACCTTTTCACACACTGCTGGTTTCATGAAAAACTACAATTCATCCGTGGAAAAATAATTAAAAGTAGAATAAACAAAAAAAAATGAACTCAGAGTTCAGTAACTTAACCCCGCTCCTAAACAAACGGCTATTTAAGAAAGTGGGATTCAGTTGATTACACTAATCCTGAAACAGTTTCTGCTCAATCATTCCGATCTAAGGTCATACCATAACGACATGATCTCAATGTTTAAGACAAATAATCTCCTCCAGACATACTCTGCTACCCTTCTTTCTTTTTTCATATGGGGTGCACAGAGGAAGCAGGAAATTCATACCCGCCCCAATTCTAGATCTCATGTCTAACTCCCCCATTTTGATGGTCATCAATCCCTGGGATAGAAAGAAAAAAAAACTCGGGGAAAAGAGATGCCCCCCAATGCGGCATTTGTTTACTAGTCCTAGACCGGAATTCCAGAACGTCTGTAGCGTGGGATCCTATTACATTTTTATTCTAAATAAGCCCGGATATCCTTTGGGTTGATTTCGTATTTTAAATTACGATAATTGGGTACTGATATGATCCGGATAAGATAGAAATTTTTAATTTTATTGCAAGAATCCAAAAAGTTGGACGGTAAAATAAACTTCAAAGAACATGGTCGTCCCTATACGATTAACGACAGCAGTTTTGTTAATTGTTCAAACCTAAACTGGCTACTTTGTGACACACAATTTAATTACCCCCCCCCCCCCCGAAAATGTATCAAATTGGCAGGTGCACTTATACAGAAACTACGTAATAGAATTTTTTTCTCGTTTCTCGGTAACGGCGAAAGATTCAGAAAAGGCTGCAAAAGTTGGCATTTTGAATCTAATTCCAAGACGCCACAGTGCAGGAATGGAAAAAACGACGTCCAAAGACAGCAGTTGTATATAACTAAGTAAAATGTTATTAATGTATCGGAAAATGCAACACTATTCGGTTACAAATCAGTTCAAGAATCATGCTTGGAAGTCATGCATTTATGTTCAGAAATGTGTCAAGATTCTGCATTAGTGAACGGGGGAAAATAGTTTTTTGAGAACCGCCTAATTAAAAAAAAGACTTCTCATGCTAATAAGAAACGCACATGAAAAACAATAAAATGGAGTCTGAGAAAATAGACGATATTAAGACAAAAAGGTGAATATAACGACATTTTAATAAATAATGAATAATTATATTCTTTAACGTATATAATCTTCTTCTAATAAATGGTTATATTCTTATGGAAAAGAAATTCTTGTCCAAGTCCAGGTTTATATTCTGAAATACAAAGAAAGAAAAAACCAATCGACTAAAAAATGGACTAACCAACTCATTCTAGTCAAAGATTTTGCACAATAATAGGACAAACACATTTTCTTCGCTATATCTGGGTTGTAGCAATAACCAAATTTCAGATTTCACATAAGACACGAAAAAATAATCATATAATTTATTTTTTCAATTTGCTCATTAAACTCCCGAAGTTAACAAGTTAGTTCAGCTGTATATTCAATTATAATTTTTACGTTTATTTATTCCTTTTGTCATTTAAATGAGTTTAAATTTCGTTGTATTTTCATAATATTTTGCAATGAAAATCGGGAGAGAAAAATAAAACACTTTAAGACTTTTCTTTATAAGTTTGGTCACAGTTGAAAACTGACATGATTAATAATAAACTTGTCATCATCTTTTGAGTGCCAATCCGTTACACTACGTTAGTGTTTCAACTAATTATCACATCCTTCATACATACGTGGCCTAAATCTCAGCTGACTCGAAGACGACTTAATTTCAAATAATGCTAAGCAATGAATTTTTCACCGTTAAATCAGATTTACAACTCAAAGACCCACTCCAAAATGGTAGCTTTTAATGAATATCTGTCAGGGGTAATTGTCTACAGCAATAAAAATAAGGCAGCAACAGACCATGAAATAGCAACTTGCTTGTTGTTGTTCATTAACCAAGATCCGAAGAGAAAAAGACGAAAGACCCAATATTTATTTTTATGACAGTTTATTAAGTATTATTGAATTTGATGGAGTATTACTAAACACTATTTCAGGGGTCGATGCAGGTTTTTTTCTTGGGGCCCATTTTGTGAAAAGTAAAATTTTTTTTCTTATATTTTTGTGAAAATTAACATTTTATAATAAATGTTGAAATCCAGTCACTCAAATTCGAATTAAGCATTTATTAACAAAAACTTGTTTCAAGAATCATCTCTTCAAGAAACCATTTTGCTAAAGTTTTCGTTCCTGGTGAACTGGTTTTATATACAAATCACACATTTTAAAACCTAACAGATAAAAAATAATAAATAGTAGTAAGTTTATATGGAAAGGAATTTTATGAAGGGTCCTATTTTATTAAAAGGAATTTTTTAAAGGGGCCCATTTTATTAAATTCATTTTTGTGAAAGGGCCTGTTTTACTAAATAGATTTTTGTGAAGAGGCCCTAAATAGGCCCTATATTTTGCCTGGATCGACCCTTGTATTTTTATTCCAAGAAAAGATGAAGAGTATTTTAAAGTATGGAATGATTTTAAACTACAGAAAAAAAAAAAATAATAATAATAATAATTTTTCTTAGCTAAAAATCATTTCCGCAATATTGATTTTATGATATTTAAAGATTTATAGTTGTTTAGGTAAGTGTTCTTACGTTCAGCTACCCAACAAAAATCAGCCGTAATGAGATAAAATGCTTTAAAAATAGTTTAAAATAATTTTAAAATAAAATAGTATAATTTCGTCAATGTGCAGCTTTTCATGTCATTCATTCGCAAAAATAACTTTTATAGAGCTAGAAAGTAGTCATTTGTGTTGGATTGTTGCAAGGATGACTAGAGGAGCTTTTATCATTTTTGTACTAAAACGACTCGATATCAAAGTAATAGTAACAAAGATAGAGAACAGCTAAATTACTGTAAATCTATCATTTTACAATGTTGCTAAAACAAAACGAAGTTAATAAAATTACGCCAAGTTTATTGTTAGCAATTAACCCTTTAATACACGATTTTTTATTTTGTTCGGAAAACATTATATTTGAGTCTATTAATTACACACTAGAAAAATAGTGAAAAAAATGTTTTGCTGGTCATAATGTCACTCCTGACAATCACTCCTCAGAAAAATTGCTCAAAAAATTATAATTTAAAAATATATACTTACTTTAAAGTGTTTACACTGCACAATAATAATTATTTAACGATATAATAATCTTTATTTTGCTTTTAATAGTTTGAAGAATTAATAATTACCACCTTATAAATATGGGGAGGAAAAGAAAAAAAAAAAAAAAAAACACGCGTCGAGCACACTGCAAGCAGTATCAATGATGTTATAACCTCTCCGTGATAACAAATCTGAACAAAAATAGTCTTCACTACCTTAAATCAGACCTGCCAACCTTTGAAAATGAGAAATCGTAGCAACAAAATTAAAATTAATCTGGAGGTTGGTTGGTTGGTTTTTTGTGTTTCGCAGCCATCATTTGACATTCGTGAAAGGAATAAGGGTCTTTCAACTCAATGTAGTAAATTTTTTCCTCTGAAAATCTTTATACTATTTTTAGAGTTTCTTTTCATTTTGCAGCGTTTTTTTTCTCTGCTTGTTTTTTTTCTGACATTTGTAAAGGGAGCCTGGTATCAACTTTTAACCCAGTGCAGTAAATTTTGACGAAATTTGAGATTTTTTCCCGCGATCATTTCACGATTTTCACATTTTTTTTTTTTTTTTTTCTACGATCGTAATTCACATTTTTCTATCACGATTCTTTGTTGAAATCCGCACATTTTACCATGAACTTTTGACGAAGTTCACATTTTTTACAGCGATCCTTTGACGAATTTTGCGTTTTTTACCACGATCCTTTGACGAAATTAGTGTTTTCTTTAAGTGATCTTTCCGTGAAATTTGCATTTTCTTACTGATCTTTTGACGAAATTCGCGTTTTCTTTCTGTGATAATTTGACTTCTTTTACACGGTCATTTATCGAAATTCGCGATAGTTTATCGCAACCGATCGGCAAAATTTTCGATATCTTTTCACGATCAATTAGCAAAATTCACTACTCTTCCACGACCTTTTGACGAAATTTGCAATATTTTTCCCTCGATGGTTTGAAATTCGTAATTTTTTTCGCAATCTTCTGACGAAATTCACAGTTTTTTTCTGAACTGTTAACGAAATTAGCGATTTTATTCAGCGACCTAAGATAATCATTATTTGTTTCTGAGATACCCGATATTTTTACACGATCATTTGAAGAAATTCTCAATCTTTTCCGCGATCGATTCACAAACTAATTTGGGAAAATTCAATAAAAGAAAAAAAAATTGCAGACTTTAAAATGGCACCCCTGTTTCTGAGGAAGGGAATTCCTGTATAAATATTTACAGAAACACGATTCACACGTGGTTAATATACACAAAGAGGGTTTTATGTTAAGAAGTATGTTTTGCGCTCCAGATTTTTTTTTCCCCCATGAGCATTTTTTAATGTCCGAATTTTTGGACTAATGACCAATATGTTAAAACTTTCGGAAATCAATAATTTAAGATTTTGGAAATTTCGGAAATCACTCTTAAAAAATATGCTGCGCGGTATAAAAATCGCAACTAGAAAAAAAAAAAAAAAATCGCTAGTGCTTTTTGCAAAAAATCGTAGTTTAAGACCGATTTTCGTAGCATCGTAGTTTATAGGTCCAAATCGTAGCAACTACGATTTTTTCGTAGCAGTTGGCAGGTATGTTAAATGCATGTTATCACATGCAAGTAACATATGATAGTCAACCAAAAGACCAATAGGAAGCGCCAAATAGCAAAAAAAAAAAAAAAAAAAAAAAAAGATCATGTAAATCCTGAGTAACACTATACAGTTAAGGGTTAACAAGACTTGAAGATATTCATCAGTACAACTTGCTAAAATTATATAGATTATTATTTTGGCGATTTTTTTTAGATGATCGTATTTCATGCCAAATTTTTAAAACTAGGATAAAAAATAAGTATTTAAATTAAAGGTAAACTTTGAATATCATTGCTTACAGTTCGTCCGAAGTATTATTTTATGTAAGCTAAAATTTATCCGATTCTTCACCAATTTCTTAATTGGCCTTGGGCATGGTAAAATAATCTATGAAAGTTTCATTTTTCTTCGATAAAGAATCACTAAGGATGAAGAAATGTAAAAATAACAACGTTAAAAGTTAAAATTTTAAATTTTAAGCATACCGGTTTCGGTACCATATAGCATACCGTTTCTCAGTGGCATCCGGATGGCGAAAATTTGCTCACATATATAGAAGATATGGGGATTCAAGTTAAAGGTTTATTGACCAATAGGAAAACAGAGGATTGTAGGTAACAGCCAATAGGAAAATAGATGGGAAATGGAACCGAAGAAGTGAAAAAATTCTTAAAAGAAATTAAGAAAAAGAACTTATGTAATATTTCCAACAATCTGGTAATGGGGGAGTAGCGAATTCGCAATTACAATATTTTCAAAAATTTTATAAATATGAAATGCTTCAAGGAAGTCAAGTATCACCTTTAATAGCTTAAAATTATCAATAAACTTACCCTCTCCAAACTCAAAGACCCTATTGAATTATCCAATTCATGCGGTATCTACCGTATTAATTGTCAGCGCGATCTTTTCTACATTAGACAAACCAGGCTTAAAATTTCGTATCAAAGAACATCAACAATATATTAAGAAACAAGAAACTAATAAATACTCTATTGCAAAACATTGGCGGGTGATGAACCATACTTTTGACTTCATTCAATTCAATTAAAATAATCCTTAAACCTACTTCTATACACGTACTTAACTTCTTTGAAGCATTTCACATTTATAAAAAAATTTTGGAAATATTGTTAATAGTGAATTCGCTACTCCTCCATTATCAGATTGTTGAAATATTACATAAAAACTTATTTTTCTTATTTTCCCCCCTTAGAATTTTCTCACTACTTCCCATCTATTTTCCTATTGGCTGTTACCTGCAATCCTGTTTTCCTATTGATCAATAAACTTTAACTTGAATCTTCATCTCTTCTGTATATGTGAGCAAATTTCCGACATCCTTAGCACTGAGGGCGGTATGCTATATGCTACCGAAATCGGTATTCTTAAAATTTAAAACTTTTGCGTTGTTATTTTTACATTTTACTATATTGCACCAAGCTCCATCTTAATAACTACTCACTAAAGATATTATTTATTAAAAATTAAACAACTTTTAACATTTTATATTTGATTCATTTTATATTTGATTTTTCAGTTTACAGGGAAAATAGGTTTTCAGAAGCATAAAAGTTTCCGCTGAAAACTTTATGAAACACTAAAACTTAATTTGAAATAGCTTAAAATTACACAAATTTCAACATTTTCCAATGGGCAGTCGAGAAAAACTATTCTTTCTAGAATTGCGCAAAATATTGTAGTAATATTTTTTTTATTTTCTAAAAATACCTGAATAATTGCTAATTGATTCCAGACAGCAACTTTTGCAAAAACACACACATTATGCAAAGTAATAGCACGAGTTAACATTAATGAAAAACAAATCTCTGAAACTTCCAGAAAAAAGTCGGAGCTCTTAAATGAAGCAGTTTGCAATCAATTACCATAAGAAAATATTGACATTTATCATTGTGATTCTACTTCCCAGCAAGCACCATCTTGAAAAGTGTCGGAAGGGGAAACTCAAATGTCGTTTTGCGACCCATTTGCTTCTGCTTATAACATCTGTAGGGACAAGAGGTTCTATTGCAGCTATAATTCGCTAAACGAGAGTTTTTACGATGCACTTGCCATTTTCACATCTGTCGATCGGGTAATTACAAAGTTCTACGAAGCCCAGAAAAAAATTGCTACAGAAAATGTTCGCGATAATTTTGTATTGCTAATAAGATGATCCTAATAATGCATTCATTCATAAATGCAACGAAGGTAAGTCCGCTCAACAACCTTAAAAGCACTGAAATATTTGTATTAATCACGCGATATTTATTTATTTTTCGCTTCAACGAATGGTTTACATATTTAGTAGTTTTAAAATATGACAAAACATGTAGTATACATGCAAACTGCGTATAGCTATATTAATTTTGATGGCAAAAAATTCTTGCAAATGGAACATCAGGAAATAAAAGTAGCTAGTTGTGCCATGATTTGAGGAACAAGATTTCATATCATGCTCATTTAACTCTTCTATGTTCATGACCCTTAATTAGAAAAATGTCGTTCTATATCTGTCAGATATACGCCAAAAAACTTTTGAATTGAACTGAAAATAATTTTAAATATTGAATAATTCCCGAAAATTTCCACATAAGTTTAAAAAAATAATAAAGAATATATATACATTCGAGTTAAATGTCATCCAATTAAAAAATAAATTAGTATACTTGGTAGATAAGGGGCGGTTTATCTAGCATTAAAAATTTCTAAGGCTCTATGAAGTTAAGATCGAGATACTTAACAAATTTCAACAAGGTTTTTCAAGGAATTGGAAGAGGTTCTCCAACAGGGATGACGTGTTACAGTTTTCACCGTTTAGAACTCTTAAACGTCCATTAAAAAGACATTTTGAAAGTTAAGTATCATCAATTTTAAATCTAAATTACACCTACACTCTAACACAAGACCGAAACATTACTTTTCAAGATGTCATTGTTTTACGGACTGATGACAGAGAAAAAAAAAGCATTTTACCTTTTGATTTTTCTTGTGATAATAATAGTAGAAGTTAGACGTTATTAAATTTGTAATGGCAATAAGGAAATAAAAGATCACATTAAATTATGGCTTAGAAATAACATTTCAATATTGAAAAGTAAACACGTCTGCCTAATTTAAAAGAATCATTGTTCTATAGCGCTTCTGTTTACTGAGAAATTTTTTTATTGTTGCATGAACTCACTCAAGCAGTGGTAGTAATATTTACGATTTATCTGCAATATTACATGGCGCAGATTCTAAGAGTCAGAAAATAATAAATTTCCTCATTTTTATTGCATCCTCTTTATTATTACTCCGTAAAGTTAGATACAATCTCAAGCATACGCTTTCCTCTTAAACAGAGACAATTTTGAAAATAAAAACCACAGGACATTCACAAATATTAAGAAAGACTAAACTTCGATTCAGTACTTTTGTTTAGATTCCTGGAAACAGGGAATATAAACTACAATTTTTTCTCAACGAAAAGGTAAAAATGACTTCAGCGGATTATGTTACACACCATTTAATTTCCTCATATATTTCAATCCTTTCATATGATTCGCTGATCAAGCTACTAAATGTTGCATCAATAAAGTACCCTTTAAATTAACTACTTCTCGTTTGAATATATACATAAGAGATAGCACGTTGCTTAAAAGCAAATTTAAGCGTAGCGAAACTAATAAACCGAATTTAATAAATAGAAGGTTAGCGGGTGGTCTCTTTTATCCCTAAAGCACGAGCAATGTTTTGGAACTTTCCGCATTTTAAAAACCTGTAGAGCAAGACATAAGAAAATTTCAAGAAATTTCAACTGATACTAAGAAGATAAAACACTAAAGCTGTCAAGGATAATATCGGTATAGTTTTAAATAAAATATTTTGGCAGGCGCACCTGCAATAAAAGGAAACACTTTATCCAGACACAATTACCAGACAGAGGAGAGAATCAGTGGTACGTGCAGTGACTCTCACAGAAGCGAATGTACCCCAAGTCAAACAAACTCTTACATTTCGGTGAGAAAGGGAAAAAAAAAAAAAATTCTGAATATTGAAATATTTTTCAAGATTCCATTTTACTAAAAACCTTAAAAATGTGAAACAGACAAGGAGTTAAAGGAGTTAAAGAACCAATTGCTGTTAGGTTGTTTCACAACAAATTCATTATCCCTGGTAGCTATTTAAAATCAAGGGTCGATGCAGAGATTTTTTTCTTGGGGCCTTTACTTTTCAGAAAAGTAAAAGTTATTTTTTGTAAAATTTATTTTATTTTTGTGAAAAGTAATTTTTTGTACCGAAATATGAAATTCAGTTACTGAAATTTTAATCAAGCATTTATTAATACCTTCTTTAAGACCTTCTGCTAAAGTTTAACTTTCTGGCGAATGTGTTTTCTTTGCAATTTACAGATTTTAAAACATAACAATATAAAAATAACTAATGAAGAGCACGTTTTTATGGAATAGAATTTTGTAAAGGGGCCTGTTTCATTAAAAGGAATTTTGTGAAGGGCCCTGTTTCATTAAAAGGAATTTTGTGAAGGGGCCTGTTTCATTAAAAGAATTTTGTGAAGGGGCCTGTTTCATTAAAGGAATTTTGTGAAGGGGCCTGTTTCATTAAAAGAATTTTGTGAAGGGGCCTGTTTCATTAAGGCTCCGCTGGACTGAAACTCTTCGATCGCGAAATCCCACGTTAGCCTATGGGAAAACTTCCAAGCGCGATTACTCATTACCTAATACAATTATTAAAATACAGTTTATACCATCAGAAAGTAGACGTCAGATGCCAATGATGTGCGTTTTTAAAAATTATCCCCCTAAATTTAAGTACGTAAAAAATCCCTATAAACTTTGAAATTTCCATTTGATTAAACTTTATCATCTTCTCTTAAAATTTACCTAGACTATTTTTAAAAAAGCACATCATCGGCATCTGACGTCTACTTTCTGATGGTGTAAACGGTATTTTAATAATTATGTTAGGTAATGAGTAATCGCGCTTGGAAGTTTTCCCGCGAGTTCTGGATGTTTCAGTGAAGCGGCATATTTTGTTAAATGGATTTTTGTGAAGGGGCATGTTTCATTAAATGAATTTTTGTGAAGGGGCATGTTTTATTAAATGGATTTTTGTGAAGGGGCCCTTGATGCGCCCCAAATTTTGCCTGGATCGACCCCTGAAAATGATTTCTTTAATAGATTATTTTCCCTTATTTTTATAACCCACTACTGTAAAATTATGATAAATGTTTACTAAACTTATACTTAAAATTTCAATATCGATAACCCTAAATGAGTTTATATTACTAGCATTGGAAATTAAGGGTATATATATTCATATAGTATTAGATACATTTTAAAATTACTGTATATCGCCTAGACTAATGAATTAATGTATACACATCACACATGCGAGTTGAATTAACTGAAATTCCAGTAAACTTTTTTTTTTTTCCTTTCCCCATAATCAGGATATAATAACAGCAAAAAATAAATAAATAAATAAATAAATAATAGGTACTTAAGAGATATAAATAAATTAGAATCTCATAACGCTTTATAGTTTTATAGAGATGCGAGTTTTAATACTCTTATAAAACAGAAGATCAAAATTAAACATTGAAATTTCAATAAATCACAATTTGGCGAAGCACAAAAAAATTAGCACAGAGTAAATCACCAAAATTCCGAATAAAGGAAAAAATGTAGACAACTCACAATCCCAAGTCGATAATATTCCTATAGCTCTATGTTCAACCAAATAGTCCCGATATAGAATTATTTTCGAGTGTTTTTCCCCCACATTACACGCTACATTAACCTAATGTTTCACGAGGATTAATTGGCAACACATTTAACATAATCGCTAAACGAATAATTTAATAAATGACGATCGATAAGTGATACTTGCAGCCGATCAAATTGAAGCGTGAAAATGCAGATTCTAAAGTGAAATATTTTCCAATAATAATGTTAAAAATGCTAGCTACGCATTTGTTTTATCACAGCCTTAAAAACTCCAAATCTCGAAATAACTACAACTGTGACTGTGGTGTTGTTTCACTTTGGAGATATTTTTATGAATATTTGCTATCATATTACACGCAACATTAAACTGATACTTTTGAAGTTATCAGCATTTAAACAGAATCGATACCGAAAGATACATAATAGAATTTATCACGCGTATGATCATGAGAGAATAACTGCAAAAATTGCGAATTTTAATAGCAATAAATAAAGCCATTACGATGCAAAAAGGGTATTGAATAACGAAATAACTGGAGTAGAATAAAGTGAATTGGTTGGAACATTGAAATCACGCGATTTTATTTAAAATAGAAATATATTTTATCGAAATTTAAATATAAAATATTTTTAAATTGAGTAATTATGTAGAATTGTCCCGATTACAAAAGTCAATAATCAACTGCCATTGTTACAACACGAAGTACGTATACTAATAAGTGAATATATTCTTAAGCAAATAAATAAAAAACAGTTTAGAAGTGAAAATTATTTTTTCTATAACAACCATTTTTAATAATGCAGTGTAGGTGGTGAAAAGTTTTTCCGATGAAAGGAAGTATATGCATTCTTTCTTTGAACGATATGAATATTTCTATCATATTTTAAAACTAATTTTACTCTTTAATATTTTGTCAGATGCTGTAAAAGCTAATATCTAAACCTGAACTTTAATTTTTCTGGGACTAATACAATATTAATGAATAGATAAATAAATATTGGAAAAATTATTTAGTTCAAGTATGCTGCAAGAAAAATGCAAACTGTTCTTACGGATTTTATTGCTATTTGTAAAAGGCATTTAGCTAAATTGATTAAAATAAAATAAATACGC
This sequence comes from Maratus speciosus, assembly GCA_963932465.1. NCBI lineage: Eukaryota > Metazoa > Arthropoda > Arachnida > Araneae > Salticidae > Maratus > Maratus speciosus. The sequence continues at coordinate 382,774,088 of OZ010791.1, forward strand.
AAATTACATTTTGGAGGAACGTTTAGCACATTTATTGCGTATTTTTCTCTGCTTCGAATTAAAGCGTAAAGTCTATATGCATGCCTGGCTAACCGAACTGAAGACGTCGTATGTCATTTCCCGGCAATAATGGTATCAGCGACGGAAAACGGATTTACAGGCGGAGAGTTATATCCGAAATTGGACATCACAAAGAATCTTTACGTTGAATTTTGGAACGGAAAATTTTTAACGAATGGTGGGAGATTCTACTTTTACCAGGCACGATTACAGAACTTAATCAGATTATTCTTCGGTATGATTTCGATTTGATGATTATTATTCGGAAATTTTGTAAGTTTCCTGATTAAATAAGAGATCACGCCGTTTTATTACCGAGAGTTTCTTTATACTTTTATTATCCCGTTTTGTACGCTTGAAAATGAGAGTCCTTTTTGATAAGATTTAGATAGAAAAGATTATGCGAAAAGAAGAAATCTTAAGAGGCTACTTCAGTCAAGCGAAAAAGACTCGTTCGCTAATGCTATGGAAGAAATTTATAAAAATATATCGGTTGCATTTCAATATTTTTAAATGATTTTTTTTTTCATTGGATAGCTGAGATCATGTGTGCAACAAGTCCACCCAAGACTGAAAACGTTTACAAGTATTGGATTGTGGATTATAATTAAATGAGATGGGCTAGAAGATTTCAATGTGTTGCAATATAGCTAAAATTTGATCTTTTACAAGAAAAAGAGATTAAAAGTTTCTGCATATAAAATTGCTATTATTTTATCATAAAAATGATACTTTACAATTAATTACAAATTTCTCCAATGCTGAAATCAGTCACGGGACTGAAGACTTGCAACCATGACTGAGATCGATCTGTACAAAGCAGGGCTGCGGAATCGGAGTCGGGCCCATTTTTGAGCGAAAGAGTCGGAGTCGGATCTCTTAAAATTCCCAGAGTCGGAGTTGTCCATTTTACAAGCAGGCTTGCGTTGTCGGAGTTAGGCCCATTTTTGAGCGAAAGAGTCTGAATCGGATCTGTTAAAGTTCCTGGAGTTGTCCATTTTCCCAACCGACTCCGCAGCCCTGGTGCAAAGGCCGTTTTTTTTTTTTTACTTCTTCGATTTTGTTTACAGATATTTTTAATGAGGACTCTTTCCTTTTTGCAACCGGTTTCGAAAGTGAAAGCATCCTCATAAAAAAAAAAAAATTCTGAAATCAAAAAAGTAAAAAAAAGGCATTTGTACAGAACTGAAGTAGCACCTTAATCGTGGGTATAGCATCGGTACTAGAGAACATTTAACCCTTTGAATACGGGTCGGGACATAAACGATGGCCATGTACAAAACGTCCCAGTGTTTTTATTTTATTTGTAGCACTTTTTAAAAACAATCTTTCATACCTGTCATTTCAAGAAAAATCTACCATAAATAATTTTTTTGTAAGCTGTATACGGTCGAGTATAAAAATATTCGCCAGTTTTGGACATTATTCAAAGAGTTAATGAACTTGCCTCATGTAATCAGCAACAAATACATTAGCCTTTCAAAGAAGGGAAATACCTCAAAAAAGGAAAAAGAAAGAAAGAAAAGGAGATGGGGAAAAAAAAAAAAAAAAAAAACTTATTGAAAACGATTGATGATGATGATTATATATATATTTAGTTAATTCAGTACACTTCAATAATGCCAACACCAACTGTTTCATCTTTTTTATTAAATAATATTGGCCAAAGTTTACTTTTTTTTTTCAATTTTTAGCACACTGAGTACGTTATATCAATATCACACTTAGTAAATTTTGTTACAACATAAATAAAAATGTATGTATTAATTAAAAAATTTTATTACAACATAAATAAAAATGTATGTATTAATTAAATGTTTTATTATTTATTCTTTCCCCTCTCCCGTATAATTAAATTACGTACTTTAAAATTAATAAATAACGTAATAATTAAATTATGTACTTTAAATTTTATGCAAGTTTAAAGACAATTTAATTGACATTTATTTATATTAAATATTTTACACTCTTGGTTTTACACCAACTTCATTTATTTTTATTTATTTAATTAGTTAATTTAAAATTATGCACTGTTGTAGAAAATATAATTAAATATTACTATATTTAAATTAATTATTCATCTGTAATGTAGTATATTTCCATCTGTTTAAAATTGAAGCATTTAATAACTTATCCATATCAAATATTTATTTTATTTGCTTTAAAATTTATCATTTGTTTATAATTAATACAGTTACAGTTTTTAAAGGTTAATCTATACTTAGTTATTTATTTTACTCTTTCGAAGTAATCTTTAAATGTATTATATAATAGAAGACAGCACTATCTCTGTTCTAATATAGTGGACAATTCAACATTATTGCACTGTTTTTCCTAACTCTATGGTTAAATTAATAGTATTATATTCATAATATTTCTGGCAACAAGTGCGAATCATTTTTAAGCATTTTTACTTTCTTCTATCTTTACAAGAAGAAAGTATTGGATTCATGAAAATTTTCGACTTTCGGTTTTCGACGGATTTACACGTTTTAGGGGTCAGAGATTCCAAAAAACATGTTTTTACAAAATGTCTGTCTGTGACTCTGTGAGTCTGTCTGTCTGTGTGTGTGTATGTGACACAAATTTTGTGGGCGCTCTATCTCAAGAACTAATGCACGGAATTTAATAAAAATTTATATTAAGTTAGTCCCTAACACAAATTCATGCTGATTAGTTTTTGGTGTAAATCGCTCAACAGGTGGCGCTGCTATGCTGCATTTCCCGCGATTTCTGCACTTGCTCTATCTCAAGAACTAATGCGCGGATTTTCATCAAACTTAAGATTTAGTTAATCCTTAATATGAGTTGGTGCTGGTAACGTTTTGGTGCAAATCGCCCAACAGATGGCGCTGCTATGCTGCATTTTGCAGCATTCACACGATTTTCGTAATAGCTCTATCTCAAGAAATAATGCACGGATTTTCATCAAACTTCAGATTCTGTTAGTGCTTGACATGAGTTGACGTTTTGCACCTTGTTGTGTAAATCGCTGAACAGGTGGCGCTGCTATGCTGCATTTTTGCGATTTCCGCGATAGCTCTATCTCAAGAACTTATGCTCGGGTTTTCAACAAACTTCAGATTCAGGTATACCTGGATATGAATTAGTGCTGTTTATGTTTTGCTGTAAATCGCTCAACAGGTGGCGCTGCTATGCAGCGTTTTTCTCGACTTCCACAATAGCTCAATGTCCAGAACTAATGCACGGATTTTCATCAAATTTCAGATTCAGTTAGTTCTTGACATGAATTGATGTTTTGCACCTTGTGGTGTAAATCGCTCAACAGGTGGCGCTGCTATGCTGCATTTTTTGTGATTTCCGCGATAGCTCTATCTCAAGAACTTATGCTCGGGTTTTCAACAAACTTCAGATTCAGGTATACCTGGATATGAATTAGTGCTGTTTATGTTTTGCTGTAAATCGCTCAACAGGTGGTGCTGCTATGCAGCGTTTTTCTCAACTTCCACAATAGCTCAATGTCCAGAACTAATACACGGATTTTCATCCAACTTCAGATTCCGGTATACGAATTAGTACTGTTTGTGTTTTGGCGATTCCGGTTTACGATTCCGGTATATGAATTAGTACTGTTTGTGTTTTGGTGCAAATCGCTCAACAGGTGGCACTGCTATGCTACATTTTTCAAAATTTCTGCTACAGCTCTATTTCAATAACTAATGCACGAATTTTCATCAAATTTCAAATTCAGGTATACTTTTATATCAATAAATTGATGTAATTTATTTTACTATTTAAATGATTTAATTGACGTGATTTATACAGAAGAAAGTTTTGTGATGGCCACAACATACTAGTTTAAACTTGCTGTGTGATGGATAGATTCATTGTTACTTCAATTGGTAAATGCTATTTTTAATCTATTTCATTTATTTTATTTTATTATTTATTTACTCTATCGTTATTTTTGGCTTCTTTTCACTGGATTTATTGTGTACGGTAGCCAAAATTTTGCCTTTTAAAGCTTGATATGGCTTATGCAAGGATGAAACCGTGCATGTTATTTGTGGAACTTAAGGTAATTTGGGTCCACAAATATTTCCATTTTTTTAATGTTCACTGAATTTGTATTTCCTTGTTTCGCTTGAATTGATTATATGTTTATTTTTCCCCCCTAAAAAATAAAACTTCATTTATAATTTATATATTTACTTTTGTTGATGATCATTTGTATTGATTTATAATGGTATATATATATGTGTGTGTGTGTGTGTGTGTGTGTGTGTGTGTATTAATTATATATGAAAAATAAAGTTTTTAGGAAAGAGTTTTGAAAAGAATGCGAGCCGACTTTTCGTATGAAAAATGCTCGAAAACTGGATTTCAAGTGATAGCAATCTTGTTATATTCAATAATTCAGCATGGATAAATTGATCTGAATAATAATAAAATAAAATTATAATTCGTTGAGTAAAAGCTGGAAGCATCCATGAAAAAAATCAGCAACAAAGAAAGGTCTTAAAATGGTGGTATTTTGCAATAAGCGACTACATTTTACTACTGCCAACTAAAAAAAGAGTATTTTAGAAAATGAGAAAGCATTTTTCTATTCTTTCAATAACGTCGACGATTTAAGATGTTTACCACTTGTTAAATTATTACTTACGTACTGCATTGCGAAATAAATTAATAAATTGACAGGTACTTTTCTTATTCATGCATGCATATAATCAGCCAATAAACCTTACGCTAAAACCCAAGTGCGTTTTACAGATGTAATGATTTAATTTAAAGTCACATAAATAAATCAGCATTATAATATATTTCTTTGTAATGTTAATTTAATTGAATGAATGGCGGCTTAAATCACTGACATGCGTGGGTGTTGTGATCACACAAAGCAGTTGACGCGTGCCACATAAACCTTAATTTGCAGTGCAGACCTTTAACATCTTCAAAGAAAGTCTGTAGGTGTTGAATCTCTCCACATTAAATAATATGAGTTAATAAAAAAAAAAAAAAAAAAAAAAAAAAATATTCAACGACAACGGACTACCTAACAATGATGACGCAATCTCATTGACGTGTTTCATCAGAACAAAACAGATTAACTTCAGGTACGTTATTCTTCGTGGAGTAGTTAGGGATGTTTTGGTAATAGATTAAATAACGCCAAGAACTTTTTTTAAAAGATTACTTTCACAAAAGGCATCAGCTAAAGGTCGTGTTAGTGATGACGTAATCTCACTGAAAGACTGAAACAAAGTTTATCTGTTTTCTTCCGATCAACTACAAGTACATTGTCTTGATAAACCAGCTACCAACTTTAATTAAATAAATAATTACAAGAGCTTTAATGACATCTTACGATGGTATGTTGAAAAACTATGGCTGTATATATTGTATAAACAAGTGGTATCTAATTAAGGTCATTTTATAAGTTTACAAAGTGATTCTTTAACAGGTAATATGGCACTAAAAGTGAACATTTTCATTTTAGGAGTTCTAGCTGGTTGCTTATTAAAATTCTTGACAGATTATGGAAATATTTCTACAAACATTTTAGGAAGCACAAAGACCAAGCTATCATCTACAAATCTAGGTTACATTCCTGCATTTATGGCCCTCTAAGCCACATGGTTTGAACGAGACATAAGATAAAATGTGAAAAAATTAATCTTGTTTTTCACACATTAAATTAAATCTTTTCAGAAATTCTTTAACTGCATTTCTAAATTTGACGTCAATTCAATCAAACCGTATTCGCATATAATGCAAGCAAATGAATATTTTTCATAACTTAAAAGTATAACAACTAAATAATCAAAAACTTCTGCATGATTTGTAGCATAAAACAATTTATAAAATAAAATTCTGCGAGCTACACTTAAAACTTTTTTTTTTTATTATTATTCAACTTAATGTAAATCTCATTTTGTATCAAATATCATTTAAAAGAATTTTTTCCCCCCCAAAGAAACCGCACCAGCCTAATAAGTTCAAAACTGTTTTTATAGCCACATTACATGCGACATTAGGTTAATACCCGGGCCGGTATAATTGGCAGACATTTAACAAATCACGTCGGAACAGGGATAATTAAATTAATTGTGATCAATAGCGATTTTTGAAAAGGCACCGCTACATAGTGATTGCACCGCGTCAGTGGTTACACTTACGAATTCAAACCGAAAATCTTTTAATTAAATATCAGAGTTTGTAAAGTGAATACCAGCGGCAGGTGAACGATGCTTCCGGCGCATCAGTTTCCATAAATTAAATCAGAATTTCATTAACAGCCTAATAACGACGCTTCGGGAACCGCACATACGTGGGTATACAATGATGTCTTTAACCAATTCAACTCTACATTAATTGCTAAATCTGTTTATTTTTATTGCTTTAAATATCGTAACACCGTAATTAAATGTGTTTGGGCGAATGAAGTTATAAAATCCAGTTGACTTTGTAACGTTATCGTGTTAGATATGAATAGGTATGAAAATATCTTTTAAAGTTTTTAGATATTTGGATTATTAATAGATATACAAAAGCCCCACTTTTGATATTTGTTTATCGTTACCGAATTTTCACAATTATTACGGTAAAATTGCGATATTTTGAAATTGCATTTTAAAAATCAACGCTTCACTACAAATTGTATGCAAGAGCTATTCCGCTATAATGACAGGAACGCTGCTTACTTTAGAATTAATTAATTTTAAGACATTTAAATAGTTTTAAGAAGGCCGAAGAAGAGCAAATAACGCATATTACTTTAATTTGAAATAACATAATGAAAGGTACTTTCCATTCATAAACAAAATAAAAGCAAAAAAAAAAAAAAAATCCGAATAAAAGGAAATAGACTAATTAGTACTTTTGCTAATAAGTACCATAGTGCGCTCCTCTTCAGTTTTTTACATAGTTTACAAAGGGCCATTCGACTGGTACATTCTTAAAAAATAAATAAATAAAATGAAAAATAAAATGTCAAAAATTGTAAATGATCAAGGAAATATTTGCTCGAGACCTGTGAATATCCCCGATTGCAGTGTAAGTAACCCAGGAGTTCTATAGTAACCATTTTCGACAAAATTCTCTGAAGCTACCCAGATTCTTTTAAAGAGGTGCAATTTTAAAATAATCTCAATACGTCTACCCAAATATTGCTGATTCTAAATATAATCATAGATTGGCAAACTTGATTGAAGCAAAACGAGGTGAAATGATATTTAATATGAATATCCCCCCCCCCCCCCCCACCACCACCACCACTTATTTCCATGAAAAAGACTGGGAAAATCAATACTTATATGATCAGTCCAATTAGCTGTATACAATATATTATAAAGTAATTTATTCACATTCCCTTTTATGTAATCACGAAAGCGAGAAAATAAAGAAAAGAAAAAAACTAATGTAAAACCAATAATATAATGAAATCAAAAATATTAAACGCATAACCGACCTCTTCTGAACCTTATAGAAGCACGTAATACACAAACAAATAAATGCTCCATCATAGATAGAAGTAAATGGTTATTATCTTCCCAGCATGTGCTTCAAGATATCTGTTATCCTGAGGCAAGGTATCACTTTGTGGAAAAGAGCGTGTTAAGTTATTAGTAGGTGGCACATCAGTTTTGATTGACACCTATAAAGAATTTCAATCCGGCCGTCCAATCTTTAATTCCCCCTTTAACCCTAACAATCTAAACGCGTAAATGCAACCCGGAAAAGAGAATTTTAATACATTTATTTGAAAGGAAGAGGCTGTTGCAGATTGAACTCTGACCGTGGGAATATATGAATAGATCCTTGTAACATTTCAGTATGAAACCAAGTTCATCAATTTACTACAACCAGGGGTCGATACTTTTTTTTTTTTTCTCTCCCCTCTTCTTTTTTCTTAGGGCCCATTTTTATAAAAAGTAAAACTTATTTTTGTGAAATTTACTACATTTTTAAGAAAAATAACATTTTGTAATGAAAGAAAAAATTCTTTTATTCAAATTTGAACCAAGCATTTTTTAATAACTCCAAGTCCTTTTCGTTTCTGGTGAACTTTTTTGTTTGCAAATTACACATTTAAAAACCCAACAAAATAATAAGTGAAGAGTATATATTTATAGAATGCAATTTTGAGAGTTTTTTTTTTTTTTTTTTTTTTTTTTTGAAAGGAATTTGATGAAGAGGTCTGTTTTATTAAATAGATTTTTGTGAAGGGGCCCTATATAGGCGCAAAATTTTGACAACAGATGTAGTAAAACGGAAATAAAACAGCCAGTTCCTAATTACGATTTTTAATTTTAAATAACTAAATGGGAGAAAATACTTATTGCATTTGCATTTTCGATAAAGAAAAATTATAAATATTGAAATATTTTTGTTTATTTTAAAATTTAAGAATAATCAAAAGACTTTAATAGGACGACGTTTCTTGATGAAACTTACATAAGCATCAAGTATCATGTATAGGTGTAGAAAACTGAACCCTGAATTTAGGTGAAGGAAATTGGGAATTAAAGATTTCATTATTTCTTAATTATGTTACTGCAATAAAAAAAAAAAATTTGTAATAAATATTAAATTACTAATTCCTTATAAATAAAACATTTATTTTCTTTTATTCATTAAAAATCGCTAAAAAATATTTTTTTTAAATTGAAAATCAGGAAAAACAATTCCACTCAGCAAGCATCAAGTAACATATCAATTAAACTAAAATATTATTATTATTATTTTGTTTGTTTCAATAGCTTCATAGCGAAGAGGCGTTCAGAGCATTGCTTAGAAGGGAGAAGGAAAGGTAAGTATGCATATTCAAAGCAATTCCTTCAAACCAAATGTGGTGAAAAATGTAGCTAATTTAAATGTAAATTTCATTTAAAGTAATTAAATGAAATTTCAAGTTTAAACTATATAATGTGTTCGATAATGCACCCAACTCATTGTCTCATATCTTAAAAATCGATGGGATCGACACACAAATGACTTCCTAGAATTCTCTTTATATAGAATGCTATTTCCATCTAAATGTATTTATAAATTATATAAAGTATTACATTGAAATAGAAAAGTAAACTTGGGCAATAATTTTTTTTTCTTTATTTTTTCTGGAAAAATTTATTTGTCCGTCTTGTTTGTTTCATGTAACATTTTCGTGCAAAATCAAAATAAACAATTTCTTCATTGAACTAAAATAACAATAAAAGCATTTCATTTTAATTTTTGTTCAATTTATTACTAAAAATGTATCGCACGTATTATGGTTTACTGCTAAATCACAGTATACAATGAAATCCCATTAGTGCAGATTTTGAAGGAAGTCCATATTTTGTCTGCACCATTTGACCTGGTGTAAAATAATATCTTTCGTTGAATAAACTGAATTCAGTTTTTACAGATATTAAATAGGTTACCAATCTAATATTAAAGTAAGCAACTTTTTGTTTAATTCAACAATAAAAGAAAACTGTTGAAAATTTAATACAAAGAATAACTTATTGAGGACAAACAAAATACGGAAATAAATTGCCATAATTGCATAATTTAACTTCAGAAGTAATTTCTCACCTTTCTTTGTGTTACTTGAAACAATTTATTATCCCATCATTTATCAGTTTTGCAACACAATCGAAAATTTAATCTGTTGTATCAAATTTTGATTGGCAATACATCAACCATTAGCAAATTTTGAACTCCCAATTTTAGTGATAGAAAGTTTCTTTCTCTTCATTATTGCCACTGACACTTTCTTAATCTCTCAATAAACTAAAGTTCTTTAAAAATTGCTTTTGAAAAAATAATGTACTAAAGCAGTTTCGATTCTGCTTTGTCAATTTGTAAAAAGTGTCTGTATTATCCGATGAGTAAAACATTTCTTGCAATTTGCAAATAGAAAATTATAGGGAAAACAAATTTGACAAAAACAAGGCCAGAAGCTACCAGATCTCGAAACGTAGGACTGTCTACTCATCGGCATAAAAATAAAGTGTGCATTTTCTGAGAAATTAGCCATTTTAAAAAGTTGAGTATGAAACAAAGTGCAATAAATTCTCATAATATTTAAAAACAATTTACTACTTTCTTTAATAAGTACTGTCATGAATTCCTTGAATTAAAACAATCAAATACCATCGATGAGACGTCTTTCCCAAATACACAAACTTAATAGCAGTATTTGATGGTATCTTTACCCATGGAAATTTAATGGTACCATAATATTATCGATAATGTAACCGACTGCGTTTAACAATCGATTGCATTGATAATACAATTAACAATCAGCCATCTCTAACGAGCTAAAAAATCTAAATATACCACAAATAAAAAACAATACCATTAAATGTTGTACAGAAAACGAACGAGATATTTTGATATTATAAATCAATGACTTAATGAGAAAAAGTCTGATTAAAAAAAAATTAAATAAAACGAATCCCTTTCAATTTCTACCTGGTAAATACTTTGACAAGAGTTAATGAATCAACACATACTTTTTTTTCGCTCCCCCCCCCCCCTCTCCTTACGGCAATGTTTACATTGACGCTAATGATATGCGTTCCAGCCGACGAAACAACCCCCTTCATTCTTACAGTTGGCGCAACGCCATGTCCTTGAGTAAGAAGTGAATTTATTTACGAGGGGCCGTCGGATCTTAATTTTTAGTCTTTTATTGCCCCCAGGGAGAACCAATGTATACCAAAAATAGGGAGTATTGTATAACAATCTGTTTCGAGATTTAGAGGAGGAAAAAAGAAAAAAAAAGTAAGAAATGATGCTAATAAAAGGCGGAAATATTTGTTTTCTTAAAAAAAAGAAAATTATTTACCGCTGTTCATTTTTCTTAAAGACACTTACGTTTTAAAACAGACACGTCTAAATGATAGATCTAAATAAAGCTCAAAAACTTATGTGTGGTTTCGAAGAAATGGCATTGTTAACTTTTCTGTCAATTAAAATATAAAAAGGATCTAGAGCTGTTTTCACAAGAGTTCAAATAAAAATAAAGCAAAGGAAATTCCAATGAATAAGGAAGAATATGCGAAAAAATGCAGAAGAAATGACATTTTTCGAAATTTTCAATATTTAAAAATTTAATCATTTTAAAAATGTGTGTGTTTGTGCTTGGAGGAGGGGAGGGAGGGAGCTAAACAGGGGAAAAAAATCCTAACCCTTTATGTCCTAAATTATGAATTAATGAAAGTCTCAGTTTCCAAAAAAAATTTCGTCCTTTAAACTGAATGAACTAAAACTGTATTGTATTTATAGGGGGGGGGGGGGGCTGTTATAACACTACAATACAAATATAGAAATTTTTCGGCTTTGCCATTGTCTTTCAGTATCAAGAAAGCTAAATAATTGCAAAATTACTTATTTAAAAATATTTTTGCTTTTTGCATCCAATTGGAATGAATTACTTTGTGCCTTTTTTAATTTGATACAATAAAAAGTACAGATCTGTAACTCATCCTAAATTGTATGTATTACAGTCAATCGACGTGTTAAAAGAATTTTATAACTTTTTAAGGTACTTTAATGTACCCAGCAGCTAATCCAGACAAAAATTGCCTCTTTTTGGCTCCTACACAAAATTCCAATTAATTAAAAGAGTCCCTATTTCTTCAAATGAAAAAAAAGTCATCCTTCAGAAACTTCGTTTAAATAAAACAAAACCCCATCAGAAACTCCCTTTAAATAAAAGAGGCTCTTTGGAGGAAGGGGGGGGGGGGGGGGGTTGAATTGGGAATTGGCAAACAAAACGAATTCACCAGAAAGACTGACGCGCAGGACTTAAAAGTTAATGTAAATCTTTAGTTAGAATTTGACTATAACGGGATTTGATCTTTGGTTATGTAACTTTATTTTTACAAAAATTATAACTAATTTCACAGCAATAACTTTCCAAAAAATGGGGATCTAAGGTTGAAAAATCCCGTATAGACCCCCGGTACCGTCGAGACTTAAAGGGTTAAACAAATTGCTTGGAAATTCAAAATATGAGTTACTTTTTTATGTGAATAAAAAATGTATTCCTGTTTTGAAATTATCGGGGCGGGGGCATTAGTAAAGGCGCATGCCAAGATAATAAATTCTTCACAAGCATGTGTTGGTAAAAAGAGATGAAGTTTAAAAATTTAATGAACGTAACACCGCTGTTACACATCTTTTAATTACAGATTATATGAAATAAGATATTTTAGCCACGCAGTCTTAAGTTAAATTGAAAATAAAAGCAGAAGAAAAAGAGTTTGTTAAAATGTAGTACATAAAGATGTAAAAACTTGAGTTTCTGTATAGCCAATAATTGTTATCACGGAGCTCTAGTAATGGAACAGCTTCTCAGTTAATTTGTGTAAGCATTAATATTTTTGATATTTTCTTATTAGATTTTATATCTTTTCCATGAAAGCTTAACTGTTTCTGTACAATATAATATAGCATGCAAAATCTGCAACAATGTACCTTTGAAAAAGTATGAAGACTTTGATAAAACGCTGGAAGAAAAATTGCTATATTCCACCCTTCTGATCCAGCATTACTTTCCTAATTCTGGTGAATTAAGGTCTTAATACGTCCGAAGCAGTGCTCTAGTCTAGAAAAAAAAAACGGTATACGTCAGAGAATATACGCTACACATTTACTACGTGAGAAACAGGGGGTATTACGGAGGTTCTTTAAAAATATCCAGAAGGTAAACGGCGTATACCCTCCATTACATCCCTGGTCCGACAGAATAAAATTTTGAAATGCTGTACAAAAATTTTGTAGTAATTTATTTTGTAATGAATAGCATATATGCAAGAATATTACTACAATTACATGGAAAATTTGAGAGGCTTTTTTGCGACCGATGACAGGTCTTTTAATTTTGGTTTCAGTTTGCTATCTTGACTTCTTTGAAGCGAAACAATTCAGCAAGCCTGATCTTGAGACAACAATAAACACAGCAGATTTCACGGTAATACAATCCACATAACCAATTTGTAACACTCCGATAGGTTTACTCAGAATTGGCAGATGATCAAGTGCCAGACTACGAACTATTTCTACATATTGAAGTGGCAGCCGTCGCAAAGTTACCTTTGCCAGCTTTACACATAACTTTGTCTTCTATTTTCTTTCCAGTAGTATTGTAAATAATGACCTGAAAAATTCGCTAGGTTTAAATCATTCAGCAAAAGAAGATAAACTGTGGGTAAAAGTAACAGGACTGGCCATTTATTGTGAACAAAGGAAAGTTTTCATTGAAGGTGGCCTCAGTCAAAATACTTTGACATAAATTTACGAAGGTGACAGAAGCAAAGTAATAAATTAAAATTTAGTATTCTGTTCCGTTTGCCTATTTTATTTCTTTTCTTATGTTATAAGCAGTTAAAGTAAAAAGTATATCTGTGCTTTATTTCGTACGAAAGACGTAACTCAAAAATAAATATGTTCGAAAGTCAAAATATTCATTCCCCTTTTTCCGCTGAGTCTCATATCCAAACTGGCTATTTTCTGACTTCTTAGTCACCCCCCCCCCCTTTTCCAGCAAATATGTCCAATTGGCGGGCGCACTTATTCAGAAACTATGTAATCGAACTTGTTTTTTTCATTTTCGCTAAAGGCAATAAATGCTGCCATAGTTGGCGTTTTGAGCCGAATTTCAAGACGAAACGGTGCAGGAAAGGAAGAAAAAAAAAAAACATGTTCTGAGACAATCTCCTATAACGCAAGATGTCATTCATTAAGGGTGTATTCCGATACAAACTGCTTATTTTCTGATTCATTTTTAAATTTATTTTTGCTCTCAAACGCATCAAACTAAGAAATTCTCTTATTTAGAAACTACATAATGTGCCGTGCTTCTCGATTTTTTGATAAATGCAGAAAATATTGTAAAAAATGCTGTCAAAGTTGACGTTTTGAACCGAATTTTCCGAAGCGGGAGATCTGGGAATGAAAAAAATGGTCATACTGAGAAAATAATTGTTTAAAAATCAAATTCTAATGAATTGAGCGAAAAATGAAATCACACGGTCTCTTATACATCTCTTCAAAAATCACCTCACCAAGTTTCATGTTTTTACTTTTAAAAATGAGTCTGAAAATGTCTCGGAAAATTTAGAGCTGTTGAGGGTGGAAAAATATTTTTTCGAATACACCCTTAATCGGAAGGGAGGGAAAAAACTGTTAGATTACAAACTAATTCAATAATCACGCCTGCAAGTATCATGCTTTTATGTTTAAAAAAGAGTCAAAATTTCGCGTTATTGAGCGGGGGAAAATATTTTTTTGAGAACTGCCTGAAGGATCATGGAAACCCTGTAATACTAAAGGTCTGAGTAAAGAATGATAAAGTTTAAAAAATCTTATGTATTTTATTATTAAAATGATCCTATTATAAATAGGATTCTATACAAATCCCATTTATATACATATATTAATGCCAGATCGTCAAATTCATTCCACAGATTTTTACAGCATGGCATTTGCGTAAGATACCTTTCACTGACATACCTGCAAAATCTTCTGATGGATAATTGCGCTCTTGGACCTTTAAAAAGCGTGTTATCCAAACGTCGACCTGAAACTTTTGTGGATTTTGGAAAGCTGTTTAAGAGGAATGGGCCAAAGTACATCTACCAAAATTACAAAAGGCATTGTCATGGAAATTATGGTGTAGAATGAATTCAGAATAAGGGTTACCAAATTGAACATTTAAAACACAAATATTTTATGTAAAATAGTTCTGCAAGTACCATGAATAGTCTAAAAATGTGCGAACACCCTCTGTATTGATTTAAATTTATTCCCGATAAACTGGTTTTGATAATGGAAAGCTTTTATTGACCTGCGATTTTGTTAGCGGGCAATTAATGACTGTACAAGATTTCGTGAATGATTTCTTTAAATTAATTGTTCTGTTGACAGGGATTTCGAATGACAGAAGCCAATAGAGATTATAAATAAGTAACAATACTTTACAATACAATGAAAACTGCCATTGATGATATGTTCTCCCAGTTTTCCACCAATTTCGATTAACTGATGTATCACAAGTGTCGTGAATGTCGAATAATCAAAATCATGAATAGTAAAATCAAGATCATGTTTCGCAGTAGTACATAAAAGCATCTAAAACTGCAAGTTAAAATGTTCTTGTATGTTGTAGATATCATCCACAACACTTTACATACACGAAGCCTAGAAAGAAAATCTTAATAGTGTTGTAGGGCAAATCAGAAGTCGTATTTCTTCTCCAGAATATTTTTGAGAGGTTGTGAAGTTTTCTAAAATTTACAAAAAATTATTGCAATTTATTAGTGTTTGTGATTTCAAGAATAGTTCGGAAGTAAGTATTAAAGTAAGAGACGATAAAAAATTAAAAGACAAATTATATAAATGGTTGACAGTATTACCGCAGAATTTTCTATGCAATACTCGTGGGTATTATTTTGTGTGTTGAAAGTAAATTTTAAGAACTGGACACGGAATAAAATATATTAATGAAATACAACTTGACAAAATATTAAAATGTATACCTTTTTAACAGCCAAAATTTTAATTTAAACTAGTCATTCTACGATACTTCGACATCATAATGCTTTGCAGTTTCTTAAAGACAAATATACTCTTGGAAGGCAAATAATTAAGCTTATTTATGCTATAACGAATAACAACTTTAAAGGACCACACATCTGAACATTTCAGATGAGCATACATTTTACGCATTAAATTACCATAAGGCATGAAAGAACAAAGAAGTCTAGTGTTGAAGCAAGATTCTTATAATCGAAGACCTACAAAAGCATCTCCGCAACCATCTAAATTTAACATCCTTAATTAAAAGAAAATATATCATCCTATTTATTAAAAAAAAATTTAAATAAAATCGCATCAAGGCGAAATCTAACAATTGAGACTCTTCAAAAGATGTTACGATCTAAATAGAACTCCAAGACGACGATAGCAATCTTTGTCGGGCTTTTAGTTCCACGCGAGACTGAGTAAAAACCACGAGGGAAGATCCCTTCCCATCAAGACTGTCACTTTATCATATGACATTTAATTCCTTGCCGGCGACGATCTTCTTTTAACCGTGCAAACTTGGCGACTCTCCACTTCTCGTCACCTATACGGTCTCTCAAGTTGAAGCCTCGCCAAAGCATCAGATAAAAATTGGGCAAAGGCAATAAGAGACATCTCCAGATGAAAGGAAAAAAAGAAAACAGCCAGAAGAACAAAGAATAAAAAACAATGCATCCCCGACAAAAGTTTTAACTAAGTTATTCAATTCACACGTCCACTGTGCTACCAGTATAATCCGTCTTGTGGCTTCAGAAAGAAGACGAATTGCACAGCGTTCCAAGAAGTTTCAGGATTGTTCAACTTCCGGCCATACTTAGTAACTCTTCATAAACAAAAGTACTGTTTTAAAACTTTTTTTTAAAGAGCCGGGCATTTTTCATAAGGAGTTAACCGAAAAAAGAAAAAAAAAATCAGGTTTTAAACTGTCGTGGAAAACAGAAGTGCATCTCTTTGTAGTATTTAACGGATGACGTCTTGGGCAATTGTTAACCTCATGTCCTCCTCATCCAAATTGCAGCTCCTTCCTCCCTTCTTGCTGGTGAAAAATAGGATGAGGAGTTGACATGGAATCGTCTGTTCTTATTAAGTTCTCCTGTGTCAGAACAGATAAAGTTTGCCGGGCGTAAAAAAGTAAACAAGGTTTACTAAATGTCTTTTTTGGTTGATTTTTTTTTTCTTCTTCTTCCTAACTTCAAATTACCTTTTCTAATAAATTTTAGAAACTAAATTAACAATTCTTAAGATTATTCTTTCACTGCTTGTTAACCATTTGGAAAAATGGTTATTGTTCTCGTCAGGATGGGAAATCAAAAGCATATCTGAAGGTTTTTATTGGTTGAATCCGCATTTTATTCGTCTTCTGATTGGTCTATACAGTAATCTGTATTTCCCTTTACTTTCAACAGAGATCTGTTGCCACTATAACAAAAAAGTAATAAAAACTACAAAAATAAAATTAATAACTCAGAAACAAATTGATACAGCTTTCAAACAAATTGCATTTAAAAGTACATTTTTTTCTCTATACGACGGTGTAAAAAGTAATATTGTGGGATGTTTAGAAGTTTAAGAATGAAATTTCATTTAAAATGGTCCGTCAGATGTCTTGGAAATCTGACGATGGAAAAGCCTTTTCCCGAACAGCCAATGAAATGCTTGGATAATGCATAAGTTTCAGGTGGATAATATGTACGAGTCGCAGGCGATTTTTGTCGCTTGGAATTTTTACGTGTAATAACACTATTAATGTTTAATTCACTATTATGTTTAATGATGAACTCCATGCTATTTTTTATGTCTTAAATTTTAGCCTTTGAAAAAATCATTTTCCAAATGGTCGTTGTAATTTGTTAAATTGCATTTTTTTTTTTTTTTTTTTTTTTTTAAGAAAATCAAAGAGTAACAAAATATTAAAATTGATGAATTTAGAGCTACGAAAAATTTGATCGATTGAATAATACTCTCCCTATCTAGGTAAATAAAATGCCCGGTTATATTCACAAAATTAACAAACTTTTTTTTTTTTTTTTAAGGCGAACTATAATTTTTCTAACATTGTATTTGTACACGAAATAAACGTCTAAACAAGTTGATCAACAATTTTTTTAAGTGTATTTTTGAGAAGAGAACTTATAATGGAAATAAATTTTAAATCAAAAATACATCAAAAATAAACTATCCAAACTTGAGAAAACTCAGACATTATATTTGCATTTTCGCATAAGCTAAAAAAATGTTTTTTTTAAAGCCGGAAGTTGCGTATTTGTATCGAGAAATAGTAAATAAGCAACGAATAAAAACTGCCAATTTTTACTTTGAAAATACGCCCCCCCTTTTTTAAACTATTCTAAATTACGCTAGTTACAAAATTTCAAACGTCTGACAAATTAACAGAATCTAAGTTAAAATAAGTACAGTAGAGCCTCGATTATCCGAGTTAATATAAGCCGAGCTCACCTCGGATAAACCTGATTTACACAAATCGTCACCAACTAAGGAGATGAAATATAAATTTTCACTTAAATCATTCATTTTTATGGTACAAATAATATTTCTTTGATGTACATTTCCGTTACTTTTACGAAAAAAGGGAAATGAAATTGTTTATTTGAAAAAAATCTTGACAGTTTTTTGTTTATAAATGCCAATTTTGCTGCAGTTTTTTTTTTTTTTTTTTTGGGGGGGGGGGGCTGCAGTATTACGCTACTGCACAGCTACCAGTTTCTAAGATTTTTTCTTACAACTAAAACTTACCAGTAAATTTTGCCTAGTTCAATCGCCGAAATCTAACAATTGTCAACGATTAAATATGTCAAAAATTTATATTAAATTTTAGAGGTAACAAAAAACCGTACAAACTGGCAGCTATGCGATTCTATTAGTGTCATGAAAATTGTAGGTGTAGCCTCTTCTTTCTGCTCAAAGTATTAAACAGTTATTTTCAATCGAACTCATAACCTTTGGAATGGATCTTTTTTTTTTTTTTTTTTCTAATGGACTGATGGATTCCATTAATATGAAACAGCCATTATAAATTATGTGAAGATGAAAAAATAATTTTTAGAAAATATTTTTTTTTTTTTTTTCAGGGAAAAAAAGGCCATTTTTCCCTTATTCTGACCAGAAAATCAACTTTTTACGGCTGCTCTTTCATATTCACCTAACACTTCATTTATAATAGCTGTTTCATAATAATGGAATCCATCAGTCCATCAGAAGAAAGCAACTCGGTTAAAGCGGAAACTCTGATAATCGAGGCTGTACTGTATTCTAAATTACATGTGATACAAAATTCCCGACATCTGGAAAATTAACACAATTTAATTTAAAATAAGTAGTACAAAGCGTATATTTCACAAAATATTTTCCAACAGAATCATCTGATACTATATAGTAATTTAACCAGCAATCTACTTTTACCAAAATACTTCTTAATGGTAAAATAATAACTTTGCGCCGATAAACAATTCCATATTTAATCACATTTTGCCACATAGAATCATTTAAAGAAAACACCCAACAATCACAGATTCATCAAAATATTATCTAATGAACACGAGATTTCGTTCTTTTAAATAAATATCCGAATTAATATGAATAGTCCATTAAATGGAAATAACTCCAGAGCAAAAGACAAAAATTACGCCAAGGGAAACAGAAGTCATAATCAAAATTATATTTGTCGGAGGCGTTTGGATAAAAGGATTATTTCAAAATTTTACTTCGGATAATTAAGAATCAGATTAATACAATAATAATGTGAAATTGTCTAGGGAATGCAGAATATTTTCATTACAGCGGAAAAGATTTTGCTCTTTCAAGATTAGCTAAGATTATTCAATCTTGGTGAAACATTTCATTTCCCATCGAATAGAAAGATTCGGGAAAAATATGTGTGTTCCCTTTACTCTCTTTTCCTTCTTTACATTCGAAATCCAGACTTAGGGATAGATATTTCAAGAAATTGGGAAACTCAAAATTTTGTCTTTTTCACGCTGGTATGCATACATTAATAACCTCCACATAGCGATACGCGGATGAAGAATCTTAATTTTTAGAAATATCCGGCTGATTAATGACGACATAAGTTAAATAGGGGAAGAATACAATTATTTTCTACGGTACCGAGATAGATAATTAATCATTAATTAATGCCGCATAACTAATTATTCTCCGAGTTAATTAACCTCCAGTATTATTCCAAAACAAACAATTTTCAGATGAATATATAAAGAAATAAAATTAATATTTGATTCAAAGCGTCCGCGCTTTTAATGACAAAAGAGGTGGAACACAATCAAAGATATTCAGTGTTTGTTTTAGCTATCTTTTGTATGAAAAACGAGCGAGGAAAAAAAAGGGCTAAATGAGAGTTGAGGGAAAAAAAATTGATGACCCTTTAAAGAAAAGTATAGGAATAATAAAGTGGAATCTTTCTATAAATGTCATAAGTCTCTTGCGACCAAAGACTTCAAGAAGCTGTCGAAGTCAAGCTGTAAATTAGTTTTTTTCCCCCTCTTTCTCCTCTCGTATAATCTCCTTCATTTGAAATGAAGGAAATGTAATTAAATCCTTATCCATAATTAACGATACTGCATGTTTAAATTCTCAGTTAGACCGAAAAAGGGAACTTACAACGAAAATATCGTAAGAAAAAAAAAATACAGGGAAAAAAAAAAGTTACGCTCTTTACCAACCAGTTTCAATTTGAGTATGTTCACCACATGATATATTATGCATAGCAATTTGCTGAGTAAATTCTGTCCCAGGTAAATACTGCACTTTTATCCGATTATATTTAAAATAGATTTTACTTAGTTAGCCTTGACAAAGTTGATAACTAATGAGCAAGGCTTTATAAATTATTTCAAACCAAAAGAGGATTTTCAGATTTCTAATATTTTTTTTTCCCTTCCTGGTGATCATTCTTTTTTTTTTTCTTTTATCAACTCCTTGTGCAAGAAAAATCTAATCAGCTACCGGCTAAAAAGTGTTTTCTAAAAGGTACTTAAATATTTCAAATGAGCAGAGGGGAAAAAAAGCTAATTTAGCAATTACGAATATCGTTTAAAATAACACCTAACTCTGTAATTTGTTGATGAAGTAGTTAGATGTCATTTCGTTTGACGTAATGGGACATATCAATTATGACTCCTCCTGTTTTTGTTAAAAAATCGACACTAAAACGATACACCCAAATCGGATTATATAAAAAAGCGAGCTCTTTTTACAATATAAAAAGAAAAGTTAAAAAAAAAAAAAATCGAGATTTCTTGTAAATTGTTTCACTCAAGGAATTTAATGCACTTTTTGCGTCCTACTCTTTATTTGGTTTAAATAGTTGTTTTTGTCTTTTTTTCCAAGACAGCTTAGTAGCGAAATGCTAATAGACATAAAAAATACAGAAACATTTTTTTTTTCAGTCGCTTTAATTACTTTGCCATCAGCATCACTTCGAAGAGAAGAAAATCCAGTTAGACAAATTCGCTAAACCTTCAGACATTAAGAAAATTTATATCTAACGAACGGTATAAGTAGTCTAATAATTATGCAGCACAAAAAATAAAAATCACGATATAAATTAATATGCAAAGATATGCATTCAAATAAAATGCTATTTTTTTTTGCATGACTTTTCGCTCTCTCTCCCCACGAAAAAAATTTGCAATATCTTAGTGGTACAATACATTAGTTACTTACTTTTTGAAATATTTACTATTGGATCAAATATTTGAACTTTGGTACACTTGGCCACTGCCTTACATTGTCACATATTTTATGCTTCTGAATTTCTCCTTGCAAAATATTTTGTATAGTAGGTATTCTAATAATTATTAGAATACTATACTGGACAACAATGGTTCTGCCGTAGAACTGAAATTAGTTGATTCTAGATCAGTTTATTGCCGCAGATTCCGAATATACTCTAGGTGTTCGAGACTTTAGAAATTTGCCTATTTAAGTTTATGCAAATGTAAGATTTTTTTTAGCCATTTTATGCAAATTTTATTTTTAAAATGTCAAATTGAATTATCTTTTCTAGATAATGACTACTGGAGCATTTCACTTAGATAAATGTAGCAGTGTGCATATTCTTAACAATTACCTGTCAGTTATTAAGCCTAACTTGCATAATTTTTCAATGGTGTAACGTTTAAACTACTTTCAACCATAAAGTAGTTGCCACAGAATTGACTAATGTTTACACTAGATTTTTATGCTGATTTCTAATCTGCAATCCGTTTCACGTCTACTTTTTGAGTAAAATAAATCGCTACTATTGAATAGTATTGGCACAAGTTTCATATAAAATGCTTTTTAGGGGTGCGTACCTCATTGTCAAAAGTGAACAGTGTCAGATTCCTATCAGAGACACAAAAATAATGGGTATTATTGAAAAACAACTGAAAAACAGTAGTAGAATTTTATCCCAACTAGCTGAAGTACATCCCAAAGAACCATAAGTTTTTTTTTTTTTTAACCAAAACACAAAAGTACACTTTTTTCAAACTAGATCTGATAGTAGAAAACGAATACCAGATTTTAAATCAGAGCATAAAACTGTTTAAAAAGATATTAGCGTACTCATGTGGCAGAAATATTTGGACGTTAATAAACGTTATTAGAGAAACAAAAAATGTGCAAATTGGCACCATATTTTACGGTCATATGTCAGTATAATCTCGGACACACTATTTTTGTAAAGTAAACTGGACAGTAATCATAACACAAAACAAAAGCCAAGCCTGATAATGTTTTATGCCTTAAATTTGCATGTACAAAAATTCTAAAATTTGCATAAATCGAAATATGCAAATATCTCAAAAACTAGAGGTGCTACAAAATATCTAAAACCAGATTCGGAATCAACGCGAAAAACTGAATGAAAAACAACTAAATTTTGGTTTTGTGACAGGGCAGAAGTTCAAATTTGTTCTCCAGTGTAATTGGTTAATTTATTTTGTGTCGATTTTTCGATATTTTATGACTTCAATCGTATTTTTTAACATACAATTGCTCCTTTTTTCACACTTACTTTTTGCAGCGTCTTGTATTCTAGTAATTGGTTAATTTTTTGTATCGATTATCTTGTAATTTAATCGTTATTAGGTGCGTTCCTAATTATATAAATACGTAGCACCTATAGTCGTCGTTCAGTCCGTCCGTCTGTCCGCATATAACAGAGCAAAAACTACACAACCGAATGGTCTGAAATTTTAAATGCATAATTTTTCTAAAATTTTGTCCAGTCATTTCAAATTTTATGAAAATAGCATGTATAGTTTAATTACAGGGACAGTCAAAAGTTGTCCATTACATTAAGGCTAATGGGAAAAAATTACTTCAAGTGCATTTTAATGATGTTACAGCCTTTCGAACAGAATGAAAACTGATATGCACTTATGAAGTGCACTAAAATATGCATTCAGTACAATATGCGGTGCAAAAAATATTTATAAGCTAAGTTATAGTACGAACGCACCTTATTTGCAACGTTTAACGAGCAATTTCCAACTTGTATAAATTGCAAAAGTTTTAATACAAAAAAAAATAATAATATATAACATTTTGCGTATTAAATACCGTATATACTCGCGTATAGGTCGATTCGCGTATAAGTCGACCCTTTAACTTTCGAATGCAAATCCTGCAAAAAATCAAAAACCCGCGTATAAGTCGACCCCCTAACTTTTTACTTAAATTTTGCACAAAATCAAACCAAATATTTCACTTGCCTATGCACAAAAGTAAATAAAAACAAATCATTGAAAAAGTTTTTAATGATAAATTATTATTTGTATATTTTCTGTAATATTTTATTATTATTCATACACATAAACAGTCAGAATTTTGCCATATTCGAAGTTTTATTTTTTATTTTTTAATTGACTCGAGTATAAGTCGACCCCCCAAATTTGCTTGCCGAAAATTGTCAGAAATTCCTCGACTTATACGCGAGTATATACGGTATATATATATATATATATAAATTATAAAAAGCTAAAAAAAAAAAAAAAATTAAAAATACAAAATATAATTAAAAAAAATTTAAATAGGTTGGCTGGTGGGTAGATGTTAAATTATGGAGGAGAAAGGAGTTGTCTGGATAATGTATACGCAAATGTTGATTTAATATATATTATATATATAAAAGGGATTGGTACGTTGAATTTATGAGTTTATACGTTTGTTTTGGTCCTTATGAATTTGCCGTCCTTAGTACTGTACAAAAATATTTATATTATATTAATTTACATAAATTTATATCATTTTTATTGATTTACTTCAAAATTTTATAATTTATAATAGAGGATTCTAATACAGTATATGATACATGCATTTATCAGTACGTAGAAATGTTGTAATTTATACCCCACCTCTAAAGAAACAATTTAAAATTTATAACATTAAATTTATTAAGTGATTAATAGAATTATACTTTTATATTATTATATTTGTAATTTATTTGAAATTATTAATTTACTTAATTTTAAATAAAATAATTAAAAATAATTATAAACACTATATTAAAGTTGCTAAATGATTATTGTAGATGTTCTGTTGAGCTGTTTTAGAATGATAGTGTTGTGCTGTTTTAATGTGAATTAATGAGGTTCAAATATTTGCAATATGCAATTTTTCTACAGTTATTTTTGGTAATCTCTAATATATGGAACCACTACGAATTATTTATACTTCTTTTAGCCGTGATTGTGAACTTGTATGGACATTTTTAACTGAAGTTTCGGTAGATGCCAGCATTAAATGATTATTTATTCAGTTCTAAAATAATTATTTTGTCATACTTTATTATATTATCTTATTTATTACATGTTTATTTTAAACATCTACTTCTTCTTGTACTTTTTAGTAATAATTTAATCCAGGATCCTTAAGATAGCATAAAATAATTTTTATTATATAGACTATTTAAGTTAATTATAATTATTATATTTATAAGTATGTTAATATTATCTGCAAGCTGTGATGATTTGAAACTGTAAGGATTCGCTTTTAACGTTACCATTTAATTAGGCGGGATTTTCGCTGTACTAAAATAAGATACATGTTTGAGATTATGATATGGCCGTAACAATTCTCTTGCTGAGTAAGTCTAATTTAAATGCTCCAATTTTGTTCATATTGCTCATTATTACTTGCATTGATTAATTATTTAATTCAATTTATAAGGCATAATAAATTTATACTTTTTGGAGTATACAGACCTGCCAACTGCTACGAAAAAATCGTAGTTGCTACGATTTGGACCTATCAACTACGATGCTACGAAAATCAGTCTTAAACTACGATTTTTTACAAAAAACACAAATACGCATTTTTTTGTTTCTAGTTGCGATTTTTATACTGAGCAGCATATTTTTCAGGAATGATTCTGTTCCGAGATTTCCAAAATTTCGAAGTATTTATTTCCGAAAGTTTTAAAAAAATGGCCATTAGTACGAAAATTCGGTCATTAATAAATGCTTATTGGAAAAAAAATCTGGGCTGCAAAACAAACTTCTTAACATAAAACACTCTATGTACATTAACCTCAGGTGAATCGTGTTTCTGTAAATATTTATACAGGAATTCCCTTCCTTAGAAACAAAGGTGTCATTTTAAGAATTTCTGGAAGGGGGGGGGGGGGGTTCTTTGAGGGGCAAGGTTTGAAATAGTGTGCAAAATCGCAAGATTTGCCATAAACTATCGCGAATTTTGACAACTGACTGTGTAAAAAAAAAAAATCAGTTTCATCAATTGGTCGCAGAAGAAAATAAATTTTGGTAAAGGATTGTGGTAAAAACGTGAATTTTGTCAAAATATCACAGAAAGAAAACGTGAATTTCGTCAAAAGATCAGTAAGAAAACGCAAATTTCACCGAAAGATCGCAGAAAGAAAACACCAATTTCATCAAAGGATCGTGGTAAAACGCAAAATTCGTCAAAGGATCGCGGTAAATAATGCGAATTTCGTCAAATTTCATGGTAAAAAGTGCAGATTTCACCAAAGAATCCTGATAGAAAAATGTGAATTATGATTGTGTGGGAAAAATTGTGAGTATCCTGAAATGATCGTTGAAAAAAAATCGCGAATTTCGTCAAAATTTACTGCACAGAGTCAAAATTTTGGAACGTGGCTCCTTTTACAAATGTAAAAAAAAAAAAAAAAAAAAAAAAAAAAAAAAAAAAAACACTGCGAAACGAAAAGAAACTCTAAAAATTGTATAATAATTTTCAGAGGAAAGAATTTACTATATTGAGTTGAAACAGAAACATTATTCCTTTTACAAATGTCAAAAGATGTCTGTGTAACACTAAAAACCAACCAACCAACCTTCAGATTAATTTAAATTTTGTGTGCTACGATTTCTCATTTTCAAAGGTTGGCAGGTCTGAGTATAGTCGATCAGGTACATAATAGAATTCAATTTTTGGCTTATTGCTGGAGTCTATTACAGAAATCGACTATGTTTTTGCTTATATTTGTATTTCATGTATCCCTGAAGAAGTGAAATGCTATATAAGCTTCCTGCTACATCCATCCAATTAATCTATTATTTGTTTATGATACGTCTTTTAATGGTTCAATAATATTTCGCTGGTTATTTGTATGTTTTGTCTTTACTGGGATATTGTATCAAAATTTGGTGGTTTTTCATATGTTTTATATGGATTAATCGTCCGCAAATGTGCTAGTGAATTAGTGGTATTGTGCTTGATTTTGTATTACAAGTTATAGGTTCCATCTTTATTTTGTATACTGTCAGTGCTATGTATTAATGCTAAATTTAACTATTAATGCTAAAAGTTAAATATTAATGCTAAAAGAGTGAATGTTTCAGGGCTTTTTATATTTTTAAACTTAACTTGGCTCATGTATATGTAAAGTTTTTTTTATATATATATATAATTAAATTAAGGCATTTTTTCAGTCGGTAAGACGCAGCTGATAAATTTATAATTTTTTTTTTTTTTTTTTTTATGATTGCAGTATAGGAGATACATCACACATCAGCAATAAAGTTAATTAAGTGCCAAACCAGGTTCACGAATAATGCCAACTGACTGTGAAACTACAGTAAAACCTCTCTGTAAGGACTACCTGTCAGTCCATTGAAAATTGGCCCTTAAATAGGGGTGACAAAAAAAAAAAAAAAAAAAAAAAAAAAAAAAAAAAAAAAAAAAAGCTACAATAAGGAAATCAAAACCTATATAGGTGAAAAAACTGTTTAGTAGCATTTTCAAACTCTATACATGATTGAAAATAATTTCTATTGAAGTTTGTTTATTTTCATATTTTTTTCACAGACAATTTTGATTTATAATGATTATTTTACTTTATGGAACAAATTACTTAAATTTGCATCATTTATTAATGCCTTAGAATGAGATATTAGTTTATTTATTTCTGTTAGCTTTTCCTGACAGGTGTAAAAATTGTGCTTCAATATGCATTCACAGTTTTAGTAAATGTGGAATCAGTTTTTCTAGATAACCTGTTGTCTTATGTGTGCCCACAACAAAGGGTCAAGTTTCCCCTCCAACCCAACCCCTACAGGTTGAAAGGTCAAACAAAGTCTGAGGAACATCTGTTTGTCTCACTTGTGGAAAAGTTTGTGGTGTTTCATTGTGTTACTAAATCCTCCCCATCTCCCCCTGCCTTCTTTGTTGCAAGTGCAGTTGTTTGGTGAACCCTTATTTTTTGATTCAGGAATTCAATACACCTGTTTATGATTTAAGGCACATGTGAAAAAATGGCCTTTATGAGGGGTAGGTGCGGCCCCTAAAAGGAGTAAATTTAACATTATGTCCATGGGGAAATTTTCCGTTCCTAAAAATATTGGCCCTTAATAGAGATGGCCCTTGAATAGGGGTGGCCTTTAAAAGAAGTTTCACTGTACAACAATGAAATATTTCAAACCATAAAAAGTAGAAAGTAATATGTAAATAAAACCTACAGATTAATACAGAATTTTTTAAATACACTTTTATCGAGCTTTCTACCATGCGTAAATCATAGCAGTGAATTCTCCATAATCGGGACCCGCAGCAAAATGTTTCTGGGAACAGCATGAATTGCAGTCATGAGATCAGACACTAATTTTAAGATAAACATTAACCCATTCGTGCCTGAATCTTTGTTTTCTCAAATTTGTTGATAAAATCACTTTGAAAAGTTTCAAAATGAACTGGAAAAATACTAAAAAATTTTTTGTATTCATTTGATAAAATGCAAACGTAATAAATATGGGAAAATGCATAACATTTGTAATAATATAATATGCATAATTATATGCTTTGCCTACATTTATGTACAATAAGCTTATAAATTGTATATTGTGTACTATAATTAGTATTTTTTTGAATTACTAAATAAATATTATTTCTTCACAGAAATAACCTTCTAAGTATTAATAAAAATAAACTAAGAATAATCGTATTTTTGGCTTAAAAACAATTTGTTTTATAATACCGTGTTTACTCGCGTAATAGTCGCACTTTTTTTTGCCATTTTTTTTCATTGTAAAAGTCTAGGTGCGACTATTATGTGGAGAAATCTACAACACAATATTGTACACTCTAATACTAAAACATTATTGGTATAAAAACCACATTATAATAAAAATATTAAATGTTTCCAGATTATCTGCTCTTTATTAAATACCATTTTATTTTTATGGTAATAATTTTATAGACATAAAATTTATAAATAATCTTTGTGAAAATATTGACAAAAAATTCTTATAATAAATCACTTTCACTGAAGGTATCAGTATCCCTATTTTAATATTAATCGGTGTCTGAAGAATGGGGTGACCATTGGATATGTCAATGGGAGTGACAGAACAGATGACTTCCAAGATCTAGTATTCATAACGGAGAGTACAGCTGGCAATTTTCTATTTTCTAGATGAAGGTCAAATACGCAACTGCGGCTTTTACGCGAAGAAATTATTTTGACGATTTTTCCTGCTTCAAAACGGGGGTGCGACTATTATGCGAGGGCGACTATTACGCGAGTAAACACGGTAATCTCGAGAAATACTTTACATAAATAACTCTTCCCTAAATGGCTAATAAAAATATGTACCCATTCGTGCCTAGCGCCCTATATTTTGTAAGTTACAAAAAATGCATAAAAAATAGGCTTGATCATATAATTTCACAATTAAAAAATAATGTATTTCAAAGAAGTCTACAAGCTAAGATCAGGACATATTTATTTGGATCCATGGTAGAAAAAACAAACTTACATTTTACAATTCGCCATCTTGAAAAATGAAAAATCTATGGAACTCCGTAAAAAGCCTTCATTTTAAACAAATAAATATCCATCTTATGCTGTCATCTTTCGGTAACAGATAAAGACATTTATAGATATTTCATACAATTTTCATGTTTATAAAGAAGAAAATTATACAAATTTATTAAAATTCGAAGTGTCCCAAAAACGGGACGCTATGCATGTATGGGTTACTAAAGGCTTAAACAGCATATTTATCTTTTGTAAAAAATTCTCTGTATTAAATCCACTAAAATTATCAGGAAAATTTTTTTCAAAATGATAAAAATTCCCTAAACACCTTCCTAAAAATATATAAAATAAATTAGTTGTTTTATAATAATCTCGAGAAGTACTTTACATAAATAACTCTTCCCTAAATGGCTAATAATATGTACCCATTCGTGCCTAGCGCCCTATATTTTGTAAGTTACAAAAAATGCATAAAAAATGGGCTTGATCATATAATTTCACAATTAAAAAATATGTATTTCAAAGAAGTCTACAAGCTAAGATTAGGACATATTTATTTGGATCCTTGGTAGAAAAAACAAACTTACATTTTACAATTCGCCATCTTGAAAAATGAAAAATCTATGGAACTCCGTAAAAAGCCTTCATATTAAACAAATAAATATCCATCTTATGCTGTCATCTTTCGGTAACAGATAAAGACATTTATAGATATTTCATACAATTTTCATGTTTATAAAGAAGAAAATTATACAAATTTATTAAAATTCGAAGTGTCCCAAAAACGGGACGCTATGCATGTATGGGTTACTAAAGGCTTAAACAGCATATTTATCTTTTGTAAAAAATTCTCTGTATTAAATCCACTAAAATTATCGGGAAAAAAATTATCAAAATGATAAAAATTCCCTAAACACCTTCTTAAAAATATATAAAATAAAGTAGTGCTTCAAGGCTCGAAATAATTAAAAACGTTATTGAATACTAATGAAAAATTACAAGTCAGTATTTAATTATTGCCTTGTGACCTGGTTTCGAAAAAGGCTCAAAACTTTTTGTGGCAATTTCTGAAAGTATAAAAAGGTTTTGAAAAAGCCCGTGTACGTCTTTGAGAGGGAAAATAAAAATAACTAAATTGTCTTTATAAAAATAGTTAATTCTTAAAACTCTAAATGTTTGTCTTGAAAATTACATTGTTATGGCAAGATTATCCTACGGCAATTATTTCTACTGACATTTATTTGCACACCTTCATGATTTTGGCCCATACACGATCTTATATATTATATATGTATGAATTGTCAGTAGTGGTATCAGTCCTGAATCGTAGGGTTCAAAATCAAAAAGGTACGAGGACATAATTAAGAAAGCTGCTTTACATGAAATACGCTAATTTGGTCTGAACCAAAAGATTGACATGATAATAAACACACATACTACAATATATATTAAAACACACACTCACGCATAAATAACGCCTGCATTCAACAGTTAAAAGGTATATATAAATATTTTACAGACATACATACAATAAACCCAACTGGAGTGAAAAATTAGCCAGAGCCAGGAATCGAACCCGGGACCCCCGGACTCGTCCCGGGTTCGATTCGGCTAATTTTTCACTCCAGTTGGGTTTATTGTATTTATCGTATGTATGTCTGTAAAATATTTATATATACCTTTATAAAGTGACATGATTTAATTTTTTCCCCATTCAAAATGCCTGCTATTCTATCCATAACACGGCCGGATTAAAAACTACGTTGGACTTTTTTTTTTTTTTTTTTTTTTTTGAAAACGAAAATGTTATGAAGATTTGGCGATTTTTTATCGAATCTATATACATTTAAATCCAAATTACAATAATAATACAAAAATATATTATTTATGTTCAGATTAGAGATGTAAATTTTCCGGAAAATTTGAAGTGGCGGAAAAAAACCGGGTTTTTTCCAGTTTTTTTCTGGAAAAATTGGAAAAGTGGGAAAAATTGATTTCCTATAAATGTTTCTCAAAAATAAGTTATATATTCTTAAAAAGTATACAATAATAAACTTTTTCAATATTTATGCACACACACACAAAAAAAAAAAACTATTTTCCCTTTGCATGTGAATATGTTATTAAAAGAGAGAAAGAGAGAAAAAGCCAGCTTTTAAAATTTTATCCTTTCAGTCTCAGAATTCTGACAGTAGCTTTTCTTGCTTAATTTAACCCCAGTGTTTGTAATATGATATCATGTGTCTGTTGAAATTATTTTTCAGTCGCACTTGTTTAATTATATCAGTAGAACTAAATTAAACAACAACAACAACAAAAAAATCTTTAGTTTCAACCAATATCACTGTTGTTTTAAACTGTATTGTGCATCTCATCTACATAGTACTGGTTTTCAAATACATAAAGGATGCCAGTGTAAGAGAAACGAATTATAGTAGTTTTGGTATTATTATAAATACTGTTATCATTTTCAAATCTTCCGTTGTTTAAAAATTGGTATTATTTTACAATATTACTCCCCCCCCCCCCCCCTTACAGTTATAATTTTCATTTCCTGTATATGTAGTTTTGGTACATCTTTCCAGACTAAACCCAAACTATGTTTTAGTAAGATTTAGATCCTTAATATTGAAAGCAGTATTTTTTTTTAATGAAATTTTTAAAGCAGGTGGATTTTTCCATATGTTTAAAAGTTGTTTTCAACTAGATTTTTCAAGAGATTTGCTTACATTTTCTTTGCAAAGTTTGTATTTATATTTTTTGAAAATACATTTAGACAACTCTAAGAATCTATATTTAAAGAAAAGAAAAAAAAAAATGATACATAATTTCAACTGCATGCTATTATCAAAAAAATTTTTTCTAACAATAGTGAAAAATTACAACCATGCGAATAAAAATAAATGCATGTTTCAAATTTTACATTAAATTTTCCATCTTACCATTTTCATTTATTGGTATAATATTGAAATACTTTTGCACATGAATTTTCATTTTTAATGAGAGAAGTTGCATTTAATTATCTTACCAGGGATTTGCTTGTTTTTTTTTTTTTTTTACACGATCATTTTTTTTTTGTGAAATTGTGAACTTGTAAAAACTGTGAATGAAATATAAAAAATTTAAACGGAATTTTGTAAATTAGAAATGATCATAAGTTCTTATTTAGACATTATTGAGATGACCTTTTGTAATAT
Source organism: Maratus speciosus (assembly GCA_963932465.1). Taxonomy (NCBI): domain Eukaryota; kingdom Metazoa; phylum Arthropoda; class Arachnida; order Araneae; family Salticidae; genus Maratus; species Maratus speciosus. The sequence continues at coordinate 382,806,143 of OZ010791.1, forward strand.
AAGCAGCTAGATAATAGATTCATTGGTTATTGCAGCTATTATACAACAGGTTTTTTTTAATTCTAAAATCATTACATTTGTGACGGATTTAAAATGTCTATTTTTAAGAGAAAGAATTTTGTTAAAGGTCATGTTTTAAGGAGAAAAAACTGTGAAGGATCCAAGGATCCTTTAAGAGGTTTAAGTTCTTTATGGAGAGATCCTTGTTTATAAATAAGATTTTCCATGTTAAAGTTTTCATGAGGGACACTAAACATGAAAAAAATATAAATAAAAGTATCAGAATGTAGCAATTATAAAATTTTGACTACACTATTTTATAAATAAAATTTCAATTTTTCCAATTTGGAAAAATTGAAAAATAGCCCTTCGGAAAAAAACTGGAAAAAAAAACGGTTTTTTTCCCAACTTTTCCGGCTTTTTCCCGAGCATTCCCATCTCTAGTTCAGATAAATGATATTTCAAAATATTATACTTTTTGATACTGCTATAATATAGAACAGAAAGGTTAATACTTTTTTTTTTAACTTGAAGAGAGGAAAAGGGTGAAGGAAAGGCACGGAGTGGGGCATAATAAAAAGTTCAAACATGTGTTTAATCACATGCTTATCACGGTGTATATCTATGAACATGTATATTGTATATATGTGTCACTTTTATTCCAACATATCAAAAGAATTATTGATTTGATGACGTCATAAAGGGTAGTCGACGTCACGTGACGTTGGGCGTCACCCACCATTGTTAGCGAGAGAGGAAACAAAGGGTGGTATAATTTACGAAGATTTATAATTAACGCGCGCCAAAAGTTTTTGATTTGGTTTTTATTTCATTATTCTAAGGTGAAATTTTTCCTCGGTTTAATTGCAACTCTGGAGTCGCACGAAAATTGGAGGCGAATTTTCGAACTTAATGTGCGGTGGGGAAAAGGGGGTAAGGAGGGAGAAAAGGGTTAAAAATTGTGACGTATAAAATATTGATTTAAGCCAGCGAGCAATTCCTAAGTGCTTTTCCATCAATTAAGCTTGTGTGTGCCCGCTTCACGCAATTTTGTAGTTATATTAAATCCAGAGAGAAGTTTCAAAGAAAATAACGCACAAAAAAAAGGGGGACCTCGCCAGGGTAATTATTAGCATTTTATTACAATCCCCCATTTTGGCATTAATTATACCAGAAGTGAAAAGCATGGACGCAAGTGCAAATTGCAAAATTTTTCAACAATAAACCAATAGAGAATTTTTCTAAAGTAAGTTAATTTGAATAAATGTTTTGAAAAGTTTCAAGTTATTTAGCTTATAAGTAAAAACATCAATTGCAACATATTAAATTTTGGAGGCACTGGAGTGAAAAATTACTTTAATTTCCATTTTCATAATAGTTAAATATTGATGGAATAAACTTTAATCTTTTGTGAGAGAAATGCGTTACGCACTAATAACTCCGCAATTTGATGTAAAAATTGATGAATAAAATATTCTTTTTCACACTTCAGAAACTATTTTAATTTTCTTCAAACGTAACATAAATGGTATACAATTTATACAATAACCAAGTACAAATTGAGGAAGATAAACTTTTATTCTTAGAAAGTATCACACTATAAAATCTGTATTTAAAATTGTAATTTAATTCAGAGCAAAATCCTTATTATACAAATTGAAAAAATAGTGTATTTAAGGAATTTGTGTTATCTCAAATATAAAAGATTATTTCAACAGTTATGTTTGATCGTAAACGAGTGAATTTTTTAATGTTCCCATACAAGTAAATGTAATGTTTACACACAGGACATTTTCTTTTCTAAATATAGGTTGTAAGAAAAAACGACTACTTAAAAAATTAAATTTCGTATTTTACAAAAATAAAACACATTGAAAAAGAAATGCCATACCGAACAGATATATTTGGATTGTATACTTTTTGTAATTGGAAGTACGTTCAATAAATTAACAGTTTAAGAGATAGTAAGTTCTACCATTATGATTATGAATCACCATACTGCTTTTAAAAAATGGAAAATTTAAGTGATTGGATTCGGCAAAAGACTGGTCATAGTGTGGTATTTGATGCGGTTGATCCTTTTTAATTTTTAATCAGTTATATATTTATTAAACCGAATTCATTACTTAAGGATGGCGCAAATTATACGTCGAACACGTATACAATGAGATAAGCTTGGAAATGTGGATGAAAATTTTATAATCCCAAAAATGCACTTTTCAGTGTAGCGCGTGAATGGCTAGTATAAATTTTTGAAAATATTCCAAATGGGTAAAAATTAAGAAAGTGTTCCGGACGGGAGTCGAACACAAGACCTTCGACTTGGTTTGAAAAGCTTGGTATGACAAACTTTATTAGAACACCGCCGAAATTCGTAAAGCAGGCGGCCGCGCGCTCATCAAACGTTCCCATACGTATTTGCCGACACTTGACCAGCGTCCAGACGCGAAATAAAGCTCGCACCGGTAAAAATTCAAAGAAAAATAATAAGGCAATTTTATCACCGACCACTTCCTTAAAATAGGTATATGACAAACTTTTCCGGCAGAATAAAGTTTATCATACCAATTTTTTTCTGAAAGAGCACAAAATTTTCTACAAAATGCTTTAAGAGCGATCAATATCCACGACAACTGTAAAAGATTATAGCTGTTTAATAATAATTAATTTAACTAAACATAGTTTTGGTTTGTCAAACCTAGCTTATTTTTTCGTATGACTTTTTACTATGGATTTACATAAAAAAAATTTCAATCCCGCGATCACGGGTCTTTCAACGTCAGCGCCTCTCTACCTACATTGAGATAGCTGGACCGACAACCGGTGGACAAAATTCAGTGCAATAGCATCTAATCTGCCATCATGAGTGCAAGAAGCCTACCTAAGCCAAGACTGAAAACATTCCAAGTATTAGGTATAAGACAAACTTTTCCGGCAGAATAAAGTTTATCATACCAACTTTTTCTGAAAGAGCACAAAATTTTCTACAAAAATGCTCTAAGAGCGATCAATATCCACGACAACTGTAAAAGATTATAGCTGTTTAATAATAATGAATTTAACTAAACATAGTTTCGGTTTGTCAAACCTAGCTTATTTTTTCGTATGACTTTTTACTATGGATTTACATAAAAAAAAATTCAATTCCGCGATCACGGTGCTTTCGACGTCAGCGCCTCTCTACCTATATTGAGATAGCTGGACCGACAACCGGTGGACAAAATTCACTGCAATAGCATCTAAACTGCCATCATGAGTGAGAGAAGCCTACCTAAGCCAAGACTGAAAACATTCCAAGTATTAGGTATAACACAATGAAGATGGGCAAGAAGATTTTCGTTGTCTTGTACTATATGGCTAATAGTTATGACTAATAGTTTTATCTTTTACAATAAAACAGAGTGATTAAAAGTTTTTGCTTGTAAAAATTGCTATTATTTAATATATAAAGTATAATTCAATATCAGTCTCTCGAAGACTGAAATCAGTCCTGCCCATGTAGACAGTTCAAAACATACTTCGGTAATAGAACCCTATTGAGTTTCCCAGACCTATAAACGGCGGACACAATTTACTCAGATAACCTTATTGCAAGGTTGGGAAGGTTTTGGACACAACGGTAAAATCCATGGTTTAAACCGTACTGTCCAAAACCCTTCTGTCTTAAACTGTCCAAAACTATATTTTGTAGTAAAATTGTATTTATCAGAATAATGTTAAGAGTTTAAAAAATTGGTAAAAAGATTAGAATTCAAAAATACCAATTTAATATTAACAACCTAATTACCCTACGTTATGCTACCTAACAATTTAGTAGTAACAACCTAATTGCCCTACGTAACAAAGTAATTACATTAAAAAGATATTAAATTTAATTATGTATCATAATTTTAATGTTATTTATTTAAATAATAGTAATTAATAGAAGTACTAACGATTTTTATGAAGAATACATTCTGATTCTGTTACTGAAAGTCCCGAGAGTTGTTACTGGAAATAATTGATAAATGGAGTTCAGGTTCAGCATACTGATTAAACCACCTTACTGCTGGCAACTATGTATATGTGTATATTAAGAAATAGTATAACTAAAAATAATTGATTTTGTTTGATTATGAGATATTTAGATATTGACTATTATTATAACACTATATTATGTGACTATTATTATAACAACACTATTTAACTCTTTAAGAAATAGAATGTTCACTAGAATTAGATTAAATCCATAATAAAAATACATATTTTTAAAAATAACTTCTAGATTTTAAATTAAATATTTATGTTTTCTATCATTATCCTATAATCTAGAAAAAATAATTTACAATGAAACATTATTTAAAAGAAATTTCTTTGTAACATTTTCTTGCACAAAAATTGAAACAAAAGCAAATCTCCCCTCCCTATACTACATGTGTGGTATTATAAAGAATTTCTTATTATTATAACTCAATTTTAACAGAAACAGAACTTTTTATGTTGCACAGATATTAGAAAAATTTGAACTTCATTTCATTTACCAAAGAATTAAATGGAATGTTAGTAAAATATATTGTGAGGTATTTATATTTATTCATACGTTTAATAAGTGTGCAGTGGCTACGTGTGGAATGTTACTTTTTTTAAGGTTTTGGACACTTTAGTACAGTTTTGGACGCTTTAGTACAGTTTTAGACGCTTTAGTACAGTTTTAGACAGTAAAACCAACATGTCCTGTCCAAAACTAGTTTTGGGCGTCCAAAACCCCAACCCTGCCTTATTGGTAACGGCATCGAGTCTGCCACATAGACAGCTCAACAGAATATACCGCAGGTAATGGGAAAATAAAGTATTGGCAATTTAATACTAAGGTCTTGGGCTCGACTCCCGGATTGGTCACCTTTTCACTCAATTGCAAAAAATTTTCATTTTGCTTCATATCTTCAACAATAAGTTTGATCGAATTAAAAATGATAAAGTAATGTGTATAGCTTATACAGATCAGTATCCGAAGTGTCCCATAAACTGAAGAACAATACATTTAGATTTCACTTATCCACCCGTGCTTAATAAAAGGCATTCATCTTAACCATATATTAATGTAAATTTCATGATTTATCTAATAGGTGGCACATTTTATTCACCTGGGTTAAACAGGAAATAGCACTGGGCGTTTCTTATAACTGCTTTCTAAAGAGACGCATCTTTAAGTAACACCCTTATAATTGTATTTGATGAGTCTGCGGATGAAATTTGAAATGAAGCCAATTTGATAAGAACGGTGAAACCATTTCTTTGCGAATTCAGGCTACGATTACATACAAAAAATAAAGGATAATAAGTCTCATCACCAAGACTTATTTTCAATGCCTTTTTTGCCTATACTTTAATAAAAACAGGAAAATCGCATATTTCCAGGTTTCTTCCTTCTCAATGCTAGTAAAAATTATTATTTAAAAGAAAATTCACATCTCACAGTTTACAATCAATCAAGTAAAAAATCTATGAATTCCTTGAAATACAAGACTAATGTAAAAACGTTCAATCATTTTATTAGGACCAAGTAATAAAAAAAAAACTTTTAAGGGACTGTTTCTTACCTTCTTTTTGTGAAAATCTTTATTGTTACCTACATTAGTCTTAAGGCACGTTTCAAGCAAGAGTCGTCCAGTGCACAATAACTATTTAAAATTTTAATTATTATACTCAATAGTACAAATATCAATAAAGTGTTTCCTTAAAATAAAGTAATTTCTGAAGAATGCTAATATCTTATTCAAATATTGACTCCCACATAGAGGTTAATATTTCCTTAATTTAAACTTTTCCATAAGACAGCGAAAATACATTAAGTAAAAAATAAATCCAAATTCTGACACCATTATAAACAAGACTAAATATTTTTTTCCCCTTTGGAATACCTGACATCACTAAAATTCATTTAGTTGCTTGCAGTACCATCCGAAAGTATTCAGCAAATTAATAAAAATAATTCTTGCACCAAAGTGACTACAAGGCTTAGAGTGAAAATTTAAAATTCCATTAAACTGACACTTTCACTCCAGTGGTACTGTTTGAAATATCACTTTTTGAGTTTTTACATCACATAAAAATTCCAAACAATAGAAAAGGACAAGTGCTTAAAAAAATCATGAGAGCAATGCGCAAATATAACCAACCAAGACCATAACATTAAGATAAGCCATAGATATTTATTATATGCCCCCAAGATTTCATAAAAAAGGGCATTTTAAGGGGAAGAGTTAGAGGGGGGAACGCGAGCTGAAATTATGAAAAATCGGGAAACCTAACACGAAGAAGCCCCGTAAAATAGATGAGGTGGGCAAACAAAAGCAAATATGATAATGGCTTTGGAGCGTTTGCTTTAAAAAATACACAGCAGGATGAAAAAAGAATCTAAAAAAAGTCGCTTAAGACTAAATTGAAATATATTCCACGGACATGAATGATTGTGATATTAAAAACATTCAGTGTATTTAATCTTGGAGTTGAAACGTGGATTCGAGTTGTCGACGATTTAAATGGAAGGCATCAACAACTTTATCAAGAAAAAAGGCTGCCAAGAAAAAAAGACTTGGCCAGTGGAAGGGAAAAGGGAGCGAATTAAGGATGTAAAAAAGGGTGAAAAAAATGAAAGAAGCTCAGATATACATTAAAGAAGCTCAGGAAGGAAGGAGGAGAGAGGTATGGGCATACTTCAAATGCCGTGAGCTACCTAATCCGAACAGCTATTTAAAGATAAAAACCCTGCTTAGTCCGACTGGTGACACGGAGGACTAAATTCATTTTGTGCGATAGCAGGCGGCATAGAATATCGGCAATTAAGTAGTATCCCCTTTCAAGCGTATTTTTCAAGAAGGATTTGTACAGGGTTATGGATTGCGGTGCTGGAACTTTTCTGACATGTTAGAAGAGATAGATTAATAACGCTGAAGAGAAAAACTTGTGTAATTCCGGGAGATTCAAAGTTCATACACACATAATCAGGCTTTTTTACATTTTTAGTTTGAAATTTTTTAAGCATTTATTTATCATAAGTCAACATATAAAGTTATTCAAAAACGTTCTCGCCCTCACATTTTTCTTTTAATAAATGACCTATTCTGCAGTAAAAATTAATAAAAGATTACAGATGGGCGTACCCGAAGTGCACAAGGTTTTTATTTTGCCCCCAATATTTCCAAATAATCGTCACCTTATTAAATCGTAGACTTGTTTAATTGTTACAAGTTCTACAATAAAATAAGCCTCAGATTACTATACGAAAAGAGTGGTGAAAATATAAAACCGCGCGCATCCTGAGTATGCCACCCTGCGCGGCTGTTCCCGGTTTAAATTTGTTTGCTTAAACTAAAAACAAAATGAATTTTCTTATTTAAAGGATAGACAACCTGAAAATTAATAGAAGGTATGCCTCAAGGAGAGACCAGATTTAAATTATCGTATTATAATTTTAGTAAGAGTAATAATGATTAATGGTCATAAAATATTAGTCGAACACTAGTGGAGAAATTATAATTAATGAACGATTTAAATTAGTCTTAGAAATATTATGTAATGTAGCTGAAACAGGCTAAATGCCAGATAATTAAAACTGCAAAAGACGGTTATAATTAATTTAAATAGCTATAAAATAATTAAAATCAAACATCAGAACTCTTAAAAAAGAAATACAGTAATGAGAAATAGATGAACAAATACTTTTTGAAAAATATTGTTTACACTGGATTATAGCGTAAAAAATGAAGATAAAAAGAACCAATAAAAACTATGTAGCAATTATGGTAATTTGAAACAGGGTTCGGCGATTATATCAATGGATGTATATCATGATATATATCAAATACTTATTTTGAAAATATCATTGTGCATGATACTTTCAGTCAAAGTGTAAATGCATTTTTCAACTGTTATTGATTTTGTCGTTTTGAAGACGAAGAATTTTATCTCTGGAAACGACTGTTTTAGCCCCTCCAGCCAAAAAAATATTTTCCAAGCTTTACGTTTGAAGCTGAATTTTTAAATGTAGAACCAACAAAAATTATGGGGTACAACGACAATATTAACTTAGAACAGTTATTAAAAGAAGCTGTAATTTAGAATAACCAGTTATTTAGAACTTCTAAAATAGAATCATTCCTGATTTTAATTCAGTTCAGTTTAAACTGCACAACAGGTTAAGAAAAGAAAAAACAGATAAGCTTACATTTATGTTCAAATTTTTCAATTAAAAAATATTTTGTATTTCAAGTTTTGTTGTATAAAAAAACTTTATGGAATTATAGTTTGATTTTCGATGAGTGTAAAATGCAAATTGTTTAACTTTCAGAAAACTGTTTCGGTTTTCGATTAGTTTATCGTCAATTTTGTTGTAACAGAAAAAAAAGGCATTTAGAATATTGTTTTATATAAAGTTTTCAGGCTAAGTGCAGCATTTTTTAGATTAATATGTTTTATATTACGTTAGAAATATTTATAATCAGAGGTAAAGCTGACTATTTTGAAAATATAGGATGTATCAAAAATTGATTAAAAAACATCTATTTTTGTTTCCGTGTTAAAATATATAGAAAATAAAAATTTAGCGTCATACTTGGCAGTAAGATTCTTTTCATACTTTTTAAAGGTTACCTTCAAGTTATAGATGTCAAGTGTGTACTTAAGATCCTTAAATTCTTAATGAAGAATTGAAACATGTTGAGATTGAAACATATAAATTTTTAATAATAATTCAGTTTCATGCCAGTTACTATAATCTCTATGAATGACTACAGGTCTGAGTAAATGGAAGCGCACATTTTAAAATAAAGTCCATTTAAATAATAAAATGAAAAGAAAGAAAAAATGAAAATTGTAACACGGATCACTTTATTATGAAAGTAATGATAATTACATATCATAAAATAATGCACTTTCTCAAGATAATATTTTTCGCAGTTGTATACATCATCTTCAAAATGATCCATAAAATTCTCAATAAGAGACAATCTTTATACATATTACATGGTTTGTTAAGGCAACATGAATCATCTCGGTGAGTGCAATGAAGCAACTTTAAGGCTGTTCTTAACTTGAAAGCGCGTTTTGGACTCTACTTTCTGACACACAAAAGAGTACCTATTTCATTAAAAAACACATTGAAACTTTTAACCTAGGATGCGTAAATGATATATATATATAATATATATACCTATATTTATATATTATATCCGGCATTAATTTATTGCTGATTATGAATAATTTCAGACTTCATATAAATTAGACAATAAAACATATTGCATTAAAAGTGATAACTTAAAAGAAAATGCTAAATGCTTTTCTTTTTTCTTTTTTACTTAACAAAATTGAAGAAAATCAAAATTGGAAATTTATAGTTTAGTTTTCTTTATTTAATGAAATACATACTCTGTGTTAAAACTGCTTTATTTTACCTAGGTGTCACGTTTACGTGTGTACTTAAGATCCTTATTGTTCGTATTGGATAATTCGTAATGGAGAATTGAAACATGTAAATTTTTAGTAATAATTCAGTTTCATAACAGTTACTATAATCTCTATGAATGACTACCGGTCGGAATAAATGGAAGCACACATTTTAAAATTAAGTCCATTTAAATAATAAAATGAAAAGAAAAAATAATTAAAATTGGAACACTGATGTCACGTGTGTACTTAAGATCCTTAAATTCGTAATGAAGAATTGGAACATGTAATTTTTTTATAATAATTCAGTTTCATGCCAGTTACTATAATCTCTATGAATGACTACCGGTCTGAGTAAATGGAAGCACACATTAAAAATAAAGTCCATTTAAAGAAAGGAAAGAAAAAATGAAAATTGGAGCACGGATCACTTTATTAAAATCGTAGTTTCAAATAAAAATTATTTCAATAAATCGATTTTTTTTTTCAAATATTCATTGAATTCATAATTTTTTTTTTTTTTTTTTTTTTTTTTTCTTCTTTTAGAATGTTTTTTTTTTTTTTTTTTTTAGTAACATAAAAAGAAAATAACTTTGAACTCCACCGTCAACTTATTGAACAACAAATACCTACAATATGAATGTAAAACATCTCAGGACAAAGTGTATCTGGATAATTAATGCATTCAATTAAGATCATTATAAACTCGTAATAAATGCGAGGAGGAGAATATCAGGTATGCATTTTCCTCAAAACAAGATTTAATACAGGAAAAATCACACTGAAGAACATAGTTTTGGCTAGGAAAAACGCGTCAGGGAGAATAGTGTAGTATTTAATAACAAAACGATTGCAAACTCAATGTCATTTAGATTCATTGAGATATTATTTTCCTTCACAAATAATTTTCTCTAATGCTAGTATATTACATTTTCTAGAATAAATCAGTAATCTCTACTTCTGTGGTAGATTTCATTAATGAGTGTGTTTATTTTCCTCTATTATATTTTTATTGCAGAAAGAGCCATAATAGATTAGATTACAGAAAATTGCAACACGAATCGTACATTATGTAGAATCAATTATGATAAAGGAAAAAGATAAAATATGACTTTTACAGGTGATCGGAATTAACTCAAATAGAAAACCCAATTAGCCTTAAATGGTACATTGTGGTCTTAATTTTGGTTACATCGGGTTGTTCAACCATAGCTGTCGGCATTTCTTCAAAATATTAGAATTTACATTAAAAGTCAGTTTAAAAATAATCATTCATCGTAGACAGAGTCAGATAATATAGACGAACACGCGAACGCCGTTCGCAGAAAGTTTTTTTTTTTTTTTTTTTTTTTTTTTTACAAATTTTTTTATATATAAAAAAAAAAAAATTATCAAGACCCCGGGCGGAGAATCGGAGCGATGCACGTCACAGTCTCTAAGGTCTGCAAGCTATTTTTCAACTGGAGAAAAAAAAAAGTTTAAAATTTTAAAGAAAGAATCACATTATTAAATAATGGCTTGTCTCAAAAACAGTAGATAAACTGATGAGTAAGAGTTCATCTATTCCATTATTCATGGACTAATAACTTTTTGATTTTAACATTCATTTATTCCTATTTCAGCTATTTTATAGATTAATAAAATAACAGTTTCGTTGAGCAATCATAAATTGATATCTTTATATAAGTTAATAATTAAAATATTTCACATTTTAATAAATATATATTTTTTAATTTTTCATTAGTTTTTCTTTCATTCATTAGTTGTCTGTTTTAAGCATACCATTCAATACTATATTTCTTGACTGAGATTCAATAATGCTTGTAAATTAATATTTTTCTTTTAGTGGTGTTGCTTAATGGCACTCCACTCGCATATAACTTTTCTTTTTGCTATTACCGGCGATATAGGACTCAGGAGGGACGCGGCGTTCTTTTGCAGAAAATTATTAAGAAATTATTTGAGTTAGCAGACAGTTTTACATTTTATCTAAGTCTGATCGTAGGTAGTAGTCCAGGCGAGATTAAAATTAATTTATCTAATCTAATCATATTCTCAGGAAAATCATGATGGAAGTTATCTTCAAATTAATTTTCATTCAGAATGAGTTATTAAATTAACAAACAATGAAAAAAAAAATCACGCATTCTAATTTTATTTTAAACATTAGTTTTTAAATTTAGAGCTATTTGCTTACATATGATTTTATTTCTAATACAAAGTTTTATCATTATTTACGAAAGTAGAACAATAGCATAAATAAGTAATATTAAATAATTTCAACAGTTAACCGTGAAGTTATGTATAATAGCATGAAATATTCCTTTTTGTTTAAGGTATTTTTAAATGCTTATTTTCACATGAAAACAACTCAGAAGTATGTTAACCCTTTAAGTCCCGAATTACAAATCAGAAATTTGCTCCTCTTATCTTCGTTTATATCTGAAGATATCCAAAATAACTTTAAATCGGTAGTTAGAGGGGGAAGGGGGGATTGTAAAATATTTACAAGAATTATGTTAACCCTTTAAGTCCCGAATTACAAATCAGAAATTTGCTCCTCTTTAATAATTATCTTCGTTTATATCTGAAGATATCCAAAACAACTTTAAATCGGTAGTTAGAGGCGGATAGGGGGGGGGGGGGGTGTAAAATATTTACAAGAACAACTAGCTTAATTAACAAAAAATACTGTTATGGAAACCTCACAATTCTTAGAAGAACAATGTAAATAAATGTACTGTGATCCTATCTGAAACTGAGAAGAGTTTTGTAGTTGCAAAAACATTTTTTAATAGGAGAAAAGCTAAACCCATGTAAATGGTTAAGAAAATAACCACATTAAAAAACTTCGACTGTTTCGCTGTGCTTACAGAATGTGATTCAGCAAAGTATTTTGTATGAAAATTACCATACATTTTTATTAGTAGAAGAATTAAATAAATTTTACATTGAATTTTCTTTAATGGGACTTAAAAGTCCCGTTGGGACATAAAAGGGTTAAAGTTTACAGACTAATTCGACTTGTAATACGAAATACTAAAATCAAAATCACTTAACTCTTCATTCACCAAATAAATTAGAAGAGAAGATCTAAAATTGATGTTTTAAAAGATGATGTCCCAAAAGGAAAAAAAACTGCTGAAGAACAAATTCACACTGAAAAGTAATTAAATATTCGGGCAAACAAATTGGGGACTCTACCAAAACTAATAAAGCATTTTTAAATCTATTTTTTTATTCGGGAAAACCGATTTACAAGGTCCCTTGACTATGAGCAGTAGAAAAGTTCCAAAGATCAAAAGATAATTTTTAATATGATGATCGTATAGTACATTTCTATCTCAAAAAATCACTACAAATGACAAAATATACGCGGCTGCAGAAATCGACAATTTAATCAGAAAGTTCATAAAAACGAATGCATCTATCTTGGAGATCTTAACTAAGAAATCAACAACAGCAGTTAACATCGAATTCGATTTCCATCAAACAGCAGAGCAAAAGAAAAAAAAAAAAAGAGAAAAACACGAAACGCTCTAACCCAAATTGTTTCAACTGTTCATTTATCCAATAAATTAACACTGTCCACAGTCAGAAGAAAAGCTAAGATCCACGTTTCGACAATCCCGAGAGACAAATGAAAACGGCTCAAGAGGGAAAAAAAATAACCTGCACGACGGTAAGGAAACTCGGTATTCGAAAAAGAACCATCGCAACGTAGCCGCTAGCGGGAGAGAATTGTTAATTGAATTCGCTGTAAAGAGAAACAGTTTTTCTAAACCACGTTGAACACTTTTGTTGATTCCACTGGAAATTTCTGACCGTTATGTATTATTCCAGGATTTTCTGAATGTACTGGAGATAGCAAGGAAGTTTCTGTTATGGAAATAGTTTTAAATAGCGTTGTTCAGAGGAAAAGTGGAGAGGAGAAAATAACAGAATATCCCTTTCGCTCTAAACCCTTATTACAACAAAGATTTTGGGATTAAAGGGAATTATTCCATCCCGACACTTAACTTATTCCTTGCTGACGGTGCGAAAACGCACCCTTTTCTTCAATATGTATTTTTTTCAGCTGTGCAAATAAATGCCAATAATACAAATATATATTTTTGTTGAAAACTATAACGTTTGTTTTTTCTTTTGCTACTAGTTACAGTTTTTCATATTTAAAAAAAATGTAAAATCATAGTTTTTATCGCTGTGGTAAAAATGCAACATGCCTGCACATAGTATGTGCTTTGAAACATTTCAGAAATAATTAAAACTGATTTTCATGAATCTTTATTCCTTTTAAAAGGAATTGGAAGGTCATACTTTTGTGTTGCTATCAAAATCTGATTAATTTTTTTATGGTTTCCGATTGGGGGTGCGTTTTCGCACTGTTTTATAACTCACTGATACTATTACAGTTATTTTTTCTTTCTTTGCAATTTTGTTAATTTTAACCTTTTATCATAAAATATTAATCTGAAGAAAAAAATAATAAAAAGTCATTGTAGCAGGGAATGGGTTAATTCAGGAGTAAGGCATGACGCGCCTTTCCAGAGGGAATGCTAGACTGCAGAATTTGAATCATATTTTAAAATAAATTACAGCCATGTAATTTCGTTTTATCTTTGTTATTAGTTTTCTTTATTTTTCCCTCTTTCAGGTTTTCAAGTCTAATTTACTGCGCAAGTGAAAGACAAATTATCCAAATTTGATACAATAAAAAGCAGATATATGAAAGTGAAAAATAGGAAAAAAGGTGGAAAAACTTTTCCATCTGTACAATGGTGTCAAACTTTTATAATTTCGACAATAAAATGAAATATCTGTACATATGATTATTATTTTCTTTTCATAAATAAGAAAGTGTTAAAAACAAAAAACAAATTTAAACTATTAATAAATGTATATGTTCAATGAATCAAACATGAAAATTGAAGACAGTTTTCAGAAACATGTAAATCCAAATATATCTGATGAACTTATGTGAAGTAGAGTGATTAATTCTTCATAATCAATATTATTTTAGATGGTTTGGCTATTTATATCTTCCTTTCGAAAGGAAAAAAAAATCTCCAAGCTAAATATATGAATGTCGAATTGATCTTTGCTACAGAAACACATAACTGAAATTATCCAAAAGTGAAGCATAAATAAAACAAAATATTCTATTTAAAAAAAAATAATAATCTTGTAGAAGCTTGTGAACTTGTAAAATGTCTGATTATAAAATTTTGTTGACCAACAAAATTATAATACGATACACCATAGTTTGAAATGCGATTTGCAGAAAATTGCCAAACATTATAAATTTGTGAAATGAGGGTTTTTTTTTTTTTTTTATGAAATGCTGAATGATAAAAAACTTTTAAAAGGTTCGTTCAGATCGACCCGCATTCACGGAAGGCGGGTCTTTTTATGACATATTTGATGTGGAAAGTCTTCTGCCGCGTCGCAAGAAAGGAGTGCCCATACGGACGAGTATCCCTGACATTCTTATCACCATTCCTGGGGAGAATGTTTTTGTTGATTTTGCGTGCTTTGATTCCAAACTTTTGAAGAGCAATAAAAAAGTCACAGAGCCTTAAAAACAGACCAGAGAAGTAATTTATGACCTCTCGTCACAGAATTTAAAAACATGATCTGAACGGAGCTATTAGGAAAACTGAGTTAGAAAGTCAAAGTAATATTTAACTGTTGACTTTTTTTCAGTCCTTAAAAGAAAAAAAGGAGTTTCTCAAATTCCCTTCACAACAAAGGCGAAACTTTTATACATTTTCCTAATCATTTTTAAATGTTAGGTATAAAATTGGCAGGACACTTTTTATTGAGTTATACGCAATTTTTGCAACTTGACGACAGTTTTTCCTCATTTTCCGCACTGTCGCGTCGGGAAACTCGGTTCAAAACGCTAAGTTTAACGGTATTTTCTTTTGCCTTTACCAAAAAAAAGGAAAAGGCCATTCGATTACACAGTTTCTGAATAAAAACACATGCTAATCTCATGCGTTTCCCAACAAAAATGAATTTAGAAATGTGTCAGAAAGTAGCTTCTTTGGATTTGGAAACACAGCTTTAGTGCATTATTTTAATTCTGAACAGAAAATTAATTCACCCTTTTATTAAATACTCAAACCCCGAAATCTTATAGATGATTACAAAATTTATTAAGTGAATATTATCCGTAACAATGATAAAGAAAACAGCTACGTTACCAAAAAAAGGCATAATTTGAAAACACTACTACTAAAAAAGTAGGATAGGGCGTGAATTTTAAATGTACATTAACCTCTTCTTTTTTTTTCATTCCTTCCCTCTTGCGAGATTTTATTTAATGCTATGTTGTCTCTTTTATACTCATTAGAAAAATGATTCTTTAAATCATGTGACCTGACCTGGCTGAAATCTCGGATTCCCGCGCGCATTAATTAACGAAAAGTATTCAGACATAGAAATAAAAATGATTCACGAAGCCTCACGAAAATGAGATAACTTCTTTCTGAAAGTAAAGAAAAAAATTTAGTCCGCAAAAGTCAATTCAAATAATAATGAATTAAAAAAAATAATAATCATGAGAGGAAAAGTAATCTTGGAAACATCTGGATGTGAACCAGATAAAGCTAAGGTAAGTACCTATATCACATTTACCCATAAAAAAAAAGAAAATCTTACCAACGTTTATGTTAAATTTTTTTCTACTGCAACCACCGCACTGTCTTCACGCACATTAGAGAAGAAATTAAGGGTATAGAGTAACTAGCGGCATGCAGAACGTAAGTAATCCACCCTTATTTAAAAAGCATCAACTTTATGCCACTGTTTTCTTTTTGACCACATGAAGGGAAAAAAAAAATCCGTTGAAAAAGAGGTAAAAAAATTACATAAACGGAAGTGTTGAATCTCATGTCATTAATAACTTGGAAAAAGAATGGAGGGTAAAAAAAAGGGGCATAAAAAGTGTAAATGAAAGAGCAATTTATGTAAAGTAGTCAGCAAGCTGAGAACAAGATTTGAAGTGGATTGAAATATTTTTGCACAAATATGAGAGTTTGCGAAAAAAAGAATAATCTGAATTGTGCAAAATGGTAAAAAAAAAAAAAAAAAAAAAAAAAAAAAAAAAAAATGGAAGTTGGTATTAGGGAGAAAAGCTACTAATGTCTTCATATACTGAGAATCTGTAAGAGAATATATAATCAAGGAAAGTCAATCTTTTTTTTAAGGCCCCAAATAAATATTCTAAATAACGTGCCCATAAAGTTTAAAATAAAATTATGCATACATACTTATGCATATAAAACAGGCGAACACGCACGCACACATCTGTCACAATATATAAAATCTTTAGTGACAGTTTTAATATTTTCAACATGCGCAAACTCGACGGACAGACAGTGTTAAAAAACACTCGAAAAACAAATATACTTTATGCATATGATAGCAGTTAATTATTTACAGTGTTCATTAAATACAGAAACCATAGTGTGTGTGTGCAGAGAGATAGAGAGAGTTTTAGTTTTTAAAAAAGTTAAATATGATTAAAAATACTTTAGAATGCATGACGATATAAGTTAAGAATTTTATATATTAAAGTTAAAAAAAAAAAAAAAAAAAAAAAAAAAAAGGAAAGCTACAACTATAATAAATTATTCATAAATTACAATTTTCAACCAATCAATGAACAAAGTATATATTTATTTATACACATTTTCATAGATATGTTACAAAAAATGAAAACAGTCAAAAATGTGATAGAAAAAAAAAAAAAAAACTCATATGCCTAAGAGCGTCGAAAATGATCTAAAATGCACAAATTTTACACGTAATGTACACATATTCGAAAGATTGGGACTAAGAATCTTTTTTTTTTTTTTTTTTTTTTTTTTTTCAGCCAGTAAATTAATCAATGCAAAAATAGAAAACACCTGTTTCAAGTCACGTTGTTTATTAACCGAATGACTTCAGAATACAATAATGATAGACTGGTACACATACCTAATTAAATTTCGAAAAAACCCTCCCTTTCCATAATTTAGAAAACAATTAGACCTGCACAAGTATGCAAAACTCTTTTGTTTTTCTTTCATGCTAAGTGTTGCGCTCGTTCATCAGCGGGCCTGGCGCCAAAACAGAAGCTTCATCCCCGTAAAATTCTCTTCATTTCGCTAGCTCCAATCATTCCGAAAATAACGAAGACGTTACTGAATACGACAATAACTTTTGTTGCTTTGGTTTTCTGTGATGAGATGGCACCAATGCAAAATTACTTGGAGGATGACGAATGTTCTTAGGAGAAGGAAGAAAAAAAGACGACATGACAGGTTAATCGAGTCACTTTTAACGTGTTACTCGTTCAATTTTAAAGAATTCGAACTTTTATATGCCTGTTTCTTTTCATAAAAATAAAATAAAATTTTATTGAAACTAAGTGATGCCGAATGCTAAACTGTACAAACCCCCTGCTCCCTATTTATTTTGAAGATAAAAATAAATAGAAAACATCGCAATGAATAAAAGGTAGAAAAATTATGGTTGCTACTGGCCACTAAAGGGAAAAAAATGACTATCAACCACGAGCCGTTAATTCCCAAATTGGCTCATCCGATCTCAGCAATATGATCCTTTGTTAATATTAATATTTTGGATTACTTTACTGTGATTTTGATCAAATTTAACAAAATAAATCAATTTAAGTCATTATAATTGCATTCTATTTCACATTACACTACTTCATTAGAAAATAAATATAATTATCTGCTATATAAATATCAGTTTTAGCCAATCAGATTGCTGGGATCGGTTGAGCCAATTTGGGAATTAACGGCTCGTCTATCAACCCTTCATGTCCCAAATTATGAATATTATGTTCCAAATTTTGATGAACATTTCATCCTTTAAAGCATTTTTCGTGAATTTTTAAAACTACAAATAAAGCACCGTTTATACATTATTTCTCATTTATACGTCGTTTCACTTCGGTCCCGATTCATACCTATGTATTTTAATGTTGTAATGCTTCGTTTACACACCGCATAACTTCGAATATACGTCATTTTTTCATGTCGTAATCGATTTTCTCGGAATTTTTTCAGTATGGGATGCCGATGACAAGGAAATTATGCATAATTGTTGAACTGATGGAAAAAAGATTGCCGAATGCTCATTTAAGGGGGTTGGTTGGTCACTGAGCTTCGGAATTTTCCTCCGTAATGTTAAGTCTATGGACTTTTGATGCATTCGTTTATTTAAAATATCTTCTCGGGAAATTTATATTTTTATCATCTTTTTTCTGTGTATTTCTCTTTTTTTCTTAGTTATCAAAATATTTCTCAAATCTATGCTGAATTTAATAATTTAATTGTTAAAAGCGGACGAACTGAGTGCGATTTTAACAGTTATAAATTTAAGTCTATAACTTTAGGAATATTTTGAGAACTAAGAAAAAAACAGACATCTTTCAGGAAGAGTACACAAAAAATAGAAGTTAAAAATATTAATTTTCCGAGAAAATATTTTAAATATACGAATGCGTAAAATGCCCATAGACTACTTTAGTGAGGGGAAATCGGGAGAAGAAAAATAAAGCGAAGAAATTATACCACCTTCTTTCAAAGAGGCGTTGGACAGCATTGACACACTTAAAACCTTTTTTGTTTCTCATAATAGTAGTGAGAGAAATTTCCAGGACCTCAACTCTACAGGGGAGAGTGGGGAAGAACGGGACACTTTTTTACAAATAAAAGAAAATCAACTTTGTTTGACACAAAAACAAAAATTTCGATTAATGGAATACAAGGTGAACCACTTTCTAATGTTTTTGAACAATATAGAAACATAATTTGCAGAAACAATTTTATAATTAAAGAAATTGTAAGTTTCAAAATGTGCCCCATACCTCCCCACTAACAAGGAGGTAATGGGACACCGATAAAACAATGTATGATAAGGCACAAATAGTCTAGTGTCGGCTATATATATATAGTCTAACAAAGATTGTAGGTTGATAATGTCTGTGCTACAATATCAAATTCCAGTATTTGCATCACTGGAAGGAATATTTTGGATTGTCAGTCACAAATGACATTCAAAAATCAGATATATTTATTTACATTTTGAAGTAAATGAATATATTTTCAATGTTATAATTAATATATTATCCTCTAAAATTATTTGCATATTTGCAATTTACATTAATCTTATTAAAAAGAAGGAACTAGACTTGTCCCTTTCCTCCAATGTCCCATTCCTCCGTCTACCTTTTTTTTATGTTAAACTTCTTGTATGAACAAAAATGCTGCTTTTAGGCATAATTTAAATTATGGATAATATACAGTGTAATGTTCCATAAATAGGGAAACTATTACATTCGATGCAAAAACAAGTCATTAATATACAGAAAACACAAAAAGCATATGAAGCAAATTTATTTTTGAAATAATTTTTTTCTATATACAATTGCAAACTTATGCAGATCAACAACTTTTTTCAACTGAAGATCGGGGTACCATAGCTTCATTTAATGTATAATTGGTGAAATGTTTAGAATAATACATGAAGAGAAAAACCTACTGTTCCATTCCTCCCACTGTCCCATTCCACCCCCCACTCTCCCCTACATAATGCTTTTCAAAAAAAAAAAAAAAAAAAAAAAAAAAAATAGCAATTTCAATCTAATGAAAATTATTTTAATTATAACATATGAAATTGTATCTAAAAAAAAAAAAAAAAAAAAAAAAAAAAAAAAAAAAAAAAAACTTTGTCAAACAATACACAAATCGAGTCCCAAAGCGTTTATAAAAGGAACACGGGATCTCAATTGATCCTTTAAGCATGAAGTTACCCACTTGAATAAAAGCGCCGCTCATACTTAATGTTATTCTGTACAAAAAGGTCGTTTTGTAAGTTACATGCATATATTTAAAAACAGATTTGGATGATTTTCCTAAACGGAAAAGGAAGGACTATAAGATAAAAATCGCATATGGAAGTAACAAAATAACAAAAATCAAGTGGGTG
Organism: Maratus speciosus; assembly: GCA_963932465.1. Classification (NCBI taxonomy): domain Eukaryota; kingdom Metazoa; phylum Arthropoda; class Arachnida; order Araneae; family Salticidae; genus Maratus; species Maratus speciosus. The sequence goes on from OZ010791.1 coordinate 382,826,573, forward strand.
CGGTTCATGTTCATTAAAAGAAAAACAAGTCATTTCTTCTTATTTCTATCAACATAAAGCATTATTTACAACTTTCATAAGTTGTTCATTCATAAAACGTCATTAAAGCACAATCAGTTATATATATATATGCAAGAATAATAACGCAAAACTTGCCACAAAAAGAGAAAAATTATACGTCAAAGAATGTTAAAGGACAGGGTACGGTGTCTACTTATTTTGTGAAAAATAAGTTCACTGATTTCCAGGACTATCTTTATCAAACTTCCCCATTATTAACAATACACATACGGTATTTTTTCAGGTATGTTGCTTCCTCGTGTAACACACTTAACCAAGTTGCTAATATCTCACTTGGGAGAAAAAAAGAAAAGAAAAAACAAGAGAAAAACATAAAATTTGCCTAACATTCATAACATAAAGTATTGGTTGACAGTTTTATAAACAGGAACCCAAAATTTAGTCCAACAACTTCATATAGTAGCCAATGGATATAGGGTGACCAGAAAATTCTCATTTTATGAAAAATGTTCAATTTTAAGATATCTACATCTGACGGGATATGTAATTAGATTAAGCTGGCCAAGTTATGCTAATGTATTATTGAAATTTTTCAAAAAGGAATAAATTGCCTTCAATATAAGCGCTGTACACAGAAAATGAGGACATCTGATCATCTTAATTTGTGTTAAATATCAAAAACTCACACCATGTGCATCTTTTTAAAAATATTGGGAAAGGCTAACCAGCATAGCATGTGAAAAAATATGATATATAAAACAGATGAATCAGTCTCGTTGGCAAGGTAAAAATGCAGATATTTTCGCATATAGACAAATTTTCCTGATTTTGAAGTACTTTTACAAAATTCCCTGACTTTTCCAGATTGATAAACCTCCCTGATTTCCCCATGATTTCCAGATTCTGTAGACACCTTGAAAGAGGAATTTCTTCCTTTTATAATAACGTAATTTTACTAAAGTTATTGAATTAGATATTAATTTACTTTTCAATCATTTGACAGAAAAACGTCGTTAAAATGATAGAAAACAAAATAACCTCTTAAAAGGAGAAAAAGCTCTCTGGCTCCCCTAAATTTTCAATTGCTCTGGAATATTTGAGTTTAAGCCTGCTGTTTTCAGTGCTCTCATTAAAAAAAAAAAAAAAAAAAAATTCAAATTCTGTTTCTTTGACTTGAAAAAAACCTCTGAGGATTAGCAAGTATGTTCAGTAGAACGAAATTTAAAAATTAGAAAGTAGATTTAATTTAACATTGGAATCATTAGAAAACATGGTAAATATTATTTAGTGCAAGTAACCATTTTAAAAGCAACCTTAAATAATTGTTTCAATTTGAATAATTCAAGCATATGTAATGACGTTTAAGATAGTCATGAGAAAAACAGATTTATGTAAAGTTAGAGATTAGTTATTTAAAGAAAACTAAGGAGTTTACAAAATAGCACACACTAATTTTATTATGTGCATAAATAATAATAAAAAAAAAAGTTTTGAAGTGTTATCATCAATGTATAAGGGATGAAAAACAAAGTATTGTTTAATATTATCATTAATATATATTAAAAAAAAAAGATTTGTAGATGAGTTACGCATATTCATCTTTGCGATTATTTATGTAATGAAATATCAGATTAAATTATACTATGAATTGCATCTAATACACAGCTTAGTTCTTGAATCTGTTAATAAACTTGCATCTCATTTTACATTTAAATGACCCATTCATGAATTATCAAAAATAACCATACTTAAAAATATTTCCATTAGATAAAATTAAAAAAATAATTGCAAAAGACAATTTTAAAACATGCAAAGTGGCCTAAAAAAAGTGTAGTAATATATAATTAGCAATATACAGTGCTTTTAATGCATTAAATATATGTTCTTGAATCTGTTGATAAATTTGTATTTAATACATCCATTCATGAATTGTCAGTAAAATAAACAACATTTAAAAATTTCCGAGCAATAAAGCTTAAAAATAATTACTAAAGACAACCTTACAACGTGCATTACTAATCAAAAATTGTCCCAAACCACAATTAAGTAAAAGTTGAACAGCATACAACTCGTCAATTTTTAATGAACTAATCGATGATGAAATCTAACTTTTGCTTCAGTCCAACTATTGCTACATCACAAATACGCACAAAATCCTCAGATTCACCAGCGACACACTATTGGTTATTTAGCACTTAATCACTCTTTAGAAACTAACTTCATCGCTGATTTCAAACAGTTATGAAATTGAAATTCACAATTCAGAGCATACTGATAACGCCGTGATTAAATATTAAGTCCATTGTAAATTGAATACCGTCATGTGGGTTTCCCAGAATTGTATGGCTTTTGGTCATTGCAATATTAAATATATAATTGAGATCTTGAATTTGCAGGAAGCATTCAGTCAGGAAATCAAACATTTAGCTTTGGTTGGTCTTTTATGAATACTCGCGTAAACATACAAAAAATGAAATAGTAATCGTTGGGGATTTTTTACAAAAACTACACAATTTGTCATAAAAACCACACAACCACATAAAATAACCATTTTTTTTTTCTTTTTTAAAAAATAAGATTCTATGTTTATTATTATTATTATTAATTTAAAATATTTTACAAGTTTGGTTGCTAGTGTTCGGACATTTCTTTAAATTAAGAAATAAAAGGGGGCGGGGAGGGGGCAGTTACAACAGAAGGGAGAAGAAAGTTTTAACTCCATGCAACATATCGAAGTTTGAAGCCTACTGTAAGCATAAGTTGAGATATTTTAAAATTTGGCTATAGGAGGAATTATTGGAATATTTTTCCATAAAATTCAAATTGCCACATTTAATTAGTCGTGGAAACGTTAGAGGCCGCTGCTTTTATTTTTTATTTTATTTTATTTTTTTTACTTTTAATTTTCAGTTTAATATTCGATTACTATCCTTGAATCTAAGATTCTGAGTAACTTTTTTTTTATGCAAAAGTTTGTTTGAAGTTCGGAAACTGTTCTCCCTTATCTTCCTAACACGCAGTGGACTGAAGTAAAAAGTGCATAAATATGGAAATTGCATCATGTATGTCATAGATATAACAGCAATAGCGTAAGTTTTTTTAGGATAATGACGAAAAGTTAACTACAGTAGAACCCCGCTAATCCGAACTAATTGGGACCGGTGCCTGTTCGGATTACAAAAAATTCGGATTATCCGAAATACCATTAAAAATAGAAAAGTAAAACATGTATGCTAAAAATTACAAGTTATAATTACTCAGTAACATAATAAACATCCTCTAATCCGGCAATCTAATGACAAGCATGCTGGGTAATTTGGATGACTTTTGGAAAAAAAATAGTATTCCTTGTTTCACCACTCCTCATGTTTATAACAATTCAATGAATCTTCAGAATGAGGAATTATGTAATAAACCATTACAAACGGTTCACAATCGCGAACCTATAAATAGTTCAGTCACCATGTCGACGGGGTGGGAAGAAAGAAACATTTCTGTAGATAGTTTGCAAAATCATATTGTTGAAAGTAAATATAATTTTTTACCATTTGAATTAAATACTTTTTACAATTTAAAAGAGAATTTTATAGTGACTGGCAAACAAACTAATATTAGAGATTTTTTTTAAGATGACTTCTACGAGTAGACCTACAGTGCACGTTTTCATTTTATATTCGTGTACATATGTTCTACTTTTACATTATTGAGTATTTTTTTAATTCTATTCAAGCTGTTTGAAAAATAAAAAACATGCTCTATGGCCATTTTATATTTAACTTCTACCCTTTTTTACCGACATTCATCCTGTAATTCCGAAAATTTCGTAAGTTAATCTTTTCAGTTAATTTGTTCAAGTATAATTTTCGAAAATAAAATCGGTTCGGATTAACCGAAATTTCGGATAACCGGGGTTCTACTGAATAGATACTATTGCAATTTTGTTTCGTTTGGAGCCTTACTACTTTCGCTAGAGGCTTCTGAATAGGTGAATTTTAATAATAGTAGTCCTGTGCATAAAGTTTAGTACAAAAACAGTATTCTACGGGCTAGTCCAGCCGTTTACTCATCTTTCGATCATGTTGTCTCAGATACTACTGCTCACAGTAGTTAAGAGACCACTTCAGTGACGGCAAGAAAGGAAATCGCTAAGTCTACGGGGGCGTAATTTCCAAATTTCTCGCTTTGATTTTAATGTTTTTGGATGATCCGCGTGACTAGTGTGGCCTCCTAAAAGCCTACACTAGTCACTCAAACAGACCAGGATGATAATGTTAATCCTATGGAGAAGTTAGTTTCAAATATCTCGCTTGAATTTTGATATTTTCGAATGATTTTTATTTTGCATAGGATAGCAGAGGACGATCTACAACCGGGCTAGTTTTTACTTTTTTGATTTTGGTTCCATATTTTTAAAGAAAAATTGCTTTTACTTTCGGAACCGGTTTGAACCGGTTCTGAAATTGAAACTGTCTTGCGATATATTTGAAAATAATTTCACCATAGGATTAGCATTATCATCCGGGTCTTTTTGAGTGACTAGTGTAGGCTCTTAAGGCTGTTCTTAACTGCTCTGCTCAACAAGCGCAATACGTTTTGATACATTTACAAATTCATTTTTTAGCGAAAAGATGTAAAATTTAAAAGCCTGGCCATGGAAGCGATTTGGAATCGAACTGTTTTTTTTTTTTTCATTTTTGGATCAATAAATTACGTATTGAGTTATAAGCGATTTTGGTCACGTGACAAAGACGATTTTCGCCCTTCACGGGCTGGTCTTTCTGCTTTCTTCGGGAACTTCGGTTCAAAACGTCATCTTTGACACTATTTTCTGAAAGATCTATTGCGTTTGCAAAAAAACGGAAAAAATAGCTCTATTACATAGTTTCTGAACAACAACACCTGCTAGTTTCATACATATCCGAACAAAAAAAAAAAAAAAAAAAAAAAATTAAAACTGCCCTTTTAGATTTGAGAACACCCTTAAGAGGATACTTCAGTCACGCGAAAAGACCCACTCACTAATGCTAATCATACGGAAGAATTTTTTTTAAAAGATATCTCGTTTCCAATTCAATATTTTTAAATGGTTGTTTTATATTGGATAGCTGAGATCGATCTGTACAAAGGCCGTTTTTTAATTTTTCGATTTTGTTTACAGGTATTTTTAATTTGGACACTTTCTTTTTTGGAACCGGTTTCGAAAGTGAAAGCATCATAATAAAAAAAAAATCGAAAAAATGGCCTTTATAGAGACCTATCGAGGATATCCAATGCAAAAAAATCCTTTAAAAATATTGAAATGCAAATGAGATAACTTAAAAGATATCTTCCATGGGATTAGAATTAGCAAGGGGATCTTTTCGCGTGACTGAAGTAGCCCCTTAAGAGTTATTTTAAATTTACTGTCATTTTTTGAACAAACAAGTAGACTGAAGCGATATGAATTTAGAAGTCACCTAAAAGAAAACATTCCAAGCTGAATCATTTTTATTGAATAACTTGCCAAAGCCAAAATCGCTTAAATTAAGTGCGATATTTCTTAATTTTACTTTACTTCTTCTTTGATCATTTTCCGCCATTTTTTCCGCTTACTTATTATGCATTTCAACACCCCACCGATAAAAAAAATTAGCACACATCTTGATAATAAACCGAAAAGCAACTTTATTTACTGCTGATTAAACAGACATCTCTCCAATAGAAATAAAAGAACCGGAAAAAAAACAAAAACATAAATAGCTTAGATGATGAGCTATAAAAATAAAATTATACTCAGTACCCATATTTGATGATTCACTAGAACGTCCGTTGTCGTCACGGTGGCATGCACTGAAGACAATTTTGACTACAATGATAAACCAGGTGCAGCCTCGAATGTTTATTTGCATTCTAATGAATACAATTCATATATCCAAAATGAATGAATGTATCGCAGGATACACAGCAAGTGGTCAGCCATTAAATATAATTCGTTGGGGAAAAAGTTACATGTCCAATAGCACCCAACTGAGGTTTATGAATATTATCGTTATAATCAAGAGGGAAACGAGAATAAAATATAAGACATTAAAATAGGAAATCGAATATAATATGCACTTCGTAGTTGGAATTGGAAATTGAATAATTTTCAATATATTGTTAGAATAGGAACGAAAAGAATAAATACAATTATGCTTAAATCGTTCTACGATTTCATTTGCAAAAGCTCTGAATTAATTTAGTATCACTATATCACAGAAATTTTTGCTTTTGATTAAGGATACAGCTTAATAAACAACATGTAAATGAACAATTTAAATTGCAAAAATAAAATTTCTCACAAACAATTTTACATCCTAAAGAAATTAAAGAATTCAGTAAAAGATAATTATAATTAGCTCAACCCGCTTAATATTTTTTGAATGATACGAATTATGATGTGAAAATTACGATGTAGCTAACAAAAATTCCGTAATCGAAGATGAAACAATTGATCCAAGTTCTATTCGCTGCAACAGAAATTAATCTAACACGAAAAATGACCCGATCTATTAAGCGCAAGTGTCCGCCAACAATTGAAATGAAACTTACTGAATAAGAGTTCCTTTCTCCGAGTTTTTCCTGAAGAAAATAAAACAAACTTTGTCTCAGGTCTTAATCTTGTTCATGTATTCAATCACCTAACCAATATTAATTTACATAGGGTGCACGACGTATCAAGAGACAGCTTACGAATGTAACAGCTAATTATTCAACAAAGAATTTAAAATATTTCTATGAGGGAATGTACAATGTGTGAGCGCAAACCTCGCATCAGCTCTTTTTGTTAAAATTGTGGAAAATTTTCGCAAGAAAGACGTTATAGTTCTCGAAAATTCACTCTCACTCTCTCCACCCCCTTTAAAACCTTCCATTATTCTCCGGACAAAACTTTTGCCTGCCAGGTCCCGTTTACAGATGCTGAAAATTCCGCGATTTTTATAAAACTTATATTCTCCACCTCCTTTTCCTTCGGATGATTATTCCAAACGCGAAAGCACATTCCTCATGCGGTGATTGATAACAGCGAAGAAAACAGTTTCGTCTTAATTTTCGTTTACACTGTTTAAAGCGGCAAAGCATTCGCAAAATCTAGTGAGCTGCAATTATTTCCGCCTGGCGCCCCCTTTGCTTTTAAAGATTCACAACCCCCCCCCCCCCTTTACACTTCCATCCTTTTCGTCTTCTTTCATTTTCGGTTTATACTCGATGGTTTTCTATGATAAATGATGTCATTTGTGTCTTATCCGAAGATCTGATTTGGTTTATCTATATTTCCCCCTTCTTTGCCGAGGATGACGAAGGGTGAGGTTGCGGGGGCAAGGGCGCCAAGAAAAGGGGAAATTAGCGAAAAGAATGAAGGGGGTTTATATATGAACAGGGAATATACATATTAAGAAGAGAAATAGGGGGCTAGAAGACAACTGAAAAAAAAAATATCCTTTCCGATTTGTCGCGAGTTATTCATCTTTAGTTGCATTTGGTGATCAATATTTAGTCGCAGAGCCAGATTCGTCGAGCAGATAATGAGTCGCGACGTAATTGCGTTAGTCGGTCTGCAATGTGCAATTAATTACCGCCGTGTCGAGCACATTGTTGGATTTCTTCCCCTACAATATATGAAAACGAAAAGTTCATTACTCAGGCAAACCCCACAATCAAGTAATCAACCATCAATTGCACGGGCTCAGGTCTCTCTCTTACTCGCTCTTTCTGCAGCCGCTTTTTATGATAGTTAATGCCCACAAAGTCCAGAGTGTCGTTAATTTCCCAAACTATGCAGCGCTCGCGCTCTAAAATCGTCAGTCACTGGGTTGACGTTTGTGTTTTCCCCCCATTTAAAATTTTCCGATTTCTAAATGAAATTTTTCGCTTTTCGAAAACTCTGAGAAGGGGGCCAGAAGGGTTGGTAGAAAAGACACTGACATACAAAATATGCGGGAGGGAAGTGCGTAAAGAACGCTCGTTTTCTTAAAACGGCAGATTTCCCTGTCAGCGAGCGGACGAAATATAGCCCTTAATAGTCACTCAACGTTCGAATAAAGAATGGATTTCGTTAATTACGTTAGTTGTTTCCCCTCATCCACCTTTCTAGAAAAATACAAAACCCGAAATTGCGTGTCAAAACTTTTGGAACCATTTGACAGTCAAATTAAACATACGCTTATGTACCATAAGCATATATACGCTAAAAGTTTAAGAAATCAATGAGAGTTATTTAGCTTTGGATGCATAATAGTAGATAAAATTTTTCTTGAGAGAGGTAAAAAATTCTCGCTTTGCAATCATTCGGATGCTCCAATAACTGAAATCGTCGAATATACTCAAAATAGTTCCGTAATTGCCTGTCAAATTCTAGGAGGATAAATTAAATAATTTTCTTGAGCACAACAATGCAGATATCTATGACAGAAAGAAACAAAAATTGAAGGGGAGGGCAGAGGATCTATATAATGAAAACTGTGAAACAACAATTCTTAAGCAGCAAAATGCGTTTGATTGTTATGAATTAATCTTTCGGTTCTTAATCAACAGATCTTTAAGAACGAAGTTTGCAAGGAGCTCAAGTGTATTTCAGGTCTTATCTAAAAGCCATTGTGTCAAAAGTTCAATTATAATATTCTTGTCTTTATAATAATTCAGAGCGCTCTATATCTTCTATTAGTTAAGTATTTGACTGCACAATACCTGCTATATGAATCAGGATATATGAAACCATATGTTAGCATCGTCCCTGTATATAGAATAGCATAATACATCAAAGCATTACTTATAAACATTCCAAGCTCAATTTTAATCGTTTGTACATGTATATCTTTTACATTTTGAATTTTTTACTATTTTATACTTTTTATTTATTATTATTATTTTTTAAATAATTGTGAGAAAAATGACAAAGTTTAATAATAAGAAATCTTATGTTTAGAAATTAGTCAGCAGATATATATGTACTCAATTAATAGCAGCCGATAGTACCATCGTCCTGTATAGTAATCAATTTTTTATTGCGAATTATATACATTTGGTAAAATACAGGATAATAGCATTAGACTGTTTTATACTACAAATCATTCAAAAAACAAGACTGAAATAGATATTTTCACCGTGTATGGAATTCAGTCTCGTAATAGATTCAAATTCCAGTGAAAAAATGGCCATCGAAACCTGGACTACTACATTATTTTCACCAATGTTTTATTTGCTGTCCATTTCATATAAGAATATATACATTTCATTCGCGAAGGTCAGTATTTCTGGAAGTGTATTTTCTGACATTTCTTAGAAAAATGCTCATTAAAACATGACAGTACTTTTCTTATTTAAAATGCAGAACTTAGAGGAGGAAAATACAGAAGGGGAGTGAAATAATAAGTAGCAATAGCAATTTTCTACACAACAGCAAAGATACGAATTATTAAGAATTGCTACACATTCATTTGTGAAATAATGTATCAATTTCTTTGAAAATCAAGTAATAAGAAAATAAACTTCATTAGAACTATCCATTTTTGTCGATGATACCCGATAACAAACAGGTGAATTTAGATAGGAAAAAAACTCACCTCCACCCCCTCTTTCTTACGCTCTCAAAAAACGTCAAACAGGAAAATAACACTGTATATTAATTTTCATTGTATTATAAAAGTGGTAGCAATGGCAGTTTTCTGCATAATAGCAAACTAATAATTGCTATACATTTATTTGAAAATGATGCAATAAGAAAAAAAGCATCCATTAGAATTATTATAATACATTTCTGTCAATGATACTCGATAACAAACAGGTGAAATTAGATAGAAAGAAAACAAAAACTCCTCCCTCCTTATCTTACTTACCCTCCCAAAAATGATTAAATACGAAAACAGCACTGTATATGAATTGATAACATTTGCTAAACAATGATTTCTAGAAAAAAGTACACGAATTTGTTGAGATCATCCAATAAGGAAAAATAAAGTACAGATGAAAATTAACAATTTTTTATCAACGACACTCGATAACAAAGGATTCGAGAAAAAGTTAGATATTAAAAAGAAACAAAACTGTCCGCCATTTTACAGCACGTTTTCTGTTCACGCGACCACATATGCAAATTTTTTGTGAATGAATCACGCCGCTATTAAGCGATCGATACGATAACCCTTTCATTCCCCACTTTCCCTCTTTTATATCAGCCAAGTCCCCCTCGATGAAATAGAATAATAAAGTGCGACAATCAAATTGGCTTTGCGTTTGCACCTAACCCTATGACGTCATCCATGTAGCGGTATATGTGTGTGCAAAATTTAAGAGATAGGGATTATGAGCGAGTTAGGGAAATAAAAAACAGTAAAGAAAAATAAAATTAAAAATACTAACATCCATGGGTCAGTGCATCAAGGAGTTTGCTTCAAAGCCGGATATGTAGAGTAGAGATGAATCACTCATTATATTTAAATTTACATAAACGGCAAACAAATCAATATATCCGTGACGTGATAAACTAAAAATAAATAAATAAAAATGCATGCCGGTAAAGTAACTCTTTATATAATGATGATTTAATTGCATAATGATTTTTGTGTATACTATACTTATCAATCTTCAAGAATTCAACAGTCTTAGAAAGCAAAATAAAATTTTAATCTAAATTTATAGTAAACACAAAATGCTTAACAAATTTGTTTTCATAACCTATGCATATAAAAAACAGAAATTGGGCAGTATTTTTCTTGAAATAAAAAGATTGAGAGGAAAAAGACTGAAAAATATAATCTTCAATAATAGACTTTATATATTAAAACAAAAAGAATTATTTATTCAACGATAAGCTGTTTTTCTTAAACGGCTGTATTTATTATTGTAATTATTTTTTGTTTCCATATATACTTATTTCGCGTAGATTAAAAATGAAAATATATATATATATATATATATATATATATATATATATATATGACCATTATCATTTTAACACAAAATGTCTCCACGAACGAGGGGGGGGGATGGAAAGGCAATACAATTATATAAGAAAAATCACTTATTACATTTGATAAAAGTGATTACAATAAACAAAAAGGTCACCTTTTAATGAAAAAATTGACTAGTTTTTTACATACAAAATAACGGCGTCATACTCAAGGTCCAATGATAAACTACTTTCGCAGTAATTTTTTTGAGTACTTATTTGAGTACCTAAAATGTCATAAAAATTATGTTTGGTAAAGAGTAAAGACCATTTTTAAATATACAGTCCTTTGGAAATAGAATGGCCGCAGTACTTTGCTCTTTTTAAAAATGACCAAATGCACCCTGACTTTCCTTAAAAATAGGGAAATTAGTTGTACCCAGAGATTTCGTGTAAAAAAATTCCCTATACTAAAGTACTTTTAAAATTCGTATGCCCATTAAATTGAAAAATTGTCCAACTCCATTTCTTTAAAAAACAGGAGTTTATTAAATCATGTAATTCAATTGTATTTTTCAATGAACTCATAAAATCATTGAAAATCAATGACACTTTATTTATCACACTTAAAAATTATATAGATTTTCTTTCATATATCTTTACTGAAAACATTATTATTACAGCTACAAGAACACACTGAAAAGGTCTAGCAAATATTAAAAGCACTATTAAATTATTAAAATTATTTTCTAAATTTCCATTTGATAATCTTTTTGTTAAAAAGCCAATCACAAGTAATAAAAAAAAAACCCTTAAAAGACGAATTACATACCAAAAGCAAAAAATCTTGAAATTGCGAAAAAATCCCCAAGTACAATCATCGAGTTTATAAACTTTTTTTTGGTTTAAGAACATAAAAAAGAGACATTAAATCCGGATATAGATGCTCCTGCGACTGATAGAAGTTATTCTCTTGCACACTATATACTTAATTAAAAACATTTTCCAGAATTGATAGACAAAATATCATCTCCCTATCAATGCCAGGGAAATTTTGTCATAAGACCGGATTTACAAAATAGATGGGAAATGCAACGCGATTTTCTCCGCTTCAGATCTTCGTTGCACTAGATGTCATGATAATTATGCTAAAGGCAGGAACAGGAAATATATCTATTGACAAAAAACTATGTATCTATTTTATAGTAGTTAAAGTCTACCAAGAAAGTGGGAGTGGGGAAAAAACACATAAATCACAACTATTGAGCACAACTACTTCAAGTTTTTAAAACTAAATATAATTACACACTGCAAATAGAAGCGTCTTAAATTTAGACACATATGGGACTGAAAAAGAATTTTAGACACTTAAGTGTCTTAATCTGAAAATTAAGACACTATAGATGTCTTAATTTAAGATACATAAGCGTCTTACTATGACCATGGTGTAAACGAACTGAGAATAATGTCTAAAATATCCGCAAACGTCTTATTTTAAGACACTTCATTGCTTTAAACGTGTCTTAATTTAAGATGTTTTGATTCTTCCGACGCAATAACCACCAGGGGGCACTAGCACTCCCAGTTGCGCATGCGTTTTAGATGTCTTCGTTCGAAGTGGTATACGTTGTAATTCAAACAAAGTTTGTTTTTATGTACGCGTGTATTTTAATTCGTTTTTTGCGAAATGTGAAGTACTGTGATTTTAATTCGTATTAACTTGGAGTATTTATTTATTGAATACATACATCTGACGTGTGTGCTCGACATCAAATGTCTCTTAGAAGCTGTCGTCGATACAAGGGCGGGATAGACACAGAACAGAAGTAGACGGCGGTTGAAGATTACACCCGGAAATTCTACAAAGCGTGTGCAATGGGCTTAGTGTTAACTCGTATCAATTTATATCAATAATATTGTGTTATTCATCTTCGTCCTGTCGAAACTGGCAAAAAAAAGAAACTTTTGTCTGGCGGGTCCTGTTTTTAGGATGAAACATCTCATCCTTTAAATATGGCTAGTCGGATGTATTATGGGATTACCTTTTAAACTGATGAAAGTCTTTCTCCCTCACTGTGGTTGTGGTAGTTTTTAAAATTTCAAATCGAGGAATATTTCTTACCCCTTGCAGCAACTCAAGTAAGTTTCTTTATAGTAGTAAAATTAGTGTATTTTATGATTTTATTTATTGTACTAAACAAAATCCTGCATGAAATTTAATTAGTTTTGAATCTGTTCGCAAAAAACCCCACTAATTCTAGAAGTATATATTTTTAAACTTATGACGTTCTTTTTTATTACGAATTATATATTCAATGTCAGTTCTTAGTTTCAAATGGATAATTTTTATCTCGCAGTAAATCACGGCCACAAGGAAGTAAAGAAAAAAAAAACTTTGAAAGTTGACCTAATGCTTTCTTACTTCCTGGCATAAAACCGCAGATTAAAAAAAGATAAATAAAGTAAATGAGACTGGTCTATTATATGAACCTGCCTGTAAAAATATACATATGTATTTGATTTGTCAATCAACTCTAATACTGATTTTTTTTATTATTTTTAATAAAAAAGTAATTTGAAATTTATAATGGGAAAAAGTAAAAACCTCTAACTAGATTTCGTATTTAAAATTGTGGTAACTTTATTTATATGCACTTATACGAAAAATACAAAAATGACAGATGTTACTGTATATATTTAAGACGAAAGAAGTTTGGAAATCATAAGTTATTTTTTCCTCATGTTTTTAATATAGAATATGTACTTATTTGTTTTTATTGATAGTTGAATAGCTTTTGTGAGTACCCTCTGATCTACATAAAAACTTGTCCATGTGGAAATATAAATTTTTTAAAAACATAATTTTTAAATAAGTATTTTCATTTTTTTTTTGGGGGGGGGGGAGGGGGGGATTTTGCATGAATTTTTGTAAAGCTGATATCTTAAATCTTGCACTGATTATAATGAAAGTTTTGAACTTTTAGAGTAGGACAAGTTTAAAAACGCAAATATATTTAACAAAATACCAAAGTCATTTTTTCCCCAATGTTATTAAAGTAGAATATTTATTTATTTATTTTCATTATTCATAGTTAAATGGCTGTTGTGATTATCAAGTGATGTATATGTAAAATTGCCTATGTGGCAATATATTTTTTTATATTTTAATTTTTTTTTTTTTTTTGGGGGGGGGGGGGGGATTTTTGCAATTTTCGTACATCTGATATTTTAAATCTTTTTCCACATTCAACCGAGTATAATAAATATTTTGAACTTTTAGAGTAGGACAAGATTATAAAATATATATATATATTTATCTATGTACCTTAAAAGCCCTTAATAGCGAACACTTCGGGACCGCGGAATTTGTCCGATAATTGGAGATGTCTACTTTTTTGAGGTAAAAATATACAAATATGTATGTCTGCTGATTAAAAAAGTATTCGTTAAATAGAGGTGTTCGCTATTCGAGAATCTCCATTAACCTCCACAACGGATACTCCCGAATACCGGACATCTCAATTTAGACAACTATAATGCAGGGTTGCGTTTTTTGCAAAAGTACTTCTTGATTAAAGGAAGGGCAAACTGGGAAGTGCCCCGTCCCCCTACGACTGTAGTGCCCCCAAATTTGATGTGCAATATTTGTAAAGCTTATATTTTAAATCTGTTTCGAAATTGTACTGATTATAATCAATATTTTGAACTTTTAAAGTAAAATAAGGTTAAAAACAAAATAAATTTTAAAAAATCTAATATTTAGATAAATATTTTTTGTTTTTTAATCTTGTTCTACTCCTGAAGTTCACGATATTGATTATAATCAGTACAATGTCGTAAAAGATTTAAATTATCAACGTAACGAAAATTGTATACCAAAACTGAGAGCACCAAAAAAATCAGGCTGTATTGGGGGGGGGGGGGGCAGGACCACAGCCAAATATTTTTCCAGGATTCAACGTGGCCAAACATGGCTACGTATGATGCTTACAAAAAAATGGATGCGATTCAGACGTTTGAAGTGTCTGAAATTCAGACGCAAAAAGTGTCTGAAAAAATTCAGACATTTTAAAATGTCTGAAAATTGAACACTCCATTTCAGACACTTAAGTGTCTGAATTTCAGACATTTTAATTTAGAGTGCAGTGTACGCAGGATAATCTTTTTTGCATGAGAGATATTCCCCAATAATTTATCTGATGCTATTGAGCCGATCACAAATAAAATATTAAGTATAGAATTTAATTACTGAACCATATGATACAAAAAATTTCACAGAAATAAAAATTTTAATGACTTCTAGTAAGAAAAAAATAAATAAAATAAAAGATAAAGAATAGAAAGAACGAAAAAATATTACATAGAATGCTAAATATAGAAAAAATATTTGTATTCAATTTAAAAAATAATCAGTGACCCGGAGTCGAACAATTTTTGATGCTCCAGCTCCAGCTCCTAGAGAAAATACTGTGGCTCTAGCTCCGGCTCCAACTCGGCTCCGACTTCGCGCTTTTGAGTTGCAGATTTTAATTTACACGTTTAATTTTTTGATCACTAATACTTTCTACCTTCATTAAAGATCTGACAAAATGCATTTTTCTTCTCATCAAACTTGAAATGCTTGTTCAGAAAATATGACATCTTTTAGCTTTTGCTTTTAAAATAGAAAGTTTGGTGGAATTTTAAACACAAAAATCTTAAATTTCTTCTACACTTTTCAAACAGCCAAAATTGTACTACACATGTAAACAACAGGCGGCCATATTTGTTTTCAAATAGTGTTGTCACTTAGTTCAAGTAGAAAGTAGAAGTAAAGTAATGTTACCATGTTTTGAGAAGGTTACCTGCTCTGATGATAATAATAATAATAATAACCTAAAAAATGAAATAATTAAAATACTGAACAATGATGTAATTAAAATATTTTAAGCCTAGAAATTTAAAAGACTGAAAAAAAAAAAAAAAAAAGATTTAAAAGAATATTAAAAACTAAAGGAGCCCTGGAGCTGGGGAAAATTTAGAGCTCCAGCTCCGGCTCCAGCTCCAGGAAAAATACAGCTCCGGAGCTCTCCGTCTCCGGGCTCCAGCTCCAGCTCCGGGTCCCTGAATATAATAATGCTAGTGGTTATATTACGAGTATAATATTTAAGTGTAAGAATTGGTTACTGAACCAAATTGTAGTTTTTATTGTTCAAGGGTGATTGTGAATTCATGAAAAAATACCTGAAATTTTACCGAAGAAAACTTTTTGTATGGAGAGAAAAGATATAATTTATTGCAGGGAGATCGAATCCTCTCATCGTGAAAAATATTAATTTTAATTATGCTTAGCAATAAAAATAAAAATAAGCACTTGCCAGTCGCCACGCGGCGGCTAAACGTGAAAAACTGGCAATTAAAAATATAGAAAGTACCGGCCAAATGCAGGATTTTCCAAAGGGATTGTGTCAAAAACCCCGCAAATTTTGTCAAAAGATCGCGAAAAAAAAACCCGCACATTTCGTGAAAGGATTACGAAACAAACGTCAATTTCGTTGAAGGATCGCGAAAAACCACAAATATCGTCAATATATCGAGAAAAAAAGCGAATTTCGTCAAATAATCGTGAAAAAAAAAACGTGACTTGTCAAAAGATCGTGAAAAAAAAAACCTCGCACATTTCGTCAAAGGATCGCAGAAAACGCCGAATTTCGTCACAGGATCGCTAAGAAACCCAAATTTCGTCAAATGATCGCGGAAAAAACGCAGATTCGTGAATGGATCGCGGAAAAAACGCAAATATCGTCAATAGATCGCGAAAAAAACATCGAATTTCGTCAAAGAATCACGAAAAAAAAACCCCAAAAAAATTATCAAAAGATAGGGATAGAAACCGCCCATTTCGTCAAAGGATCGCAAAAAAACCTGAATTTCGCTAAAGGATCGTAAAAAAACCCAAATTTCGTCAAAGAATAGCGAAAAAACGCAAATACCGTCAATGGATGCGGAAAAAACGCAAAATGTCGTCAATGGATCGCAGAAAAAACGCAAATTTTGTGAAATAAACGCGAATTGTGTCAAAGAATCGCATAAAAAAGAGAATTTCGTCAAAGAATCACGAAAAAAAGTGCGAATTTTGTCAAAAGATCTCGAAAAAAAACAAACAACTCCGCAAATTTTGTCAAAAAATCGCGAAAAAACGCACGTTTTGTCAAAGGATCGCGGAAGAAACACAAACATCGCCAATAGATCGCGGACAAACATGAATTTCGTTTAAGTATCGAGAAAAAAAAAAACCGCATAATTAGTCCCAGAAGGGACCCCTCCCCTCCCTTTACATTTCAGAAAATTTGCTGTAAATTTCAGATTTTTTTTTTTCTTAATTTTGAAAAGTACCTAACAGGGTTGGCATTTTTGCAGGCAAAAAGGTATTTTTGCCAGGACAGTGGCAAAAACTGGAAAAAACCAGGGCAAAAATGGAAAAAACTGGCAAAAATGGCAAATTCTTATTTGTCTTTAATGTGTAATTAAATCTATAGCTAATAAGGATAATAATGATATAAACAATTAAATTTAATAACATATCATTTAATACTTTTATTTAATTTGCTAATTAATAAATATAATTAAATATTTTTACATATTTTAAATTTTTATAAAATAGGTGGGATTTAGTCCAAGACTTAGGAATTTAAGAACCAGATTAAAAATTGGATATCTAATTTTTTTTCCTTAAGTAAAGTATTTTGTCAGCCATTAATATTTTTTTAATTATCAAAAGATTTTATGTAACTTCGCTACTTCTGTTTTATGGAATGAGCCTTAAAAATATGTAAATATTTAAGTCTTTAGTACTAATTAATAATTATTTATCTGATGAAACTAATCTGTTACAGATAAAAAAGTAATTAAATTAAATTGAAAATTATATATTGAAAAAAACCTCTGTTATGCCTTGTTAGGAAGCAATATTTTTTTCCCCCCCCACCCTCTTACACTCTAAGAAAGGGACAAAAAGTTACATTCTATTTTTTCAGTAAGTAGCCTGTAGCCATTTTATCTTGTTTGCCAGTGTATCCATTTTCTACCCATTATCGAAAGATTTTTTTCAATTTTTTCATTTGTGCAAACTAAAATTCGAAATAAACTGTCAACAAATACTCTTTCTAAACTAGTTATTGTTATGCTATGCTAAAACAGCAAAATTTAGGTTGTGATGGAGATATCGCTGAATTATTTGAAATTTAATAGTGTTCTGCTTTAAATATAATTATATTATATTTAATTATATTAAAAAATTGAATTTAGAACATAATTATTTATTTGAATTTCTAACACATATAAACATAAATGCTTTACTCATTTAGAGCCTCCACAGTTCTATCCTGTTAATATAATCATTAATAGTTGTATAAACATGAATAAATAATTAAGTTTTCTATTTATTTATATAAAATTAGTATTTTTTTCATTTATAATTTTGTTATAAAAGTTAGTATTCTTTCATAAAATGCATAATTATACTTATTTAACTTAAGAATTCAAAAATAAATTTAGAATATTGATTTAACTAAGTATTAAGTTTCTTTTTTTCTTTCATGAAACATTTTTTTCTCTTTTGCTGGGGAAAAAAAAAATTAAATGGACAGCCTATTTTTGCCACCACTTTGGCAAAAACCTATTTTTGCCGGGACGGTTTTAACCAGGTTTTTTCCGCCTATGGCAAAAACTTACCAACCCTGGTACCTAAACATAGTGGGACGTATGCAGTTTGCTATATAAGCATATTGCATATAACTTTGCTGTTAACTTAATTTAAAATCGATTGGAAATTACTATCTCAAGTTAATTCAAAACAATATGAAGTAAAATATTTTTATTTATTACATAAATTACTTATTTATTCTAAACTCATATTTTTAAATTAAATAGTCAGTGACATAAATGTACTTACTGGCTACTAAAGAAATTATTCTCACTAGCTAGTAACTGGCTACTAAAAAAATCAACCTACCGGCCAGTGGCCGCTAAGCAAAATTCCTATTTTCATCTTTATTTAGCAATTATATGAAACTGATATTTTAGTCTTATTATATGAATTTAACTATCAAGAATACAAAAACTCTGATACTGAAAATGAAATACCTGAATTCAGGTACATTACCTGAACACAATCACTCCTGTATTGTTGATACTTTAAAAACTCAAACGAAATAAATTAAAGAGAAAAAATGGTTATTGAACGCTGTCGTCTTCCAATACGAAAAATAAGATATGTGTGTGAATAAGAGGGAGAAAGGTGAGGGGAGAAGGAAATAAAAGGATTTCTATTCATTTGGAAATTAAATATATATATTTCGAATATTAAATATTAATAAACGCTTCAGTAGATTCTTTAAGTATCAAAATTATAATAACTTATGAGTAAAACTTCTTTCTAAGGATAATATGGATTTGCATTATGCTAATGCGAGTTAATTTGGGAAAAAGAGAAGTGGTTAAAATAAAATTGCAATAAATACAATTAAACGACCCTATTTTAAAGTTGTCCACAGAAGAAACTGTTGTTCAGATTATCGTGAAATTTTATGGAGGACATAAAAGTATGGAAATTCGAAAAAATTCTCTTTTCAAAATTTCGCCGCCAGAGGGCGTTTTAACGAATTACACATTTAGCATACATTTATGGTACTTTACAAATTGTATTACAACCAAACAAGTTCCACATAACGGTCATCATTTTCAGCTACCATCTGGAATCGTAAGATTCCAGAAGCAGTCACCTTGAAATATAGTTTTAAAGCAAGTTCTAGTTTGTTAGATAATTACCTAAGGCATTTTTTTCCTTCTTTAATGCTTAAAGCATTCGATATTATCAACATACTATATGACATAGATATGCCTTAGAATGGACTCAAAACCAGAACTGATACCAGCAGCTATACTAATGTGTCAGAAGGGTGAAAAAAGTAATGTAGTTATGCAATAAGTACCATTAGTACGAATTAATGACAAATATTTAAGGCTGTTCTCAAATCGTGTTCACAAATATACTAAATTGGCAGGTGCACTTATTTTTCAGAAGTTTTTTCTTTTTCAAGTTTTTTTCAGCAAAAAAAGGCAATATTTTTAGGAAAGGATGTCAATGTTGGCATTTTTTCCGGGTGCGACAGCACAGAAAAGGAAAAAAAAACTGTCCTCCTGAGACAATCGCTTATAACTTAAAATTAAATTCATTTATCGGAAAAGAAAGAAAGCTGTTCGATTCCAGTCCACGTCTATAGATCTTGACTGCAAGTTCATGCTATGTTTTAAAAGGTGTCAAGAAATTTCGCGTTGTTGAGAGTTTTTTTTTTTTGGGGGGGGGGGGGGGTATAATCGCCTTAAAATAAAATTACCTAGCACGTAACATAGAGATAATAATTTGGGAATAACATAAAATTTAATTTATTTATTACCCCAATCATTTTAATATTTTGGCTTTTAAGACAAACGTGATTCCAAATTTGTAGTGGAGAGAAAGAAAGGTATTTTTTGAGTGATTTTTAGTTTGCACAATTTTGGTATGTCAGTTCTACTTTTAATGATATTTTGTCTACTTAATTATCGGTTAATGAGCAACTGATTCTGGAATATCAGCTCGAAATCTTGTGATCACTTACTTCAATTCAATAGATTGACGTCATTTACACGTGATGTTTGTGACATTTCGGATAAGTTGCAGAAAAATTAAATTGTTTCCCACGATGATATGAATGCGATTTCTACTTTTGATAGTTAGTAAACTAGGAATAAGATTAAACGAAATAAATTCTTTTATCTGAATGATAAAGTTAAGAAACAAGCTTTCAGCTGCATTAAATTCTTGATTTATCTAAAGAGATTAAAATTAGTTTCTAGATGCCTGAAATGGGAGGGTATGTTTTTTCGCTTACAAAAGCCAATGTGATTCATATTTCTAAAAAAAATATTAGTAGATACTTGACATGATACTTCGATGGAGAATTCTTTCTATAAATGAGGACGAGGATTTCAAAACTCGCCTTATCCAAGAAAGAAAATTTTGGTAAACAAAGTTTTATTCCCAAATTCCTAGTATATAATACGATGTTTGAAAGTAAACCAAGATTTTACAATGCCAGAATTACACTAAAAATCTAGTTTTGTTCCAGATTGTAAGTGTTTGGGGATAAAGCGAGTTTTGAAACTCACGTCCTTAAATGGAAAATATCAAACAGTTTACTTAAGCTTCATTTTAAGAAAAATGTGGAATAAATGTAAATCATGCTTCATAACAAAATAATTCAAATTTTATACGTATGACTTTTTTTCTCCAATTTATGAAATTTATATTATTGAGGATACGTTTCTATACATTATATTATAATTATTGGTTCACATTTATATATTTTCGATTTTCCCGTGATTTAATAGTTAATATTTGCAAAAAGTTTTGCTATGTATATAGAATCTTTTAAAAATATATAAACAGGAACCTGAATTTAATGATAACCTAATATTCATATAATCAAGATTTCTTACGGTTATTAAAAAAAAATTATTGTAACATTATAATGATGTTATTCCTTTTATTATTTATAAAAACATTAATAATTTCAGAAAAACAGGACCCTGTAAAAAAATCTGGACAGAACCCTGATAATATATTTTATTTATACGGAGAAAATGTACAGTAGAGTATACCGCAAAAATTTGAGGTTCGAGGTTCGACTGAATTATCTTCGTTTAAAAAGATATCTTTTGATATTGATTTCAAAATTTCAAAAATTGAATTCCCTTGAAGATGAACACTTGAATACCAAAAATGCAAACCCTAAGGTACCGAATTGCAAATCAGCCAAATGAAACAAAACGACAGAATATGAGTTACTTTCCTTCAAAAATATTATACTCTTTATACTCGTAGCAGCATATATACCGGGTGTCTCAAAAAGGACTGACTGATTTTAAAATTCAATAACTTCCAAACGGTGACAGATATTAAAAAAATTCTTGCAGGAGGGTTATGCATAAAGTCAAAAGTTTTATTACAGTGATTTTCGATTTTAGTTCGAATTACAAACAATAGATGGCGCTGCGATCAATAGAGGCTAAATTCAGGCTCGATTTTTGGTACTTCGTGGCCCGGATAATACATTTCCATCTCCTTTTTCTGCATGGAACAACAGAAAGGACCAAAAATTGAGCCTGTATATAGCGACTATTGCTTACAGCGCCATCTATTGTTTGTAATTCGAACTAAAATCGAAAATCACTGTAATAAAACTTTTGACTTTATGCATAACCCTCCTGCAAGAATTTTTTTAATATCTGTCACCGTTTGGAAGTTATTGAATTTTAAAATCAGTCAGTTCTTTTTGGGACACCCGGTAGATAAAAATGTTGTTCCAAATAACATTCCTCCTTGCCCATACTTAAGGCTCCTGTCCCTTCCTGAGAAGACACTCACGAGCTAATGATAATCCTATGGGGAGAGATTTTTCTAATATCTCGTTTGCATTTCGACATTTATTATTATTATTTTTATTTTTATTTTTTTTTTTTTTGGGGGGGGGGGGTAGCCGAGGTCCGTCTTTACATACCTTTTTTACTTTTTCGATTTTGGTCGCAGATATTTTTTATAAAGTTACTTTCACTTTCAAAACCGGTTCTGAAAATGAAAATGCCATTCTAAAAAAAATCTGCAACCAAAATCGAAAAAGTAAAAAAGGTGCGATGTAGAGACAGACCTCGGTTATCCAATGCAAAAAAAAAAAAAAAATTAAAAATATCGAAATGCAAAAGAGATATTAGAAAAATCCCTCCCTCCCCATAGGATTAGCATTAGCTCGTGAGTCTCTTCGCAGGCAGGGACAGGAGCCTTAAATAAACTACAATCATAGTCTGGTGTTATCGATGAGATACAAGTTTACCAGCTTGCTAATTATGAGACAGAAAAATTAATCATGTAACTGCATCCGATAGTAACCATTCGAAAACTACTTTGTAATAAATTTTAAGCTCTTGAATCATTACTACGTGCTTTAACTATAAATAAAACCACCCGAGAACATCCGAGGCATTTTTATTTTATAAAGCGGAGCTGGTATTGAAATCTACCATTTGAAAAATTCATTTACAGTATCGCATGTTTAGCACCTACAAAAGCTTTCTTCTCCAACAGGCACTTCCTCTGTCGAAGTGACGTCAGAGGAAGACATTCATCTTCCACGGTCATGCTTAGTTACTATTTTTACAATGTAATTTTTTTTTTTACTCTTTTCTACAACACTCATCGTCACTCCTCGTAGTTGATGTTCTCTCAAATATTTGATGGATAGCCAAAAATAAGAGACGGAAAAACAAAAGCCAAAATAATGCCTTGTTACGGATCATTAATGGAGTTTTACCATCCTCGCCTGATAATCGGAGCTTTTTGACGCCTCGCAGTTTTTGGCTCGATGTTGGTTTTAATGTGCTTGGTCTTCAGGGATGCTGGTCACGACTCCGATGAATAATTGGGAGTATAGACACGAGCAAGCGGGTGGAAAATCGCCATTAGGTTCGCAGAATTGAAATGTCAATTTCAGAAGTGTTGAAGGATACTTCCTCATATTAGGAACTTTTTCGAGACCTTGATGATTGCCCTTCCGACCATTTTACCTTTCAATTAACCATCAAATCTCTGATGACTATGTATTAACCCTTCACCTCACGACGTGCCACATCTGGCACATACCTAAAAACACTAATTCTTATTGTGTGCCATGAATTCGGCCAATATGATCTCTATCCCTGATCAAGAGCAGCCCAAAGAATGGAATAACACTTATTTTGTCCATGTCAGATGGTTGCATTTGACAAAAAATTTGTTCTTCGAAAACAAAAAATTCGATCAAGCTATTACGGTAAAATTTACTTTCATTATTGTAAGTGAATACTTAAAAATATTAACATAAAAGAAGTTGCAGAGTGTTAAGCAGATAAAATTAATCAATTTAATCTCATTTAGCTGTAAAACATAGCAATACAATATTTAAAAACCCTAATTGTGTACATAGGGTACAGGACATAAAATATCAAATTTTAGCTGAAAATTTGAAATTTATTTTTTTTTTTTTACTATTTTTCCCGTTATTAGACCGATATATAGATTTCAAATATTTTTTTTCATAAAAATAGAAAAAAATCGTGCAGTGAAGGGTTAAGTTGTTTGAAAATGACATCTGAAGAAGCAGTCGGTATAACTGTAGAGACCTACTTAGATTAGATGTAACAATTCAATTTCTGGTGCATTCCAGATACAACAGACCTGTTTAAAAAAATCTTCAGGGTTTAATGAAAGCGCTAATTTGCTAGGCATAAGCTAAATTAACAGAAACTGGTTTTAAATACTCAGCTTATTTATACAAGCAAATTTTACAATTTATGTTTAATGTTTAGACAGTATTAATAGGCATTAATGGATGGGCTTACTGATTTAGTTAAATTTTCGAAATTAAACAAACGTTGCCTGATAATTTCAATTTATTGTCCAAGCTATTTCAAGAAGCTTTGATTCTACAATCGAATGTAATTAATATGCATTAGATTTTAGAATATACAATCGTATTTTTGAAAGCTAGAAATTTTAAATAAAAACTTTTCCGAAAAAAAGAGTAAAAACTACTATTCATTTTTAAATAAGTATTCAGTTAATCCCTAAAAATACATCATGTAACTTTTGGTTGGTGTCACATATACTATTCATTTTCTATATCTCGTCAGAAACTACTCGAATAAAATGTAGAAAATTAGTAAGAATACATAATACACATCAATAGCTGAACTAAAAGTACTTCGATGCATATAATTTTAGAGAAAATTAACTTTGTGCTTTCAAATCGCTGTTATGAAATCCAATAGTGATTAACTATTTTGACCTCATTCCCAAGAACAGTTGCTAATGATTTACAAAGACACTAATTCTACCTTAATCTCGTGGTTTCCATAACTTAATTGTCACTGTGAATAATTCTGGAAAGACAGATTGGAATTTACTTGAATCTTACATTTATGTTCCATTCGGAATTGCATTATATTTGTAATTACATTTCATATGGTGAATTAGAGAATAAACATAGGTTCAGTAGCAAAATGAAATCATTTTTTCCGTCTATCTAAATTTATTTGAATGAATCGGAACGGTTTTTTAAACTAACAAATTACAATGAAATTTCAGTTTATTTTTTGCTCGTGAAAATATATTGAACTATAGAACTGACTTTGTATTTATTACTTTTATGATCATTTTCTTGCTTGATAGCAAAACTATTTTTGGAAAGTTAATTCGAGCTTTTTAGGGCATATTTTTGCAAATAGGAGAAAAGACAACACATAGAGTTACAAGCTATAATCTATGAAAGCAAGTTAATTAAAGCGCTATTTCGATAATTTAATTTCCGGAACTTACAAAAATTAGCGTTCTGCTGATTGAACATAAAATTTAATGAAGTCTAGATAAGATATAAAATTATTTTAGAGAGCACTCGTATGAAGTGTGCATCCTCAACGCAAGTTTTACACGATGTAATGACTGCTTCCATTAGTACTCAAGAGCCTTATTTAAGCAGAAAGTGCAACGCAGAGAAAGGAAGCACACTTGCAAATAATCATAGTAGAGAATGTCATGCTTATTAACAACTGTTAATTAGTACAGTACGGGCAGTAGTATTCTCTCTCAAACAACATTGCTACTGATTGAAATTAAATTTCATACAATGAAAAACTGAATCTGTCAAATAACGAGAAGACATGCTAATGCAGTAATATGAATTCGCATGCATGTTTACAAGATTTATAGTTTAACAAATGTTTTAATAAATTAAATTTTAAAGATTTGCAAAATAAGAAAAATATCAAATTTGAAATTAATTACAAGCCCATTATTTTCAGTCTTTTAATAATCAATTTCCAAATATTCGTTTTCTAGAATCCGCAATTTTAAAACAATAAATATAATGAATTACTGTCAGCGTTTATTAAACAGAATTTGAATATTTTAATTTGAAATAAAGTATTTTTTTTAAAAAAAGAGTAAATTTTCTATTTGGAATTACATGGGATCTAGGACCTCCATCTCGCACGCAACATTTGAGTACAAATTTATAGGTTTTAAACAGAGATTCACACATAAAAATTAAGGAATCAATGTTGTTAACTTTGAAAACATACATCCCAAAAAGTTAAACACTCGAAAACTTACTTCAAATAATTAAATTACGTGGATTAAAAATTAAAACTGTCATCAGTGGAAAATTATGAAATAATTTACTTCAGCAGTGGAAAACTTTGATGCAACAGTTATCTTTCAGACAGTTAATTCTGAAAGGAACAAAAGGTCATCCTCTCTTTACGCATTGCTCGAATATGAACTATTGCGAAATATGGCACAATTACTAAAATCCGAATAGAAATATAAAATTTTAAAATAAATAATTTAGTCCTTACCAAATTCTTGGGGGGAAAAGAAAAAACTATATAGGGCATTCTCACAATCTTTTGACTTTCAGGAATAAAAATCTGGTGAAATTAAACTTGCTAAACTAACATTTTAATCTGATAGACGAATGCCTTAATGATTCAAAATAAAGAAAAAATGATCAGCAGCAAAACAATTTTTATTTAACTGAGGTTTAAGTTAAACTTACGAGTTTAATTTTCCTTACCATTTTACCACTAAAACTTTATTTTCTTCTAAATTTTTACTTATGAATTTGCATAGTATCCACAGGGCATTCAAATAAGAAATAACAACAATGTAGTATTTTTAGAACAAAATTTTGGTATAACATTGTCTTAAAGGAGTGTTAAGGGACGATAAGGTAAAAAAAAAAAAAGGGGGAAGGTATAGGGAAAAAGGGACGGTAAAAAAAGGGGGGGGGGTAAGGATGGGACGGTAAGGAAAATTGCCACCTATTTTTAGACAAATCATGTTAAGACTAAATGATAGCCACAATGTTAATTGATTTTTAGAGACAGTTATTTACATTAGATTTTAAAAATTCCTTTATCTCGAAAAGTGCAGACATAAACCTTGGGGACGATAAGACACCAATAAAACCACGATGCTTGAAATCGATATTTAAATGCCGATTTAAATTCTGCAGTAAATTTCATGTCAATTTAGACATTCTTTCTCTAGCATTTTTCTGCATGAGAAAAAAGGTGAAAAAAAAATTGTGTGGCTGCATCTGAAGTGATTTTCTGTATAATTTTTGAAGGGGACGGGGAAGAATCTAAAACCCAGGGACAGGGTTAAAAAAATAACAAACATAAAAATGTGTGCAGGTTATTTTTTTGCTACATATTTATATAAAACAATAGTCCCAGTTTCAGAAAAATATTACGTCGAATTACTTTTATTGAAAAATTTTTATACAGACAGCTCCAAACTTAAAAATCATTATCAGGGGCACGGGACGGTATAGGAATTTCCTGGTATATTTGAACACCCAACATCGTCAAAAACTTATTTATCTCGTTAATATTGTTGTCCTGTCATACAATGGGATATGTTCCCCAGTATATGAAATAAAAAACACCACAAGAATATGAACTAAAATAAAAATTATTATTCAAGGACTTAAAAATCAAAATGTGAGAACGCCCCATATATAATGGAATACTATAAATATTGATTACGTTTTAAACTATAAATCTACAGAGCAGGAACCTCAATGTTAACTCTAAGCCACAATTTTATTTTCAATTAATTTTATTTAAAAACTTTCAATCCGCACTATCATTTCATCATCATCTTTCACAGTAGTATTATTGCAATCAAAACCGGAAGTTATTCCCGGAGATTAAACTTATGAATTGTAACCGGAAATAAAATTACATGCACCAATACTCCAAAAGTTATTTAATACAAAATTGTTTTTATTTCAAGGGGTCAGTGTCACCCTGAATCCTCAGTCATCTCAATCTGATTATCCATATTATCTGGAATTCTGAAAATTCTATCTAAAATAATTAAAATATTTAAGAATAGAAAGTCAGAAACATTTATTTCATATGAATACTTGCATTAATTCATTCCATAAATCTTTAATGGCTATGCCACCAACCCACCCGGTTTTAATAGTAAATAAATCAAGCGAGTAAAAATGTTCGGTGAGTAAATCAAAAGTTTTTTGCGATACTAATATCATCAATCAGGGTTCGTTGATTTAAATCAGCTTGATTTTTTTTAAAATCTGATTTAAATCAGTTTTTTCTTTTAAATTATTTTAAAATAAATTCAAGATTTAAACAACCATATTAATGTACTTTAATATAATTTAGTTTTATATAATACAGATAAACAGCTTTTAGAAAGATAAAGCTTAATCTTTGTCGAAAAGTCAACTGCAATGTAAAGTTTAGAAAAAAAAAATGCTTTCCAATTTCACTTGAATAAAATTATAAAATAATCTTGCAACAGTAAGAAAATCTAAGCAGGAATATATTAAATATTGAAATATTTACTTATTAGTATTTTGAAAATTTTCTGAAAGTTGAGGTAATATAAAATTGTATGAATGTGTGTGTTCTACTTTGGTGATGTCTATTATATAAAAGTTTGAGCAAAATCTAAGCCATTCAACGAATTTTCATTTTAATCTAATATAGTGGATCTCAGTCCTTTAGAATGGTGAAAGGTACCTATTACAATTATCAAAAATGATGATAATAAAAATCTTATAGAATTCATGATCAACTAGCTTTTCACTGCAGTAGCTTCATCTGCTTCAGTAGAGTGAATGTTTTCTGCCTTTGGTTTGGTACATTCAAAAATTAGGAATCGACTCATAAAGCTGTTAAACTCGTTTTTCTGTACCAGCACCAAAACAAAAAAATAGTTTAGTTTGTTTAAAATTTTTATGTCCTGCAGTTAGTTTTATTTTAACTTAAATGTTTAAGGCTAATATATCTTATTTGTAGTTTTCCATGCATTTTGTGTGATAAAAATTTTTCCATAGCCTAAAATGTCACCTTTTAATCATTTATGTAAATTGTGTAATAGTAATATATATCAGTAGTACTTACAACATGCATGTGCGTGTATAGTTTTTATTTTATAAATTAAAAGAAAAGTCAAAACAATACTGTAAGATTTAAAAAAAAAAAATCAATTTACATCAAAAATATCGATTATGTTTATTAAAAAAAAAAAAAAAAAAAAAATCACGAACCCTGTCATCAATTGAATGGGACCGATTCTTCGTTAACAGAATAATTCCGCTTGAAGTGTGCTTACCCATTCTAACTATAACCTACTATATCTGATACGATACACATCACACGGTACACAAAATTAACATCCCTATAACCATCGTAGATTACACAGGTACTATTAAAGTAAGACAAAGATTTCAAAGGGTTTTCCCATGAATTACGAATATATGAAAATTACCAACGAGGAAAAAAATATGCTTCAATGAAAATAAGGAAAATTATGTTTGCGAATTTGATGCATAGTGATTTTGCATGTCGTTTCATAACTAAAGTACCTTACAATGATTTAAATAATTTAAATTTAATAAAATTGAATCTTGTACAATATAATCAGATATATGCAATATTTCGAAAAGCATTTTCCGTTATAACATTCTTCCCTCTCTTATCAAAAAACAGCTTTCGTATATTCATTACATTAGATATATTTTTTAAATGGTTTAATTCTAAAATTCAATTGCATGTTTCGTAACTATCGGTTTCTTTATCGAGTAACTTTTTAGAATATGTATCATCAGATTAATTACATATTGACTAAACTAAAACGCCGAAGCCGGTAAAGAAATTATTTATCATTCCACATATTTAATATAATTTAGAACAAAAAAAATATTTTATTAATTTTTTTCCAGTCAAATACATATTTTATAGAAAACAAAACAACAACAAAAAAAAAAAAAACATATGCATTATTGCATTACTGGATCAAATATAACTGTATACGATAATAGTTACGTTTTAAAAAGATGAGATATCTTGAAAAAAATCCGAATTATTTCGGATTTTCGTCAACAGAAATGTTTAAAAATTACAGAAAACAGATAAATTTTCATTACAAATTTAACGCTTATGTATAATTTTTTAGGAAAATATCAAAAATCGTCAAGCTGCGGCAATTCATGACGCTGTTCAAAACGTGTAACGTGTGAAAAATATAAAAGAAAAAAAGAAAAAAAGATAAGAAGGTAGGGACAAAACCCTGACAACCTGAAAAGCGAGGGAACGCTACCGCGAAAATCTCATTGAAAAGTGCAAGTTAATAAGTATCCGAAACGTATGTTGAACTTTAACCTCCAGTTTTTCAACAGATTTTTCAAAAGATCATTTAAAGAAAACCTTTCAACAGCATTGTTAGGGTTATTAAGCCTACAACATACAAAATAATTGAAGTCTGTGTGCTAAAGAGCAAAATTATCGCTAGCCACCGGCCACAGGCCCATTAAATGAGAAAAAGTGGCTAGTGAAATATTGTCTATCAGCGGCCACCTTCCGGCCACTTTTGTACAAGGAGAGAATAAAATTTTCTCGCATTTCATCAAGGATTCTACTTTTTTTGGTTCCAATATATTTATATTAATTAACATATTTATTCCGTTTTAGATTAATACTTATAGAAATTTTACTGTTTAGTATTTTTAAATAAAAAAGTGGCCACTAGTTTAAAGAAAGTGGCCCGTAATGAAATTTCTCTGTTTTGCCCTATACTATGTACACTTTGTTTGGTGGTTCCCTTGTCAGAGACATAAGACACCAATAAGCATGATACATGTACGTCGAAGCCAAGCTCAGCCACAGATTTCCTTGGGTTTCCATATCAATAAAAACAATTTTCCAGGTATCAAGATTTTGTGATATTACATATAAAATACCTCAAAAGTTGCTAAGAAAGAGTGAAAGGGGATAAGTAAAAGAAATTGCATAAGAGGTTGAAAAAGCACTTGTGAAGCGCAAAGTTTTTTTTTTTTTTTTTTTTGGGGGGGGGGGGGCACTGCAATTGCAAATCCCCTGTTTTATGACTGGAAAAAAAAAAAAAAAAAAAAAATCTAAAATCTTTGAGAAGTTTCAAATTTACGATTTCCTCAAAAATTCCAAATCTTCCTGACTTTTCCAGGTGGCCAGACACCCTGATGACCACCGGAGACAAAGTTCTAAAAGGAGGATGGGGATCGGTAGAGGCATCTTTCATTGAGGTGAAGGAAAAGCATTTTAATAATTTCGGACGTTGTGGCAACCATGATAAACATATTAATAAAAATAAGATTGATTATTAAAAAAAAAACGAAAATAAACTTAGTGATTTTTCTGGTTCTCAATATCATTTTGTGGAAAAACCATACACGATAGCGGAAAGATATCTGCAATTTTTAACTCAGTTTATTGAAAAACAGACACCGAAAATAGTGTAGGAAAATAAGTATATTGCTGGATGTCTAATGTATGCAGTCACTTGAAAAAAAAAAAAAAAGTTAAAAATTTTGTAAACTTTACTAAAATTAAGGTAAAATAATATTACTAGGCTCAATTTAAATAACATCACTCGTTCAAGAAGGGAAGGAGAGTTAATACATATGAATCAACTTAAATTTAATATCTTTAGGCGACTTCCTGCAAGTTTCCAACAATTTTCTCAATCAAAGAATAAAACTGCCTGAATTCGGAAATGTAAGTTCGCACGAAAGCTGTCATTCCTTCAGTTCATTTCAGATAATGTATAAAAAATTTTTTGAGAAGCCCTGATCGCAAACTTTGATTACGCTTGTACAATCTGGCATTAAATTCCAGCCGCCCATTGTTGTAAAATAAAAACTAATCCTTTTCTATTCGAAATATAGAAATGGCGTGCTGGCACATAATTGTCTTTCAGAGACCAAAACAATGTAAATGGTCATAATGCTACGCACAATAAACAATATTTTTACTTGTTTGTGCGCGCGAAGAAATTTTTGTCGTGCACAATTTAATATTTCTTTATTTTTTTGTTTCATCGCTGTTTTTATTCATTACTTGCTTAATGACTTCAAAGGTTTGCAGAGCTCAGAATAACACGCGATCTCTAGCTTGATCCATTTTGGTTGGATAGAGAGAGAGTGAAAGAATGAATTTATATTTTTTCTCTTCTTTTTATTTAATAATTTCTGTCCTCTTTGTTTGATTGTTTTTTCGCTTCCAGTGCAGTAACGAAAGCGCATTTTATATTCATTTCACGTGTTTTCATTATTGTTGATGGACTTTTAGGAGAATTTGTATGTTTATCTACGCTACTGCAGACTTTCCGAGAAAACAAAGTGTTTATCTAAATAAGATTTGGTATGTTTTTAATACAAAATAAATTAGCCTAAATGATGTAAAACTGGATAAAATTTTTGATTAAAAAAAGGCAGATTCGAAGAAGATTTACGTGCTTGAGAGTTATTTTAATTTTCTGAAATCAAACTTTATATGCATTGCAGAATAAGTGAATTTTTTTTTCAAATGGTTAAAACATAATTAAAATTAATTAAATCTAAATGCGGAGTTAAAAAGATTGAGATTGAATTGCTTTTCAAAACAGTTTTCCCGTGCTAAGGTCCGATTAGGTCATCGCCTCTCAGAGCAGCAGGCGATTTAAACGGTTTGCAATTTTAAACAGATCCAGTGGTCGATACAGGTTTTTATTCTTGGGGCCTATTTTGTGAAAAGTAAAAGTTATTTTTGTGAAAAATAACCTTTTCTAACAAAAGTTGAAATCCATTAACTCAAATTCGAACCAAGCAATTATTAACAAAAACTTCTTTAAATCCTCTAGCTACAGTTTTTTTTTTTTTTTTTTTTTTTTTTTGTTCATGACTTGGTTTTATTGTCAAATTACATATTTTAAAACAGTTTTTATGAAAAGGCATTTTGCGAAGGGGCCCATCATTTTTGTGCAGGGTCCCATTTTATTAAATTTATTTTTGTGAAGAAACCTATTTTATTAAATAGGTTTTTGTGAAAGGGCCCTAAATAGGCCCCAGATTTTGCCTGGATCGATCCCTGAGATCCTTATGAAATATGAAAAATATAAGGTAAAGATTTATTTAAAGCACCATAAAAATTAGTTATGTCAAACACGCTTCGAAATAACGTTATTTCTATTCATCAGGTGCATACAAGATGAGCTACCACTCCGCGGTGTGTTTCACTTATTTTTAACCAAAATTTCCACGATAAGAAAAATCCTGTTAAAAAGATTTTTCGGTACTTGTCTGTTACCGCGTCGACTACTACTGAAAAAATGATCGCCAAATTATACTACCAAATAAGCAAATTGAAAAATTTTTCCATTCCAAATTTTTATACATAAAAAATATTAATGAAATTAGAGTTAAAACAACAAACATGTATTTATGAATTAAATATAAATATTTTAAATACTAATAATAATAAATTAGCAAAACATCATTAAAAATATCTCGATGACACAAACACGTTTCAACGCATCTGACGTCAATTGAATGTAACCCCACAATCATCAATTTTTGTGGTTAAATCGTATAGTTTGGCGATGTTTTGTATTTCGAAAAGGATTGGACGGGATCGGGATAATAGCCAAGTACCTATTTTTTTAAATTAAGATGGTCCGGGACACAAAGGGAAAAAATCGAAAACATTAGTATTCTCCCCCTCTTTAAAGAACACTGAAAAGATTTAAGAATAAAATTACGCAAATCGCATATAAATATCATAATTAGCTCAAAAGTAGTACTTTTTACGCTATACTGTTTACAGTTGTTGTACCCTCTTCTAAGATTATTCTACATTAATTTCTAAATGTCCATGAAAGGTAAAACTAGTAAATTTTGTAGAATGTTCAATTGTTCGAGATTTAATTTTTTTTTTTTTTTTTTTTTTTTTTTTTTTACTAAAAAAGGGAGATTGTATAAACAGAGTATTATATATTTTTGTGTATTAAAAAAATATACTCTCGCGTTCGCGTGTGTGTGGGGGGTGGGGGACAAAGTTTTTGGGGGGAGGAGGGTTAAAAAAGCACGTTAATTCAATTAAAATCATTAGTTCATATGATCATTTTTTTTCATAATTTTTAACTTTTCATTTTTGTAACGAACGTCTATAAATTTTGACCAATTTTCTTGTATTAAAATCCGTGCATTATACCTCGAAATATACAGTACATATTTTAGTAAATCAACGAAAGTTTGTAAATCAGCGGATTTATTTTCATATTATACTCAAACATGTATATATAACACCGGGTGTCCAAATGGACCGACTAATTTTAAAATTCACTAACTTGGAAACGGTGGCACAGTTATTAAAAAAATTCTTGCAGCAGGGTTTTGTAAGACATCAGGAGTTATTCTACTGCGATTCTCGATTTTAGTATAAAATAGTAGCAATAAATGGGGTTAAATCGTGCCCGATTTTTTGGCCCCTCTCTGTTCCCTCTGTATTGATGCGAAAAAAGGAGGTTAAATATATGGAGCGAGTTCATAAAAACAAAATGGCAACTGAAAACCACGCCATATATTTAACCCTCTCTTTTTTTTAATAGCTGTTACAGTTTCCAAGTTATTGAATTTTAAAATTAGTCAGTTCATTTTAGGACACCCGCATGTAGCATGCAGTAAGAGCCACTCTTACAGAAGAAACCTGTATCAAATATTTGAAAGCAAAATTTAAAATTACTAATGTTTAAAAATTCTAATTATTTAAAATCAAAATTTAATGTTTTCATATGAAAAGGTATGTGTACAGAAACATACGTTTCAATAGAAAAAAACAACAACAACAACAAAAAAACATAAAAAATATTTATAAATAAAAACAAGTATATTTTTGTGTTCCATACCACCTCAAAAGAAAACGATAATAAATAAAAGCAGTTACGCTAACTTACACATTAAGTTAATCATACATTAATTTAAAAAAAAAAAAAATAAATAAAGATTCAATAATGTTTGCGCTTATCATATGCGTCAGGATATCTAATCTGTAAAGATCTCAAACTATTAAAGGCAAATTCATTTACAAGGAAATGAAACAGCGTTACATAATAATATTGTTGTTCTTACATAATACACATACTGTAAGTCACGCAAGGTTAATGTAATCGAGTGTAAGCATTTATCTTTGGTGTATTTAGAGAATGTGGGTTTTTATGTAGGAATTTAATCTTCGATAATCCGACGATTGAAAATTTGATGATACGTTATTTTGGCTTTTTATCAATCCAGTGAAGAAGGGGGGGGAAAAAAAAAAAAAAAAAAAGGCAAAAATTATTTCATGCAAAAATAAAAATTAAAACATTTTTCAGTTACCAAGAAAGATTTAAGTATACGTTACCAAAATTTAAGTAAAATTTTCAATTGCTTTTAATATTGAAGCATACAACATCATGAGACAAAGATAGACACACATAAAGATAGGTTTCAAATCAGAAAATTATGGTCGAATTTAAAAACCATAAAATCAGTAAATTAAGATACAATGTTTTAAGAAATTGCATTTAAAAGCCCCCACTCGATGGCGTAAAAATTGTGCAAATTTTAGAAGTTTAAAAAATGCAGTAAAAGATAAATTTATGGATTAGGTATTGCCATCGTCAATATGACGTCAGGGATACGTACGTATTATGTTTTTGCTTTATAATATAGATGTTTGCCACCCCCCCCCCCCCCCCGTACTCAAGATTTAATTCAAAAATATTGTCAGGTTAATATCTAAATTTTGGTACCAAATTAAACATTCACTTCTGAAAATATCATAACCTACCTAATAACTCAAACTTTTATCGATAGGCTCCAGTGATGCTTTAGAAATCACACTATAAGTTTATGTAAAGATAACTTCGATGATTTATAGCTTGTTTTGTAGCTGTCAGATGTGTACGTTTATTCTTAGGCATTTTTAAAGTCGGATGTAAAACACTTTGATCAGATAATAGCATTCGCAAATGTGACAGTTTGATCTACATTCTCATTATTTGTTTATTGTAGCATAAAAATGTGTAGCAATTTAGAAAAAGTGATTCTTACTCATCCCTGTCATGTTTTGAAAAAAGCAACAAAGTGGAACAAACATAGCAAAGTTCATTTAGCTATAAATACTGCAAAATCTTTATTTTCCTCAAGGTGAAACAGTGTAAAAAAATATCGATATTTATTCATTGCAAATTTTGACTGAGAATGTAAATAATTCAACAATTATGATTTTACAACCAGTGAAAAAAATCTTAAAATAATTGTATCAGTCAACCATCTCATACAAAACTTATTTTGAAAGTAAATAATAAATAAATTCGAAAATAAGTATTGATGTAACATGAGGTAAATTGTTCGAAAATTTAATTAAAAAAAAAAAAAAATCTACCGAACGTAACAAAAACCATTCAAGGAAAAAAAAATCAAATGCAAATAAATTGAATACTAAATATGATTATGACAAACAACAATTCAAAAATCTAGTAAACACGTAAAATTAAAAAAGCTTATAAGAATCAAAGTGAGTTTTTAAGGCACTAAATTTAACGTTTCATATAGAACTATTCTTTAAAACGTTTGATTTGAAAGTTAAAGGGTCTCAGGACTCTTAAAACTTTAAAATTTTCCAAATTTTAATTTTTTGATGCGTTAAATTTCTATCTTATTTTGGACATTTTGATGTAATTGTTTCCTTGAAATCCCCATTAGAAGAGAAGTTATTAGAGGTGGGCATTATTTAACATAACAGTTAAAAAAACACTGTTATTGCTTTAAAGTTTGTTTTTTAGTAACAGAATATCAGAAACTGCCTATTAATTTTATAACTATTTATCAATTTCCCTTGCGAAAAATTGAAAATAAGACAAAAAAAAAAATATTAGCTTTATTTTAATTTTATATTGCGATGAAAATAAAATCACAAAATCTTTTTTCCTAGCTCTTAATAACATTCTAACGAAAAGTGAAAAAAAAAAAAAAAATCCACTATTACAAAAGAATCAAGTAAATTTTACAGCTTAAAAAACAAAACACAAACGTCAACCCCGTCCTATGTATGAAAAATAAAAGTCAACTCGTATCGTTAAACATCGTCCTACGTATGAAAAAAAAAAAGCGAACACCTATTTTCATTTCATTTATTACTGGATCACTTTCACACCCGCTAACAAAAATAGAGACGTCCAACGTCCAAGGCAAAATGCATCTGCTGGGAACTTTTCTCCTCATTCTGTTGTTAGGAATAAAAAGTATCTATCAGTAATAATTATTTGTCAGCATCAAATATTCTATACCAACTGTTAAATATTCAAATATTATTTTCGCTTCAGCATGTATTTGTGGTTATTTCAATGTCGAATGTGTAAAAAAAATTAATCTTTGTCTCTGAGAGAATATAGTTACTTTGTAATACACAGCTATGAAGCAGTTATATTATTTTAAAAAATATATTATTGCTTTGAATATATTGTTTATCTAGACTGGTAGTATTAGAATCTGAGAATTTTACGTTATCGAGAGGGGAGGAAAAGTTTCCTAAGTTTGTAAGTTAGATTCGCGTGGCTGGGGATATTTTGAGGTAATTTGTAAGCTAGTATCGCGCTTTTGCTTTTGTGGTTTGAGGATAGTTTAAGGTCAGGTAAAGTATTTTTCGATTGTTGTTGAATTATATGTGCTGTTGATGTTAGGTACGGATGCGATAAAGCTATTTATTTATTTATCGCACTTTTTGTCATAACTATGACTGCTAAAAAACTTTTTTCTTGGAATTAATTTTACCAAATCAATAAGATTCTTATTTTATAAGAACATTTGTAAAAATTTTAAAAATGCTTTAATCAATTTGGAAAAAATAATAATCACTGTTGTCAAATATGTTAAAAGCTATTTGTTCATATAAGTGGAAATTTCGTGAAAGTGGAATGTTTTAATTAACAAATTTTGCCTTAAACCTAATTAAGTTTAAAAGATTTTATTAAATTATTTTATGCCCCATAATGTTATTGGATGTTGTTATCGGATAGGTCAAAATACACAGTTGATTGCATCGCACCATTATTCGATAAGTGACACATATGAAAAAGTGAAGTGTTTCAGAAAAAACAAAAAATACTTTTAAATGTAGAAAAAAAAATGCTTGGGAATACA
Source organism: Maratus speciosus (assembly GCA_963932465.1). Classification (NCBI taxonomy): domain Eukaryota; kingdom Metazoa; phylum Arthropoda; class Arachnida; order Araneae; family Salticidae; genus Maratus; species Maratus speciosus. The sequence goes on from OZ010791.1 coordinate 382,864,625, forward strand.
TAGAGTAAATATTTATTTTAGTATGAGGAATTTTGTTAATTTAATATATCGTTCACCCGCAAGGAAAGTGACACATCTCGACAAAAGTAAATTTCACAGGAGAGGCAAAAGGACAATTTCCATGATTTTACTGTAACATGAAATTATAGCACTTAGCTCTGCATGCTGGAATAAAAACTTGCATAAAAGAATAAAACCCTTAAAAATGAAGACGTAGGATGAGGTTTAGAGGGTTGGGTAATTTTACCTCCTCACACAATCTACCCCTCTTCTGTGGTCACAAATGGACATATGGCGTAATAAAGTGATTTTCCACATAGATATACTTATGAAACTGTTTGTGTAGCAAGACGCACTTATAAGGGACATCCCACACTAAGGCGACACATAAGACATGTCGCTTGAATTCGCTGGAAAAACTGGTTTAAAACAGGCTTGAAACAACTTCGTTCTTTGTTTCGACCGGTTTTTGCGCGACATGTTGCGGCTACATGTCGCTTGTCGTCTCAGTGTGGGATGCCCCTAACAGACCTGTTAGTGGGGAAAAAACGGAAAATGAATATTTGCAAGACACGTCTCTTTTCTTACGGGTCGCAGCGATATGTAAACAGTGAGACTAAATATTGTAAGCAATATATATGTATAAGAACTCTAATTTGGTCTTTTTTATAGATATTTAAACACCCTTTTTTAATGTCAAACGGGGGTATGTTTGTAACCACTCATATTAAGGAACGCTCAAAATATATATACAGAGAGGGAGGGAGAGAGAGTTGTGCATTTTAGGAATACGTGTGAGATATCTATCGAATAGTCTAATTATTAGGCAGATGAATTTATAAGGAATACATTTGCTTGAATATATGAATTTTCACCTTAAAAAATTGAGAATTATTCTAGACATTGAATGACATTTGAATTAGGGACATCTTAAATCCTAGAGAGTTTTGAATGCTAGAAGATATTAAAAAGATTTTTTTTTTTTTTTGTACTATTCCTTTATGTACAGATATCTTCAGATTATGTTAGGTGGGACTAAGAAAGTAGGATGCTGTAATTATAAAAGAAGAATCATGTTGGATAGAGACTCTAATGTTAAACTTTTTAAATAAATATATAATTCTGTTTAATGTGTCTTTATGTACACTGCTGAAGTTCGAAAACCTGTTTTGACTTTTTGTAAATTTTACCTCTACGTTTTAAATGTGAGCTTAGATTATTTTTCAGACATTAATATTTCAAAGAAACAAAATATTACCCAAAAGTCCAAAAAATGTTCTTTACCTACAAATACTAAACTAAAATCTATAAAAATGACCTAAATTTAAAGAAAGACCCTAAAAGTGCAAATTTCAACAAATTTTTTAGCCTCTGGTAAGGTGTTAAAAAATTATTAGGTTATTGTAACATGTTACCAAGCTAGTGGTGTAATGATGGAACCTGTTAACAAAAAGTAACTGTTTTTCCCATCTCTAGAAGTTATGGCTTTTAGAATTATACCCACTCAATAGCTGAAGCTGTGTTTCCGAAACTTTGAAGTCATTTTTCTGCAAATGACGTTTTAATAACGCGTAAAATAATAAGTGGTAATAATAAGTGGTAATAATAATAAGTGGGCATAACGCGCACGATATCTTAAAAACTTCTGAATATTTTTTCATGAAACTTTCAAAACATATGTTTCATGCTAGTCTGTATAAACTGAACCTAAAATTCCCTTTTTATCGTTCAAAAAAATGTTTCTTTTGGTGATTATACTGTTGAAAATTTCTAAATTTTGCATTAGCTAAATACAACTTTGTCTTAAAAATATAAAAATGATTAAATACAAATTTATTTAGGTTCAGGGTAATTATTACAATCTGAAGTAGGCGCCAAAATTTTCATTTTAGTTGCAAAATTTATTTCGTAATCCTGCGCGTAATCTGTTATGCCGATTTTCTGCTCGTCAATTGTCTGGCAGTTTGGTGCCCCCTGTAAATGCTAATTCTGCATCTTGAATTTTGTTTTAAATAGATGAAATGAAAGAACATACTTATATCTTTCATCACAATTAAAATTGTGTCTTAAAATCAAATACATAAAGATATTAGTTGAAAATGGTTTTTTTTTTTCCTTTTTTCCAATTTTAAGAATCCTGAGACCTCTTAAGATATTTAACAACATTTAACTCTCCCATGTATTTTAAGTGTAGGAAAAACAATTCTTGTACTTACAACACAATAAAACGGATTGTTATAAATAAATGTTCAAATTTTCATACATATAACAATGCGACCCTGATATAACGTTTACAATCACTGAAAAAGTTAATAGATATTTAATAGTTTTGGACACCCTAGCAAAAAGTAAATGACACATAAACAGAAATTTTTTGAGAAACTGTTCCCATGTATAGAAAAGAAAAGGTCAAAGGAACTTCAAAAATACACAGCCAGTACATAAGTACAGTATACTCTCGATATCTCGAAAACCTGGATATGTCGAAAAATTATATTTCTCCTTGATACTGCATAGTTATCTAATGTTAATTTTTGTTCTATCTCGAAGGGTTTTCACTCAAAACCTTGGTATGTCGAATATTTTTCGAAGTAAAAAATCAATAAATTTCTTCTCTGTCGTTTGATAATGAGGAAGAACTGGGTGTTTCAAAACCATTACCTAGCGTTACTGCGGCCCAAGCTAAAGATGCTGTCCACATACTACGACGCTTCATAAAATGCTCTGAAAACGTGGAAAACGATGACTTTCAAAAGACATGTCGCCAGGCCACTACACTTGGCTTTTTTAAGCAATTCTATCAATCTAAGCTCATTTATGTATTTACTAATTATTTTCAATTTAATGTAATTATTTTCTACTATTTTAAAAATTAAAATTATCATTGCTGTATTTAGACTTATTGTGACTTGTGACTATATAATTGCATATTTATATTTAATCTCATCTATCATAACACTAATTTTTATAACATTATTCCGTATCTTGTGTTTTACGTGAATTTTTATGTTTAGTTATGACCTTGTTATCTCAAAAACTCGCTATCTAGAAAATTTTTAGTGTTCCTTTGACTTCGAGATAACGAGAGTATACTGTATATTCATCCACTTCGTTCTATCAGTATTGATTACTAAAGCATGAATATTCATTCAAAAGGGAACTAAATATTTTCTCATGTACAGTCGCGAAAAAAAAGTAAACACCCCCTACCAACTCTGCAGCAAATTATTGTAGAAGAAAGTTACTGGTACCAAACGATTGGAAATAAAGTTTACTCTTAAATGATGCAATATAAAATTTGCTTAGAGGGACATCTATATGCCAAAACGAACACAAAATTTGTTTTTTTCAATAGCAATATCCATTTTTGACACCATAAATAAATTCTGCGCCCTTCAATCAGCCTAAATACAAATTTTCATGAAATTCGTTACGATTAGTTTCAGAGAAATTAATTACTTTAAAATTAGCATAATTTAGGAGCTGTATCCAAATTGAAGCTCGGTATCCGATAGTTGAAATGATACAGAATGACTGTCACTTCTACAGACCTGCCAACCTTTGAAATTGAGAAATCGTAGCACACAAAATTTAAATTAATCTGGAGATTGGTTGCTTGGTTTTTCGTGTTTCACAGCCATCTTTTGACATTCGTAAAAGGAATAAGGTTTCAGCCTTTCATCTCAATATAGCAAATTTTTTCCTCTGAAAATTTTTATACGATTTTTAGAGTTTATTTTCGTTTCACAGCGTCTTCCCGCCATCATTTCAGGATATTCACAATTTATTTCGCACACATTTTCCTATCACGATTCTTTGTTGAAATCCGCACTTTTTATCATGAACTTTTGACGAAATTCGCATTTTTTACGCGATCCTTTGACGAATTTTGCGTTTTTTTTTACCACGATCCTTTGACTAAATTAGTGTTTTCTTTCTGCGATCTTTCGATGAAATTTGCATTATCTTACTGATCTTTTCACGAAATTCGCGTTTTCTTTCTACGATATTTTGACAAAATTCACGTTTTTACCACGATGCTTTATTTTCTTCTGCGACCAATTTACGAAATTGATTTTTTTTTACACGGTCATTTGTCGAAATTCAAGATAGTTTATCGCAAATCGTGCGATTTTGCACATTATTTCAAACCTTGGTCCTCAAGCAAACCCCTCCAGAATTCTTAAAATGGCAAATTGTTTCTAAGGAAGGGAATTCCTGAATAAATATTTACAAAAACACGATTAGAGTGTTTTATGTTAAGAAGTTTTTTTGCGGCCCAGAATTTTTTTTTCTCATGAGCATTTTTTAATGTCCAAATTTTCGGACTAATGGCCAATTTTTTTAAACTTTCGGAAATGAATACTTGGAAATTTCGGAACAGAATCACTCCTGAAAAATATGCTGCACGAGATAAAAATCGCAACTAGAAACAAAAAATGCTTTTGTTTTTTGCAAAAAATCGTAGTTTAAGACCGATTTTCGTAGCGTCATAGTTTATAGGTCTAAGTCGTAGAAACTACGATTTTTTCGTATCAGTTGGCAGGTATGCTTCTATTGATGTATTATTTCTTTCGCTTAATATGTATCAACTGTTGTCAGCCCAAATGTTTCAATAAAATAAGCAATATATATATATATATAAAATCAACTGGGAATTTATTCGGTATGTTGTGTAAGATTTATATTGCTATAAATTAAATATTTAATGGGTTGTAGTGTTTTTTCCATTTCATGCCATTTGATAATGTTCTGTTTTCATCTTGGAACTATTCTTTTGGTTATATCGGTTGTTTGGGTACAGGAGAAAAAAAAATTTCAGCTTTTAGCTTTTTTCTCACAGAAAACAACCGATTTGCTTATATCATTGAATTCCGTACTCTTGAAAACGTAATTCAATATATAAGTTTTTCAATTATTTCGGAATCCATATTCTTTTTTCTTTCTTCCATATTTATTAATTCTTGTAACTAAGTATAAGGCACTTTATTTTATACATACAGTTCTATATTATAGGTTTGTGGCACCCATTTTTATTGTCAATTCATTCACAATATTGCGGTTTTTTTATGATGGTCGGTAATGTTTAATTAAAGGTTATATATATAACCATTAATTTGTGCACAAAAGCGTAATTTGAATATATATATATTCAAATTAAGCTTTTCTGCACATCATAGACCGACCGCCCTTAAATTATCATTTTCACACCTTTTCTAAGCATAATTCGAATACCTCTTTGAAGAAAAAATTGAGATTTCACATAAAGCAAGATATTAAATATATATAAGTCTTTTCTTGATTTCTTCAATCATTTTCATTCCTTTTATTTTTTTTTTTTGGACTTAAGATGGCAACACTAAACGTTATTAATCCAGTTCCAATTTACATTTCTCCTTTCTCACACCAGATGGCAGCACAGTTATGGGTTTCACTCAGATGCTCAACTGTAGATCACATGTTAAAATAGTCTTAACTTTGTTTCCCATGCTGATATGCAGTAGTTTTGACTCTTAGTATGTCATTCAGGTATTGTACTCTAATAATTTTTAATATCCTGTATGAGGTGTGTATCTTTCTTTGGATCTCTTAGCTTTTTATTATCTATTTTCTGTAATGTGTGCGTTATAAGGAGCTACATTTTGTCATTTTAGGCTTAATGCCGACAAAAGTGGATGAAATAACGCATCTTCTATGAATGAACTCACAAGCTCCTTCCTCTGACGATTCTGTGACTCATTCATAGTTTCTTATTTTACATATTGGTTTCCTATGTTCATTTCTAAATCATCTTTAGAACTCTATCAATTTCTTCATATATTTGTGATTTCAAATTTATTATATACAACTATATTTCATTGATATAAATTAATTATTTAAAGGTTGTATTGATTTTTCCATTTCATGGCATTTAATATTATTCTGTTTTCATCTTGCATCTATTCTTTTGGTCAAGTAGTGGTTTGGGTACAGGGGAAATTTTTTTTTCAGCTTATAGTTTTTTTTTCTCCACAGAAAACGACTATTTTTGCTTATATATTTGAATTCTGTACCCTTAATAACGTAATTCAAGATATAAACTTTTAAATTATTTTTATCGGTATCCATATTTTTCTTTTTTTTCTTCCATATTAATACTCGTAAGATAGTACTTTTGGTATCCATGTTATGTGTGTTGGGGTGGTAATGTATTTGTTAATGTCATTTCATTCAGAATATCACAGCTTTTGTTGGTGGTCGGTTATTTAATGTTTATATATATATATATATATATATATATATATATATATATATATATATATATATATATTTAGATTTTCAAATGTGTATTCCTAATATTAGATTTAATATAATTTTTCTTACTGATATATGTAGTGTAAAACGATTAATTCTAACACATCTTCATGTACTTTTATTATTGTTTTTTTAAATAAAAATCTGAAGACTAATTCCATTTTATCACATATATAATAAAGAACCTGTACAAAAAATTTTATATCTCTATCTCAAATACAAAAAAAGCCATTCTTAAAACGTGGTGAAAGGGAAGAAAATATGAGCATGCAGAAAAAGACGTTTAAAGTTTTCATTTGTGTGGGGGAATTGCGTTGGGTGTATTAATAAAATTTACTATATCTCGGGATATAATTGCCGTGGGTAAAAATGAGCTGTCAAAATATTCACAATTAAACATGCTTTCATTTAATATTTAAAAACAGAAATCGATTTTTTGATGTAAACTGTCTCTTTAAACTTTAAAAAATATGAGAGATATTCATTACCACTTTTTTAAATATTTGTATTCGTATTTTACGAAATCTATGCACTAGCATTTTTCTTATTATCGAACCAAACCTTCCATCTTCCAGCTCAACTTCATTTGATAATAATGTTTGCCCAAAATTACCCCTGTGAGAGGAGAAAACGGCAAGCTTCAAAGTAAAAGTTTGCGTATTTCTAAATTTATAGGGCATAAATTCGCGAGTTCACGCTCAGTTCATTTTTTACATTGTCCGCTCACAGACACGTGTTTACTGTAGCTGATGACGAGCTGTTATATTTTTAGCTCGAAACGCGTCCTTTTTTTTTTTTTTTTTTTTTTTTTTTTTTTTTTTTTTTTTTTAAATGGTGATTTTTTACAAAGTTTTATTATTTTAATATACAACAATTTCTAAATTTTTACGATCAATTTTAAGTGACATTTCACAATATCTTCAATTTTTTTTTTTTTTTTTTTTTTTTTTTTTTTTTTAATCTCTTAACATTCTACTGTAAATCATGCAGTGTTTAACGTCTCATGCCAAAGTGAAGACTTGCGGTATAATTTTGATGTTAGTTTCCTCTTTAGCATTAAATTTTAATGCTAAAGATGTGACGAAGATTAAAATCTTCGTCACGACGCAAGTTAAAAAGAAAAAAAAAATATTTGCATGCTGAGTGTATAAATCCTATAGCCAGAGATCCGTGTAATTAGGTTTGATGGCCAATTTAACATGAACAGTCGAGTTTGCTTTCTCAGAATTTGATACATCAGACAGCAGTATAATATCATGATTTCAAGCACGAATACGCAGATTGGAAAGAAAAATAATTTATTTTATACATTTGTATGTTTACTTATCTCAAAGCACCCATACCGCTTCATAAAAGCTTTTGTTTTTATTCTCCGCGTGAATCTATTTTAATTCATTCCGCGGAAGGGGATCCAGAACCCGTGTAATGGTCCACCAAAGGATGTAATAGCATGATTCTGTTATGTGTAACTTCCCCCTTTTAATATATTCAAATTTCACCAGATAAAGTCTATTTTTAAGTTATCCAGGTTCTAGAAATAGCTTCTTTCGTGGCATTTAATCTGATATCAGGTTTAGAAATCTTTAATTTTGTTTTCTTTTTACATATACAAGTGCGACGAGCGAAATGGGCCTCCTCCTTAAATTGGTTGGAAGAGCAGAAACTGCATAATAAGGAGTTTTATTTGCTGCTATTATATTTTGCTTATTATTTTTGAAAAATTCTATAAATAAACTGAATAATTTCGGATTACTTTTATCTCACAGAGGTGTTCTTAAAAAAAAAAAGAAAAAAATCTACTGGGAAAAGATTTATCTGATATATGAGAATTTTAAATTGGATGTTTATGTATGCATTGTCAATTTCAATTATTAACACTTCGATTTATAAATAATAATTTTACTTTAACATGTTGTGCACATCCTTTTAAGATAAAACCCAGAAGAGAGAAAATAAGTGAATGTACAATTTAAAGAGATTTTTTCTCCCTTCTACAGACATTTCAGGATAAAAATCTTAATATTTTTTATCAAATAGTTATATCTAAAAAACGTACAATATCTGTGTCGCATTCACTATTTAAAAGAGTAAGTTTAGGTAACATTAGCATTAAGGCTGTTAGTCATCTTCCCATGCTACGTCAAGCCTATGGACGTAAAATGCATTAGTATATTTAAAGTATCTGCTCAGGAAATTAAAATTTTTAATTTCTGTTTCCTGTGCACTCTTCTGAAAGAATGTCTTTTTTCTTAGTTGTGAATATATTTCTAAAATATACGAAATATTTTGAGTTTTAAAAGCTGCGAGTAGGATTTTAACACTTCACATAAAATTAAGTATATACAGTAGAAACTTTTTTATCCGAAACTCTTAACCGAAATCCCCCCCCCCTTTTTTTTTTCTTTTTTATTTTGACTATCACATTCCTTGTACGCAAAATCCATTTTGAACCCCCCCCCCCTTTCTTTTTTACTATCATATTCCTTGTGTGCAAGCGGTCCTTTACAAACTACGAGTACATATAAATATTTTCGATCGCCTTTCTTAAGGTTCCTTTGAATTTAACTTAAGCTCCCGTAAGCGGCGGAGTGGAACGAAGAAAATGAACAAAGTAGCAATTCTGAAGCTTTTGAATGTTTTGCAAAAGACATGGCTGGAGCACCAGGAAGACTGCGATACTGGTGAATTAATAATATTTAAAAACTCCATGATAGAGCTTCAAAGCAAAGGCAATCGAAACTGCGACAAACTATTAACTGCGAAAACTATTTTTCAAACCCTTGTGATATATGTAAAAGGTACTTAATTTAAAAATTAAAATTCAGGTAATTTATTCTTGTTTCTATTTTGCTATTGCTTCCTTTTTTGTTTAGCACTTGATACCTTAAGAAATATTGCATGTATCTTTCCTTAAACTTAAAATTGAAGACTTCTCGATTATCCAAAAATTTCGATATTCCGAAAGAGGGCCGGTCCCAATTACTTCGGATAATCGAGGTTCTACTGTACTTTAGAAACATTTTGACAACTAAGAAAATAAAGAGACATTCTTTCAGAAGAGTGCACAGGAAACAGAAAAATTTTAATTTCCCGTAGAGATATTTTAAATATACGAATGCATTCCACGTCCATAGACAGTGGCGCCAACTTAGCGAACCCACCCAATAATTTGATCTCTCTGCCCACCCAATTTCAATTGATTTAATTCGTTAATTTTAGCCCCTGGTACGGTATGCTATTTCTTTCTCCCAGCTTATTTTGTGTCTAAAAAATAACGCTACCTTACAGAAGCCAGCAATAAACAAAGCAGATGTATCATTGTACAATTAAATACTCTATAGCATTTTTTTAAATTCCTAATCATCGCACATTTTAAATTTTTATACCGTTGTATTGGGGAAAAAATACTTTTAAATGCAATTTGTTTGAAAGCTGCATCTCAATTATTTTTGAGATATTAATTTTTTTGTAGTTTTTGCGCCATTTCTTTAATGTTGGCAACTCAAGTATTCCATTTCTGTTGAAAGTACAAGAAAAATAGTTGGAAAATAGTAATTGTATCGTTTTGTTGGCATTTTCCCATAACTGAAAAAAAAATGCAATTAAAATACGTGCTATTTTGAAAAGAAAAAAAAAATGAATGATTTCTGATAAAACATTGAGCTATTTTAAATTATATTTAATTTTAAGTTATCTATATTAATGTTAGAAGCAAATGAAAGCCTATGAATCATTAGATAGCGCTTTTTTGACGAGTTTCTTTAATGACGGCATCTTTTTGCTGCATTTGTGTATTATTTTGCGATAGTGACATCCTATGCATGCTTTACAATAGATGTTTAAGAGTGGATCGTAAATGTGGAATTCTTAAGCGGATGCGAATGACGTCATTTTACATAAAATAAAAGTGTTTGCTTTAAGTCTTAAAATTGAAATATGTTTTGTACTATTTATATATACATATATTTTTTTCATCGGGGGCGATACTAAATTCTGAAAAAGCAGAATTCCTGTTTTCTAGTGATTTTTTTTTAAATTATCTAATCGCTGAAAGGAAATTTGATTTTATTGACGTGTTCAAAATAGCTTTGTTTGAAAAATAGTAAAGAAAAGACATCCATTAGACTTACAGGAGCACTGAAAACACCTTCAGCGAATGCACAGTTAAATTTCTCATGAAAACAAATTCCCTGCATATTTTGCCATCTGTTTTGATGTCTTCGACTGACAAAACACCTAGTTGACTAAAATGTATGCTTTTCTTCACATGTAGATTTTTGCATTTTCAACAGTTAGCAATTCTAATGCTATTTAAAGTAAATATTAATGTATTTATAAGAAAGAACTTAGAATATAATTTAGCTACATTATAATTAAATTATTATAATTTAAAAATTCTTTTAGAAAAAACAATTTAATTTCGAATTAGCATGTTTAGTCATTTGCTCGTCCCCCCTCTTTCTCCACACACATACACACTAAGGGGAAGTTATAACACTAGGTGTTATTTTACTCAAAATTTTTTGAGCCCACCCAATATTTATGAAAAGTTGGCGCTACTATCCATAGATTTAACATTAGCGAGGGGAATTTGACTAACATCCTTAAAAAATAGCTCACTTTAATATTGGAAAACCCTATTCATATACTAAATCCAATAACTCTAATTGGAACTACTTAATTATTCCGTCGACCAATTTCGCCAAATTATATAAATCGCCAAACCACTTGCCAAATTATACAAATTTACATAATTTTTATTTTAAATAACGAAAGAACAAATAAATTAGTACATATAACATTAATAAATATACAAATAAAAAGTTGAAATAAATATCACTTGGTGACGTTAACACGTGTAACTTGCTTTTAGACAAGTGAATGTGACATTTACGATCAACCATTATTGGCATTTAATCTTATAGCTTGGCGATAGATTTTTAGTCGACGGGATAACTAAGTAGTACCCTCTAATTTTTGGGGAAAAGAATAACGTTTATTTAGGGCCATATGAATCGAAAAGCCACATTATGCCTTTTAAGGCGATTCTTAAAATCCGAAACTGGCTAATTTGACGCATTTTTTTTTTTTTTTAATTCAACTTTGATCTCATGAAATTGGCAGATGCTGATATTCAGGAATTATGTAAATCGAATTCCTTTTTCAGAAAGTGCCGTCAAAGCTTGCGTTTTGAACAGAATATCCAGACGCGACAGAGCGAAAAACGAAAAAACAGCTGTCACGAGACAATCCTATAAACTTAAGATGTAATTAATTTAACGAAAAATGAAAAACTGTTCCAATTACATATAACTTCAATAATCATCCCTGCAAGTCATGGTTTTACATTTAAAAATGAGTCGTCGTTGTAGAACGCGTTTCGCGTTGTGGAATGGAAAAATTATTTTTCCCTTAAAGTGCACATGTATGCTCAAGACCAACCTGAAAATGAAGAAAATATTTTCGTAACGAATCATACGTAAAAACACTCCTTAAATTACAGTCTGTATGTGCTTATTTTAGAGCTATTTTAATTTTACAAACATGTTCGTTTTTTACTCTAACACGCACACAAGTTTCTGTACTTTTTTTTATTCATTTAACCCTTTGAGTGGCAAGTAATTGTGTTTTCTGTAATGTCGAATTCTCACCGGAATCTGCAAAAAGATTTATTGCAAAATAAGGAAAAGCAATTTTACGACTTTTTTACACCAAAGTTAGAAAAGTAAAATTTAATAAATTTTTTCTGGTGCAAATCTTCCTTAATCGTAGGTGGGATAAAATTTATCCCACCTCCCCTCCAGGGGTTAATAAAACTTTAAATTTTATATAAACACAAGTTAAAATTCGCCATGATAATTCCTTATAAGATTTTTTAAAATGAAGTTCTTCTGGAATACTGAAAAAGTAAGCAAAGATGAAATTTTAGGGTGGCGTTTTGCCTCTTGCACACAGAGAACAACATTTTTCAAGAAGAAACAATTCCCATTCTACTAGTGCTACACTAATGCTCACATTTCTTTTTACTTACATTTTGTTTCTATTCAAGGAAAAGTAAATAAGAGAAATAAGATTTACCGCCAGACCAATCTAAATCGCTATTGCCAGCAATTTCTGGCGACGGTTGTTCACGAAAAAGCATCAAGACGTATTATTTAAAATGTCTACATAAAATTATCCGACAGACGTAATAGACCAATTATTTCAATAAAAACATGAAAAAAGGAAAGCTGCGGGCTACAACTCTGCACGCTCTTTCACCAGCAAACCATACAAGGATAAATAATAAAATCCAATAAAAGCAAGTGCATCAAAAGGAAGAAATTTGATGAAGCCTAAATGTTTGACAAAATAAGCTGCTGCTTCCCTTTTTCATCTTGACACAATCTAGAGAGAGAGAAAAAAAATAAAATAAAAAGAGAAGCTCTCTCAGCATTATAGAAAAGTAATTCATGATTATTGGAGCTCGCCTAAATGAATCGCTATACAAAGCAGCCGAGCGTGGGGGTCTTTTACGTTAAATACAGTAGCCTGAAAGAAACAGGTTCTGTGTAAAAACAGTGATTATGGACGTTCACATCGAAAGGGTAATGCTCATGCCTTCTTTTCACAGTCTTTTCTTATAAAGTTTTTCTTTTTCTTTTTAATTTAATTTTTTATTTAATAGACAAAAATTTTAATCCCCAAGAATTGGCACCTGGTGTAGGTTTTGTCTCTTACTTTTTATCTTATTTTCTTCACTCTTGAAACTTTAGCAATTAAATTTTTTATACTTAACGGTAATCATTTTTAAAACATTTCGAAAAAATCAATAAAAAAATATAACGTTAAAAAAACCACCCAATAAAACTCCTCACTCTTGCTGCGAGTTCTCGTGGGTTAACAGTTTTACAGCAAATACAAATTTTAACTAAAGAAAAAGATTTATATGAAATACGGTAGGAAATTTGGGAAAATAACATCAGGTCTGATAGTTTTACCTAACAAAAGCAGAAATGGACACCCCCCCCCCTCCCACACACACACCTCTACGGCCTTCAATACTTATGCTAAAAACTTATTAGTCAACTTGACAGTGGCCAAACTGATATCACTCTAGAATAAATACAGTAGACTCCCTCAATTCCGCACAACTTGTGACCAGAGGTTGTGCGGATTTCTGGTCATTGCTTTGTTTACTTTTTTTAAACAGTAATTTGAATGTAATAATGCAATCAAAATTATAGTGAATGTTTGCAATAAAATATATAAATAACTAAGGAAAGTAACAAACTAAAATGCTACAAAGTAAGATAATTTTTTTTTTTTAAATGTTGGAATTATTAAAAGTACAGGTCAAGAAAATAATGTATAACTAAATATGCATAACGAAGATGATATATATTTTCCTTAGATTATTCAATGAAACTTTCCTCATAAAGGTACTCTTATTTCACATCAAATTCATAAAGCAAAAAAGTTTTATTTCAGGCTTAGCCAATCTTAAAAACCAAAAAACTCGATTAACACCTAAATATAATTGGTAAAAAGATTGTGATCACCAGTGATATCAGCAATCTTGATTTTTTTCAGAAATAAATTTATAGTTCCTTCATGAAAAACCACGAGTTCAGTCATATTATCGAGAAATACATACGGAATGATATAAAACTAAAAAAATCTATAATTTTGCCCCTATATCTGAACAGAAAGTTTCATTGTTTATATCTGCGATGGTGTGCGGATCTGAGGGAGTCGACTGTAATATACACTTCTATAAAAATCAGTATATTAATTTTAATATTTTCATGTAATAAAAAAAATAATTTTGGCTTTTTCTGCTAGTTTAAGAAGTACTTTATCGATTAAATCTTAAAATCCCCCGGACTTTTCCTCCCGATGTCCAACCACATGTTATGAAAGTACGACATGCATATATTTACAGTTTTCAATACAAAATTATTTCTAACAATGATGCAAAGGTAGACAAGAAGCGGAGACAAAAGATGCTGAAAGTATCTAAAACAAATGTTAAAGAATTTGAGCTTTAATTCTTTAACCGGTTTTCCATTTTATATTTTCTTGCATTGCTTTTTCTAAGATTTGAATTCCGACTCCAAATCTCCCCTATAGGATATAAAATCCATTCTCTACGGGCGAAAAGGTCTAAATTCATTTCGGAGTATGTCTGAGTGACTACATCATTTTAAAACTCTTACTCATGACTCAATAAGGGGGATCATGGAGATATTTCTCTTAAAAATAACCATTTGTTAATCGTGAATCAGAGTTTCTGAAATCTCTTATTTCATCTTTCGCTTCGATCTGAATCGACCGGTCAGAGACCGATGTAGGTAACTTTTCTTGATTCTCCAAAATGTAGTGGTAAAAGGCTTTTTTTTTTTCTTTTTTTTTAACATGATATATAGATCTTTTTTTTTTTTTCCTTACATTTTTGTAAAATCATAAAATTAAATTTTCTATCGAAAATTTAAATCCGGTTACCCAAAGCAAGTAAATAATAGTTAGTAACAGTGTTAAGCCGTCCTATTAAATTTTCTTTTCTGGCAAGCTTGTTTTGTTTTTCATATTGGATTTCAAATTCTATCAAAACAATTTATTAGAAGGGTCTTCTGGAACAACTTTTGTTTTATTAAATGGAATTTAATGTAGCCCCCCCCCCCCCCCCGTCCAAGAGTAACCCAATTTTTGCCTCGATCGACACCTGACTGTGAATCAGAGAATGACAATGAGACTAAGATAGTCTTAAATAGTATATTTTTGTATAAAAATAGCTACGTTAATGTTACATATTTTCATAACTTTAGAAAAAATTATATTATAAATTGCAAAATTGAGTCGATGTATAAGGTGACCAAATTTCATAGAAATTGGGGAACTGCGGTGGATTGTTTTGAAAAATAAAATTTTATTTTGTTGAAAGGAAAACAAAACCATATACTATATTTAAAAGTATGTTTGGGGTGGGCGAGGGGAGTTTTATATGCGAATACATTGGCCAAAAAATTAAATGAAATTGCGAACAGCCTCCGAAAATAAGATAAGGGCTCTTTGGCATGAGCGCCAGCAGAACAAAGTCCAAGAAAGGAGTAAAATTGTTCAGCAGATGTCTATACAGCCCACTGCCTGGGCCGCCTTCATTTTATTTATTTTTAAATGAAGAGCATAAACAAGAAATAAGCTAAACTGAAGAAACACGTGCAAGACCCGTACCTGACCCATGTTCTTCTCGTTTAAGATGATTTTTAAACGTAAAAAGAAAAACAGAAATATTGTCTTCACGGGAGATTCAGTGAAGTCATGCCCCTTCGGCTAAAATCCTTATTTATATTTTCCCCCCTTCTCCTTTGCTCTCACAGTGTTTAATTATTTTAAGTTACTTGCAAAGAATAAATTGTAGTTTTTCGAAATCATTAGATCCAGAAGGAAAAGTGCCTTTTGTCCCCCTTGCGGGCATCCATGGTTCTTTGGTCACCTTATAAACACTCTTTCAAAAATATAGCTCCGCGACTAGCGGAGACACTGCTCACTGAGTGTATATACATGATGAAAACCCCAGGGATCTTACATTTCTCACCTGTTTGAACTGCTCTTCGTATGTGTACTTGGATTGATCATCAGCAGTCCCGTTGTTGGGGGGCGTCGCCGAACCCGTCGACGACTCTCCACCGCCCATCGCCGGCAGCGCCCCCGAGTGTTGGCCCGCCGCGGCCCCAGCTCCCAGCTGATCCCTCGCCCCGCTCTGGGCTGCAGCTGCCACTGCCGAAGCCTGAACAGCTGCCTGAGCTGCGGCTATGTGCGACGGCGTCAGGAAAGCGGCTGCTGCCGCGGCAAAAGGATAGTTCGCGGCATAAAGATATTGAGTCTGCGTCGGGGAAGAAGGAGACGGGGTGGTCGACTTGCTGCTCCGTCCATTATTGCTACCACCGAGGTACAAGGGCGTCTCCTCCCGTTTGATCATCATCTCTTTTTGGACAAGAAGTTCGCGCTCGAGGCGCTTTCTCTCTTCCACCATCTCTTGTTCTACTGGGCTCCGGCGATAGTAGTCAACAGCCGGGGGTGAGTTGTGGTCACCGATTCGTGACAGGCTCGGGGGATTCACTCCTGAGGAGTCTTCATTGTCTAGATCTTCCTCCTCTTCCTCTTCTTCGCCAGACACATATTGGTCCTCCTCTTCCTCTGGATTGGACTGGAGAAGAGAAAAAAGTATCGTTATTAGGATTTTTGATCCTACTGACACACATAAAAACTTAAAAAATATATTTAAATAAATTTTTGAAAACCTAGTTACAAGTCACAACCAATTTCTCATAGAAAAATAAGAGAAATTAAACACAAAACTAAAAACAAAAATTAATAAAACTCAATTTCAAGAAAGAAGAAATATACATAGCTGCCAACCTTCTTTTTTTCCCAACCAAGCCGGACGTAATTTGGGCCAGAAAATTTATTTAATAAAATGTGTCTTATTTTTATCTGGTACTTTTTGGATACCGTTTAAGTGAAACTTCCCATTAAAAATTTTGTTATGGGACAGAAAAAAAAAAAAAAAGAAAGAAAGAAAAAGAAAACTATGAAGATACTATTAAAGTTTAAATTTTAATTAAAAAAGATATCTGTAATAGAGAGAAGGTATTCTTTATAAATTCTAAAATATTCAACCCTCTCTTATTTATGTGCGAGTTGTTAAGTACTCATAAGACAGATTAAGAGACTATTGTAGGGCGGGAGAGATGTATGATTCGATAGCTGAGTTATTCAATAACAATCTTTCTTTTTAAAAAGTACATAATACTGTAAGGAAAAACATTTGCTAAATAGGCTAGTTTCATCGTTTTGCTTTTCTTTTAATTTTTTTTTTTTTTTTTTTTTGGGGGGGGGGGGTGTTAAATGCAGTTACAATCGCAATCAAACTACTGAAGTTAAATCTTAAAAAAAATACGTGAAAAAGCAAAACCAATATTGGAATATTTATGAAGTTCAGTAGCTGATAAACAAAGTTACGCACTTCATGTTATGTAGAATAAGTGGGCAATGTAGCCTTAAATATAAAATGCAAAGCCACATATTTAACAGGAGGAATAAATATTACTTTAATAAGAAATCAATATTAGATTCTTGCCACGCATGGGCGTTCGAAACAAATGAACGAAGAAAGTGCACAAAATCATTAAAAATAGTTATCAAAACAGACACACAAAATATATCTTCCATTCGCTCGCAAAAAAGAGGTTAATGGAGAAATTACTATTTTTAAGATCTATAATTATTTAATTTAGAAACAAGTTTTACATAATTCAAACTGCGCATAACATTCTATATTTTTTACAGCATAAAATTTTATATAATAAAAAGAATAGGCTTATATTGAATTGCAACAATAATTTACTCTGCAATAAATAAAGTATATCCTTTTATATATATATAATTTAAAAAAGATCAT
The DNA here is from genome assembly GCA_963932465.1 of Maratus speciosus. NCBI lineage: Eukaryota > Metazoa > Arthropoda > Arachnida > Araneae > Salticidae > Maratus > Maratus speciosus. Next base: position 382,882,362 of record OZ010791.1, read on the forward strand.
CCAATAATTTTGACAACATACTTAATTCCTATCTTACGAAAAGCAAAAATACACGAAGTCAACTTTCACGGAGCAAAAAGACAGCTCTCCAAGACAGTTAAAAAAATCGGTAATATCATCTCCAGAAACAACGAATTGCATAAAAACACTTAACCTGCTTCTAATTTCTCCTTGCGCCCCCTGAACTCGGCAAAAAAGAAACTGAGAAAACACGCTCTTGCTCATCGAAACGGAAGAGAAAGAGGTGTGCGATGGAGCGTCACCATGGCAACAGAAGACGCCGGTCAGAATACGCAGCCAATAGCCAGCTGATCAATGACGCAATAACTGCCAGCCGCCGAACTCAAAGATTATGTGTGACAGGTGCGTAAAAGATCCTCACTGTTCTCCTGTTATTCTCCCCCCCCCCCCTCTCCATTTTTTTTTTTCTGGTTTGGGACATTCGCTTTTTCTGTTGAGATTTAAAGGGAAGCCTTTTCAGTCATTGCCTCGACGATGACATTACAGAGACTAATTCAGTTAGTTTCTGTAAATAAGGAAGTGGAAATAGATTTCAGATGTAAAAACATACATATATAAAGGTCTTGGAGATTGAAAGTCAGGGGGGGGGGGGGGGATATCTCATTTTACTCGCCACTGGTGAGTGAATTTTTTGACTGAGCGAGTGAATTTTTAGGTAGTCCTTTAAAACTACAGAGTTATGCCAAAAACTTTATTTTTTTTACTAGTTAGGTATATTTTGCAACTTTCAAATTACTGCGATGTAAACATGATACTAAGGCTAATGTCAGACGAACGTCCTTTTGCACGCTTTTTTCCCTACACATCATCCCTACACAATGCTTGCGAGCTAGTGTAGGGATGATTAGTAGGGAAAAAAGCGTGCAAAAAAACGTTCGTTTGACATTAGCCTAAGTTCTATCCTAATATTAAACCTTCCTCTGCGCCTGCTGTACACATTCCTTAATTTTATAGGAAAACGCATTGTAGCTATTGTAATTAACTATTTTTGCAGTCGCGTAAAATTTTGGCGTAACAATTTTCAACTGTATGTTGCATTTTGCTGGCTGGTAAAATAAATCCTTGGCTAGTAAGATTTTCTGAAAATTCCTCACCCCTGGAAATAGTATTCGTTAAATAGGTGTCCGCTTCCGTTATAGAGGTTTACTGTTACTTGAAAATTTGCAAAACGACATTCAAAAGACTTTTAGAGTTTCACGAACATTCAAAAGAATTTTAGAATTTCACGATGTTCAGGCATGAAAGCTAAAACAGCAACAGAAAAGCTAAAGGTTTTTTTTATCAGTCAACTCCCGAATTTCTTTAGCTAATGTTAAACATATTGGCGTCGAATGCTCTCATATTTAAAATATCGTCTCCGAAAACTATTATTTAACTTTTTTTTAGCCCCGGTACGGTATGCTATTACTTTCTCCCAGCTTATTTCTCAAAAAATAACGTTACCTTACAGAAGCCAGCCATAAACAAAGATGTATCATTGTACGATTAAATGCTCTATAGCAATTTTGTTGATTTCTAAGCATCGCATATTTTCAATTTTTATACCGTCGTATTGGAAAAAACAACCCTTAAACGCAATTTGTTTGAAAACTGTATCTCCATTTATTTTTGAAATATTAATTTATTTTTGTAGTTTTTAGCACCTTTTGTTTAATTTTGGCAACTCAAGTACTCCATTTATGTAGAAAGTAAAGGGAAAATAGTTGAAAAATAGCAATTATATTTTTTTGTTGCCATTTTCTCATAACAACCGAAAGAAAATGTAATTAAAATACGTGCTATTTTGAAAAACTATAAACGAATAATTTCTGTTAAAACATGGAGCTATTTAAACTATATTTAATTTTAAGTATCTATATTAATGTTACAAACAAATGAAGGCCAATGAATCATTAGATAGCCTTTTTTTGTCGAGTTTCTTTAATGAAGGCATCTTTTTGCTGCATTTGTGTATTATTTTGCGATAGTGGCATCCTATGCATGCTTTAATGTAGATGCTTAAGATTGGGTCGTAAATGTGGAATTCTTAATCGGATGCGAATGACATCATTTTACATAAAATAAAAGCGTGTGCTTTAAGTCTTAAAATTAAAATATAGGTTGTACTATTTATATATACATGTATTTTTTTTTCATCGGGACGACACTAAATTCTGAAAAAGTAGAATTCCTGTTTTCCAGTCCTTTTTTTTTTTTTTTTTTTTTTTTTTTTTTTGTACTCTTCCTAAATGATTTAAGCTGTTAAAATACTCCTAAGATATATGCTTCATTTAATATTTTCTGTGTTAAAAACTGACGAGCTGTGAATAAGATTTTAACTCTTCATATATATTGCCTGACAACTTTTGAAAATTGCAAAGAATAAAATGACATGTAAAGACGATTTCACACAATTTTTAACAACAAAAACTCACGCAGAAAATGTTTTAAATAAGACATGAATGACATTTTTGCTTTAAGTACATAATAGAAGAATATTGTTTAAATAGTACATACATTGATCTTCATTATAAAGGTAATTGGGAAGAAAAATATGCAAAAACATAACACTGATTAAAAAACTGATTTTAAAGACATATACATAACTTTTTTTTAACTCAATTTTTGCTTTTAAAAAACGCTGAAGCAAATTTATGTAAAACATGACAAGTCAACTAATCAAAATTAAAACATTCCCCCTGATTATTATTAACAACGAAACCTCAGCCCCATTCCTTTGACAATACTAAATATCCCTCTTGCATTTACCATTTGGAGGATTAAACGTGGAAGAAACTTCGCAAAAAAGTGAAAAAATAAGTATTTTAAGTGTATATTCTACACCTAAAATGTAAAAGTTGCCGAGTATATATATATACATAAAAAACAAATATTTTGACAAATGAGAAAACAGAGACGTCTTTTAAGATGAGTACACCGAAAAAAAAAAAAAGAAGTTAAAAATATTAATTTCCTGGGAAGATGTTTTAAACGTACGATTGCATTCCATCAGGTATAACAATAGGGAAGAGAATTGCGGAGTTGACTGAAGAACAGCCTTAACTACGTGTATGATGCAAAGTTGTCACAATGCATGTGAACATACTGAATAAGATGCTATCAATAAAAACTAGTTATATCGATCAAATCATTATAAGAATCAAACACTTATTAAAGAAATTTTATTAGAAAAAAAAAAAAGAGAGAAAACTTCTATTTGTTTTATATTATGAATCCAAAATACATCATGTTTAAGGGGCTACTTCAGTCACGCGAAAAGACCTGTTTGCTAATGCTACTCCTATGGAAGAAATTTATAAAGCTATCTCATTTGTATTTCAATATTTTTAAATAATTTCTTTTTCATTGGATAGCTCAAAAGCCCCACCCCCCTTTTTTTTTTTTACTTTTTTGATTTTTATTGCGGATTTTTAGGGTTCCGTGAAAGGTGAAAACGGAACTATTATAAGATCACTCCTGCGTGTGTCTGTCACAGCCATTTTACTCATAAACTATGGAACGTGGAAAGTTCAAATTGGGGGAAGTAATAAACACTATTAACCCACATATTTCTCAATTATTAAACATTTACAAATATATTTATGGAAAATGTAGAGGATAAGTTACTTGAAAAAAAAAAATATTTTCTTTATATATCATGTGAGATATCGTGTGAAATATTTCGTAACGCTGAATTCAAAAATATATTTCTTTTAAATTTAGGTGTTACATTTTTCAGAGATATCGTCGAAAATATGGTGCAAAAATATGCCCCCCCCCCCCCATCTATTTCCGAATCCACTGAAACTAAAATTATGAAAGAATTAGAGGTAGTAGACGTAAATTTAAACCTTGCAGGAAAATTATAGAGATCATCCTAGGTCACAGTTTGAGAAAAGCGCACTTTTCCGTTATACACAAATTTCGATTTGCAAAGGTGTTGAGGAGCGCTTGAGGTACCTATCGTAGCAGAAGTATAAAAGCATTGCTGATAAAGATTTTTGAAAAAAAAAAAATCGGCGGTAATTAGCAGAGATATTAACCCTTAAAGACACGAACGGTGTACTACTCTATGAACCATTGACTTTTAAAGCCTAGATAACAACTTTTAATGACATATTTGTGTAATGCAATGCCCAGTAGCAGTATAAAAGTAATAAATGTCAAATTGTTAAAAACAGACTAATTTACTTAGAATTAATCACATAAATACTAAGGGATTCGCGACTAGTTTGTATTGAGTGGATCTCTCAATACGCCTCTCGTGTCTTTAAAAGTTAATTAAAAACCTATCTGGGAAAAAGCGGCATGGACCAAGGCGGCCTTGCAAATTTGCGACTTCCTTCCGAAACGCGCTTAACACAATGCCAAGTTTAAACTTTGCTCAAGAGTTTTGTTTTAGCTACACTGTAAAAAGGAAAGATTATTACTACGTTGAATTTAGTTTTATGAAATTCCAAATGAAGTTTAAATATGCACTACTTTTATTGTCAGTACCGAATAGTCAGTACTTGCATACTTGTACCTTGTTGGGATAATATACGCAACGACATTACACATTCAAATATTGACACTCGTTGGCAGAAAATGCTGGAAAGAAGGGAAAAACGAAAAAGAGAGGAAGGAAAAAGAGGGAAGTTACAAGATCTCGTGTGAAACTGCGAAACAACACCATTTGAAACTGAGGATGTCTCCGAAAGAGGGATGAAAACGTTTTTGAGAAAGCAGTCAAAATGTATTAGACAATGCGTTACTTGTTATATAACATATTTTTAAAGCCTGCTGAAATATATGTTTTTAAATAAAATAAGGAAAGATGTCTTGAAGTTTTTATCAAAAAGTAAAGAAAATGTATTTTATGGAAATTGATTTTAATATGTATAGAAACAAGATAAAGAATTTTTAAATTATTCTCATGATTTTTTTATATTTTTATATATTAATGTAATAACAGATAAGAAAAATGTCTATACATTAATGACTACTACAAAAATAATGCCTGAAATATTATATATAGAATAGTGCAAAGTGTATAACGCTTCCGGGAGTGAACTCATCTGTTTCCTGATAATCTTTCGCAAAAATCAGCCAAACGCGGCCATGTTAGGCTTAAGCATTCCGATGCCGTATTTACCGACTGCCTTATTTAATCTGTCTATCTATTCGTTGTGTAACATTTATTCTTCTTCAATTTTTCTAAAAGCTTCAAAAAGTATACAATTATAACGCTTTAAGATCTAATTTAAAAATAACCAGCTACCAATAACAGGCTTCCGCTGTATACAAGGGATTACCGTTGCCATTCATAAGTACAAATTACAAATCCAAAAACAAATGAATGACTCTTTCAGCTGTTCATTTAATGCTCTTAAAATATTTTTCAAAAGCATATTAATATTTTGAAATACGTTTTTCACTTTTGTTTACATTACATTACATTCATTACATTACAGTTTGAATTCAGTATCCCTGTTAAAAATATCGCGAAAAAATAACCTCTGTTTTTCAAGGCTATCTATTTTCTGACCAATGAGAACGCTTCATAGTGTTTAGTGAATATAGCTGTATTCTGTGTTTGTTGGTGCCATCTATCGGTAGTTAAAATAAAAAAAGAAAATTTCTTTTGAACAAGTTCTTTGAATTCTAAAGTCATTGGGAAAAAATGAATTATAGGAATATATAATGCCGTGTACTACATATATATATATAAAATGTTAGGTCTGCACGAGACGGAATTCCTAGGCCCGGCCCGGTGTAAAAATTGGAAGTTTGGCCCGAGACCGGCTCGGACCGTTTTCATTTTTACAGTTCTCGGCTCGGCCCGGCCCGTACAAAAATCAGTGAAAACAGGCCCGGTCCGGCTCGACACAATTTCTACAAAAAAAATCCGTTTTTTCTCGACATACAATTAAGATTCTTTTAATGAATACTACATACATATTTATGGGAACATTTTACAGTATATTTTAGATTACTATGTTCGCAAAACAGAAAACACACAATAGTAAACATGATTACTTAGTGTTTTAGTCATCGTGTCTACAGGCATTTCAAAATTCAAATAAGGATTCATTAAATGATTAATGTAGTTCAGAATAAAGGATTAAAAACATGATAACTTTTGAAGCTGTATAATAAAAAGTAGATTTGTGAAAATATTTCTCTCATTTTTAAGGCTTTTCTCAAATCCAAAGGAGCTACATTTCGACACATTTATGAATTCATTTCTTTTCGGAAACGCGTAAGATTGACAGGTATTCTTATTCAGAAGCTATGTAAAAGTCGTTTTTTTTTTTCCCATAGATAAAAATATATCTTTCTGAAAATACTCCCAAAGTTAGCGTTTTGAATCGAATTTCCGGTAGCGATAGCACAGGAAGGGAGAAAAACGTACAAGTCACGTAACAAGAATCTCTTATCTCTGTAAGTAATTTATCAAATATGGAGAAAGCTATTCGTTTCCAAATGCCTTCAATAGGCAGGCCTGCCAATTTTATGCCTTTATAGTTAAAAATGAGTCAAAAAATGTGTCAAACTTTTGCATTGTTGAGCAGTGAATATGAGAACCACCTTAAGGTATATTTCCAAAGATACTGTTAACAGAAGTTCATTATCATTATTAATACTACAAAACACAATAAATGTCCTACACATCCTGAGATCGATTAAGGCCAGTTCCGTCCCGGCACGAGTCTGCTGATAAAAATTAAACTCGGAATCAGACATCGTGTAACTGTACGATACCGATCTCTACGATGGACATGTTACATTTCTGTACTGAGGTTGTTAAACTCGCATCGGCTAGTGACGCACATTTATACTTCTCGAGAAAATCATATTCATCGAAAATGGCTCATATTTTATCTGCTTCGCTCGGATTCTTATATCGGGCCGATAGGCCCGATTAATTTTTCTATCAGCCCGGCCCGGCCCTGCAGGCCCGTTGAAAAAATGGTCCTAATTCTGCGGCCCGGCCCGTTTGAAAATTCGCCTTCATTCCGCCGGGTACGGGCCTCGGGCAAAGCCCGGGCCCGTGCAGACCTCTAATATATGTATCAATGCAAATAAAATTTTGTATTTTGTAGGGAAAACAAATTTGTAATTTTATAAAAGAATTTGAAAAAAAAAAATCTGTTAATGCAATTAATAGTTGCATTTAGTTATGTGATAAAAGATTTATTGCAGGTTTCTTTATGCATGTTTAAAAAAAATGAGGATTTAATCTCGGATAAACTTTTTAAAATTTAAATTATAGGGCCATTCCAGGGTAACGGAATGACAGTTTAATTACTAAGTAGATGTTGTTTTAATCCTAGAATTAAAAAATATTGGAATTAGAAATTTTGTTTTATCTGAACTTTAAACTCCACCATTAACTTTCATTAAATATATTTACTTGTTAGGATTTAAGTGATTAAGAATAAAAATAACTGTAACTTTATTCATGGTAACGGAATGACGGGTTTTCTACACTAGTATATCTCCACGAGCTTATAATGTAAAATTCAGCCAAATGGTAAATAATAAAGCTTGTATGAAAATGACAGGACCAACAGGATACTAATTATGAAATATTCTGAGGTTTTCGAATTTCTAAATCAATAAATAGTTATAGAACAATTCAAAAAGGAAATCTTACTCTGGTAACGGAATGACAAAAAGTTCCATATAGTTTGTAAGCTTCTTTTTAATTTTAAAATTATTGAAATTAATACACAAATCATTGTAAACTGATTACACATTATTATGCAGTTATACAGATGTCAAATACAAATCTGTTTCGTATAGGGGAGAGGGGGGCGCATGTGAAGAGGACATATTTGTTAATTTGAAAAAAAAAAAAAAATTAAAAACATTACCAATAGATAGTAGTACTGGTACCATCTTTTGGCTGAATTTTCAGAACAATAAGCCATTTTGATTTCTGGTAGTTGTAATTTGTTTGTTTTAGAAGGTGTGAAGTAAAAAATTTTCTAAGTTATTGAAGTAAAAATCCATTCAAGACATTTTTTAAAGTAGAATATCAGCGTTGCATTCTATAGTGGCATTAATTATGTAAGTCTACAAAAAGTTCTCTTTCCTTATTTCAATTAAAAATATCTTTTTTTATAAGTTAGGCTGAAGTTGGTAGATGCGGCACTTAAAAACAGAACATATGGGGGCAGATGTGAACAGTTCACAAGTGTAATTTTTAAGTCTGTGAATGCATTTTTTTTTTTTTTTAGTTTAAAATTTAATTACTTTTGTCAAACACTTAGCTGTATATTCAATGTTTTTAGGATTGCTTCACAGTTTTAATTTACTGGAAGTTAGATAACAATTAAAAGTGGTATCTTTCTGTAAAAACCAATATGTTTATTTGTTATTATTTAATAATTTTCAGTTTTAAACATATTTATTTTTTCTTAGCCCATATTAAAGTATTTGTAAGATATTTTATTTTATGAAAGTAAAAATTAGCTGGCCAAAAAAAAAGTGATAAGTAGTATTGTGATAATCATCAATTTTTTTATCACAATTTTACCAAATTTTAAAAATTATGATGCACAATTTTGTTATACACACTGCACAACATTTGGAAAAAAATAAAAACACAATAACAGAATTATTCAATAACTTATTTAAAAGTAACAGTTTTGCTATGCTTGACTCAAAAGGAGTAGGTATATTAGTGTATAATTTTCCGAATAATTTCTTGTATCTATGTTGAAACATTTATTATTTATTCACACAACTAGAAAGAGGGCATCTAATTAGTTTTTATTCTCAAAAAAATATTTTTGTCTTATTTATGTATGTGTTCACATGTGTCCCAGGTATGTTAACAACTCCTCCTCCACCGGGGCACATGTGAACAAATTTAGACAAAACTTTTAGAATAATGATATAAGTTAGAAATTCTTGATAAGTGCATCCAAAAGTTTCACCAAAAGAACAAACAAATTGTAAATATTCATATAAATCTGTTTTTGGTTCAATAGCTGGTAACAATTTTGAGAAAGAGTCAAAAATGTAAAAATTGTTCACATGTGCCCCCCCCCCCTCCCCTACGAGAGCATGACACATCAGTTATAATTGATGGCTTTTTCAACTTCTGAATTATTTGGTTCTTATCTACCCAGCATTTATCCTCTTTTTCTGGAAATGAGTAAATTAGACCTATTCTGTCCTGATGCAACATCACTAAAAAATCCTACCTCTTCAATTTGTGGATGGGCAGCGATGAAATCAGAAATTATTGTTTCTAAAAAACATACACAAACTTTTTCATGATTGGTATCATCACTTACAAGGACATGGCCTTGTTCTCTTCCATTTCCATGCCATATACATGCAGTAAAAAGTGTCACTTGTGTATTGCACCAATGTGCACTTTGAACTTCATTTTGCATTTTTATGGTGAAGTTTTCAGCAAAATCTACTTGTATTACTGCTTTCTTCTCAGAAACATTAGCATTTAGAACTCCAAAGAATTTTTGTTTCTGTCGTTTTATAAATGTGTGCTTTAAAAAGTAACATATTTTGCTCTTATGTCTGACATTGAATTAAAGAGCCTGTGAATGAAAGTTTTGTGCATTTATTATTAATTTTCTGCCATTGCGTCCATTTGATAGTCTCCTCGGATTTGTTCTCCGAAACTACATTAATATATTTCTCTTGAAAATAATTTTGACAAATTTCACATTCAGAAATCATACATGTTTCTGACTCTTCATCATAAACAACAATAGCTATGAAATCTCTAAATGCTTGAGGAAAGTCGCTGATCACAGCAGTTAGACCTTCAAATCAAAAGTCTGACATTTTCATGGTGCAAACATACACTTACATGCTTGAACCAGTTAGGATTATTAAACAGAATGTTTATTTATGGTTACAGTTATAATAGAAAAGTAAAATATAATAATAATTGACTGGGAATGATATTGATTGGAATAAAAGGAAATGTTTCAACATCAAAACTTGTCCAACATAAAATTCATTATTCTTTCCCTTTTATAAAATATATGAAAACATAAGAATTAACATTTAATTTATTTAAACTAGGTTTAAATTCACTTGGCATTAATACTCTTTGATTTTAATAATTATTTTGACTATCAGTGCATATTGTTTGTTGCCTTGTCATTCCGTTACCATATTTTGTCATTCCGTTACCATTATTTTTGTCATTCCGTTACCAAGTTTTAAGCATGAAATTATTTAACTTGGATGTTGTGGTGTTTTTTCTTCGATTTACACTCAAAACTGGCTTTGAAGGAAAAATATCTAGTGTCTAATGCAAACAGCCAATTAATAAGAATACTTTTTAGTAGTTTTTAGTAACGGAATGACATCTGAAACTTAGTTAAATAAAATCGTTAAGTTTTAAAAATATATACCACCCACAATAAAAATGTCCTGTAGAATCTAAGAAAACAGTCCAAAGGTTACAATTAATATAACTATAAAACATGTAGATAGTATAAAGTTCATCAGATTGTTTAAGCAAATATGTGTGTATTAGGTGCTTTCAATCATTAACAACAACAACATACTTTATTGGCATATATTTTTAATATCAGAGATCATATCACTTAATACTGACTTTAGCTGAATAGTTGAATGTTTTCTGATTAAAATGGCATATAACACTAAGCATTTTAATAAGTTTGAAATTTCATGACTCATGTCTCCTTTTTCATGGAATGGCCCTATATAAATATTTTGGCGCAAGCTATCAACAATTAATAAAAACAAATAAACTTTCTGTTGAAATTGTGTATTTTGTATGATATTCTTTGGAGTGGTATCACGAGTACAGGTGAATGTTTACGGTTTAGATTTGATTTTTCAATCTTATAATGTGTGTTCTTTTTTACTGTCAGCTGACAAATTTATTTGGAATTGCACTCTTACCTTTTTTTTTTTTTTTTAAGAAATTGAAGCTTATTGATTTTTTTTTAAACGCTATGAACGAAGACGAATGTTAATTGATGCTATCTTTTAAAATAGCATTATTAGTACTAATTTGCATGTTTTTGTGAAATAGTTCTTCAAATTTTGTGAGGGGAGTTCATTGGCATATTCTATATCATTACTTTACCAATTCAGTTAATAATTTTCTTGCAAATTAAGTTTCAATGAAAACTGGGCTGTTTTAATAACTATTTTACCCCACCTGACCCTTAGTCAGATAAGATAAAATTTATTCTGTCATAATTCTTTTTAGAATGCAATGCTATATCATTCTTTTGAAAATGCAAACACGTCATTCTGACGGGCTATCTTCTAGTTGGTATAAGATGAATATAAGCATAATACGGGCGTTAAAAAAAACAGTGACTTCTGTCGATAAACTAACTAAAAATACAACAAAATCTTCTAAGATGGAATTACATAGAAAAAGAAAAAATGAGAGTTATAGACAAGTTCCCTTCTTAGCAAGTGTAAATGTATTATATATTCTTTTCTTACGTATTGGTATATTATTTTTGCATGGATCAACACGTTTTTCAGTTTAAAACAGAGTTCTGTCATAGGCAGGTTCTTTTTCACACGCCCAGAAGCAGAATTTTCTGTGTCGGTCTGCAGCAAACTAAAAATTTGTCTGCGACCTAACAATGCTAGACTAAGCTTACTATCATAAGAAATAATATAAACCCATAAAATAAGCAAAATTTACATTTATAAAAAAACTATGATAAAAGGATAACAGAAATACCATAAATCTAGAGACTTATAGCTATTTGTTAAGCTCAGCATTTCTTTTTAAGCTTGTGGATTGATCTGCAAGGTTTAAAATAATCTTCAGCGCCCGCTTCTGTGCTGCACTGTTTCTGCTACTGGTTTCACACGTTTTACTAAATTTTAATTAGCGTAGAAATCTATTACTCATTAAAAATAATAAATTTTAATGTTCAAGTGTAGAATAATAGCGATTTAAAAATGCATGCATTTTTTGCAAAAATTTTTGGGCCAAGCCTAATTTTACTGACCTTTGAATGGATCAGGCCACTCTGAGACAATGATTTCCATACGGGCTGGGTCAAAACCAGACTGAAATTTTTGGGCCTTGAAGACTAGGAATGAAACCAGTCCCGGCTCTGTACAGAAAAAAATATATTAGGCCCGAGCTGAGCCTTTAGAAAAAAGTATAGCCCGGGCCCGGCCCGAAAAGAGTGGAGGAGACCAGGCCAGATTGCCGTGAATGAAAATCGGCCCGGGCTCGAACCTCAGGCTGGAACGTGCAGATCTCTAATCTGAAGCACAGTGACCAATCTTCTTACTGGATAAAATGAAGTTTCTGAAGCAACGTGTTTTTCTAGTATTCGAGTATCGCTGGTTAGATCGTATTCCTACGGCAACAAGGCGCAGTTTTCAATGGTAGTTTTAAAGTTGCAAAAGGGCCTGATAAGAACACAATTTGCAAACAGTTTCAGAGATTTCAGTTAACAGGCAGAGTGGCTGATGATTGGAAAGACTGCTTGCAAAAAGAACAGCCTGCAGCCTATTTCTCCGATTTCCCCCTTAGAGCGCCACCTGTCGACAAAACTTGTAACTAATTTTATCAGATTCTCACGGCTTTCAAATATAAACATACCACTTGTTTCCTTCTTATATCGATCTTAGTTCCCGAGTTATTTAATTTTAAAATCAGGGAGTCCTTTGTATATTACGAAGAGAATTTAAAAACACAGTTTGTGCAATTTTATCTACCGCCTATAACTAAATGGGGGGGAGGGAATTAATTCCCCCCTATAACTAAATGGGAATATCTGTTCAAAAGTCTGCTCCTCACTCAGCTTCCAAATTCCCTTTACTAATGTTTAGTCTTTGGGCGTTTGATGCATTTATATATTTAAAATATCTCCTCGGGAAATTAATATTTTTAACTTCCTTTTTTCTATGTAGTCTTCTTAAATGATGTCTCCTTTTTTTTTTCTTAGTTATCAAAACGTTTCTAAACTTTATACTTAATTTTATATAGAGTGTTAAAAGCTTACTCTCAGTTTTTCAACTTTTAACACATAAAATATTAAATTAAGCATAGATTTTAGAAATATTTTGACAACTAAGAAAAAAAGTGACATCATTTAAGAAGAGAACACTGAAAAAAGAAGTTAAAAACGGATTATATCCCTGGGGAGACATTTTAAATATAAGAATGCATCAAACACCCAGAGACTTAACATTACCGAGAGGAAATACAAAGCTGAGTGATTAGCAGACTTAAGGGGGCTGGTCACTCAGGTTCCGATTTCTCCATCACTAATGTAAAGTCTGTGGGCATTTGATGTATTCGTATATTTAAAGTATCTCCTCGGGAAATTAATACTTTTAACTGTTATTTTCGTGTACACTTCCTAAAAGAGATCTCTTCTACTCACAGTTCACCCGCTTTTTAACACACAAAATATTAAATTCACCACAAATTTTAGAAATATTTTGAAAACTAAGAAAAAAAGAGACATCCTTTTAGAAGAGTACACAGAAAAAAGATGTTGAAAATTTGAATTTCCCGAAAGGATATTTTAAATATATGAATGCATCAAAAGTCCATAGACTTAACATTACGGAGGAGAATTCCGAAGCTGAGTGACATCTCTTTTTTTCTTAGTTTTCAAAATATTTCTAAAATCTATGCTGAGTTTAATATTTTATGTTTTAAAAGGGGGCGGACTGCGAGTATGATTTTAAAACTTCATATAAAATTAAGTCTATACTTTAGAAATATTTTGAGAACTAAGAAAAAAAGAGGCATCTTTTAGGAAGTGTACACAAAAAATAGAAGTTAAAAATATTAATTTCCTGAGGAGATACTTTAAATATACGAATGCATAAAATGCTCATACACTTTACATTAGAGAGGGGGAAATCGGAAGAGGAGTGACCAGCCCCCTTAAATAGCAAAGAGTACGGCAGTTATTTTCTAACGTACACTGTCACAACGTACCTATTCGAAAATCTGGCGCCGGGGAACGAATTGCGTCAGATTTTCACGGTAGTTAAGGGTTTGTTAAAATACGTAATGAATGAATTAAATGAATGAATGAAAAACATTTATCATAATTAACCAGGTTTGAGCGGATGCTTACTTTGGATACCAATATTTTCATTCACAACTACCCCTCCACCGGGGCACATGAACAAATTAGACAATTTTTAGAATGATGATATAAGTTAAAAATTGTTGATAAATATGCATTCGAAAGTTTCACCAAAAGAACAAACAAAATATAAATATTCATATAAATCATTTTTTGTTTCAATAGCTCATAACAATTTTGAGAAATAGTCAAAAATGTAAAAATTGTTCACATGTGCCCTCCCCCTTCCCCTGGGTCATTTTCAAAATAAGGAACATTTTCAGAATTTTTTTTTTAAATTTTAAAGTATAACTTTTTCCACAAATTATTTTACTATGATAAAATAAAAGATAATTGTAACTCAAATAATGCAGTGGCTGAGCTTAATTGACTCCAAAACACAAATACATTAATTAATTAAAAGTAAGTATTAGTTAGACCAAAGACATGCGTTAGGCCAGTGACATTTTGCATTAGACTGTTGACATTTTTGTTTTAACCCAAAGACATTCTTTATTAAAGTTGTGAATAGTCATAATACTATTATTATAACTTTTAAAATACATTTTCTACATGAAATTATTTTATTGCTTAACATTGTGTCACTGGCATAACAGGATTTGTCACTAGTTTAACAAATATATTGTTAGGCCAGTGACTGTTAGACCAGTGACATTTCTTAAGAAATACATTTTTATTCCTCATTTAAAAATAGTAATATTATGATTTAGGGTGTTAAACAAAACTTTTTTTACTGTATTATTATAACCTTTTTTATTAAATTGATTTAACTGTTATCTGTTTAATAGAATATTTCTTAGACCAGTGACACATAATAAAAGAACTTAGCTGATTTAGGAATATTTTTTTCCCATTTTAAACAGTAGACCACATGGAGGCAGCTAGTTTTTCCACCATTTTGTTTACAATTAGTGTTGCTAACATAAAAAATCAAATTCCTACAATTTTTATCATCAGAGTAGTATTTAAAATTGAAAAATATTAGTTGTTAGACCAGTGACACAAAACATGTAAGACAGTCTTATTTCATAAAATTATTCCATATTAAAATCAATTTTCAGACATATTGCCATAACTACTCAAAATTTATATTATTTTCAAAATAAAATTGCCCAAATCAATTAAAATAATGATTATTGATTAGAAATTATAACATGTTAAAGATCAAAGTTTGGATTTGAGACAAGCATGGTTCCCATTGAAAAGTCAATCATTCATTTTTATCTTTTGGCTAATTTAATTTATTTTTATATAAATTACTTGGTTTAACACTTGGTTTATTAAAGAAAGAAATAAAGAACAATTATGGGTTTGAAATTTTTACCTATTTCTAATATTAATAAATTTTAGAATGGTAAGACACCAAATTGTACTTATTTTGAAAATGACCCCCCTATATTTAAAATATCGCCTCGGGAAATTAACATTTTTAATTTCTTTTTTCTCTGTGTACTCTCTGATGTCTCTTTTTTCCTTAGTTCTCAAAATGTTTCTTGGAGTGTTAAAAAGGTTACTCAGTTCGTCAGCTTTTAACACATTAAATATTAAATTAAGCATAGCTTGTAGAAATATTTTGAAAACTAAGAAAAAAAAAAAAAGAGATCCTTTAAGAGAGTACACAGAAAAAAAGGAGTTACAAATATTAATTTCCGGAGGAGATATTTTAAATATACGAATGCATCAAATGCCCATAGACTTAACAAAAGTGAGGGGAATTCGGAAGCTGAATTACTAGCAGCCTTAACTTCTACTCAAAAATATCATGACAGCGCAGTAAAAAGATTTAGGATTCAAATACATATTTTTACTTTCTTCTATCTTTACAAGAAGAAATTATTGGATTCGTGAAAAATTTCGACTTCCGGTTTTCGACGGATTTATACGTTTTAGAATGCCCAGAACACGATTTGATGGTTTTTAGAAAATGTCTGTCTGTGAGTGTCTGTCTGTCACTCTGTGAATCTGTATGTGACAAAAATTTTGTGGGAGCTCTATCTCAAGAACTAATGCACGGAATTTCACAAAACTTCATATTTAGTTAGACCTTAATATAAACTGGACCTGATTAGTTATTGGTGAAAATCGCCCAACAGGTGGCGCTGCTACGCGACATTTTCCCCCGATTTCTGCAATAGCTATATCTCAAGAACTACTGCACGGATTTTCATTAAACTTCAGATTCAGTTAGTCCAGGATATAGTTTGGTGCTGATTACTTTTTTGTGAAAATCTCTCAACAGGTGGCGCTGCTATGCTGCATTATTCATGATTATCACAATAGCTTTAACTCAAGAAAAAATGCACGGATTTTCATCAAACTTCAGATTTAGTTAGTCCCTGATATAATTTAGTGC
The DNA here is from genome assembly GCA_963932465.1 of Maratus speciosus. Taxonomy (NCBI): domain Eukaryota; kingdom Metazoa; phylum Arthropoda; class Arachnida; order Araneae; family Salticidae; genus Maratus; species Maratus speciosus. The sequence continues at coordinate 382,898,805 of OZ010791.1, forward strand.
TGTTTAATTTTTGGTGTAAATCGCCCAACAGGTGGCGCTGCTGTGCTGCATTTTCACGATTTCCGCAAGAGCTGTATCTCAAGAACTATTGCAAGGATTTTCATCAAACTTCAGATTTAGTTAGTCCTTGACATGAATTGGCGTATAAATTAGTGCTGTTTAATTTTTGGTGTAAATCGTTCAACAGGTGACGCTGCTATGCTGTATTTTTTGCGATTTCCGCAATAGCTTTATCTCAAGAACTAACGCTTAGATTTTCAACAAACATCAGATTCAGGTATACCTTGATATCATTTAGTGCTGTTTATTTTTGGTGTAAATCGCTCAACATTTGGCGCTGTTATGCTACATTTTTCAGAATTTCCGCTATAGCTCTATCCCAAGAACTAATGCACGAATTTTCATCCAACTTCAAATTCAGATATACTTTGATATGAATTGGTGCTAAATTCATGTAATTTTTTGTACTATTTAAAATGATTTAATTTACGTGATTTATATAGAAGAAAGTTTTGTGATGGCCACAACATACTAGTTAAATTAATGTATGTATTCCTGAAAACAAACAAAACAAAATCACATAATTCATTTTAGGAATACCAAATTTTGCAATATAAATCTAGGAAGCAATTGAAGAGCTAAGTGGAAGAACATGTTAAGTAGCAAAAATTACATTTGAAGAAATTTGAAGTGAAAGTTTTTGCAGTAAATTTTAATGATTTGTTTTCTGTTTGATACCATGTGTTTAAAATATTAACAGGTATGGTACTAAACTCTCTCAGAAAAACTTATTCATATTTAATTTTCAAATATTAAAAATTATTAATATTACTGACATTATTAAATATTAAAATATTTAATATTAATGAATAATGTCTTCAAGTCTAAATGGAATCTTAGTATTTTAGCTTCACCATGTGATAGGATACCTCATAAAACTTTCATCCAGAAATTTTTTTAGAAAATGTGGCATAACATGTTCATCCACAGCTCTTCAATTGTCTATTTTTCGTTAAATGAAATATGAAAAAAAAAAATAATAATAATAATAAAATCCTGTTTGATTCGAAAGAACATCTACAAATTTAGACGTTTCACAATTCAGGGTTTATACAGAAAATGTAAAAATAAGTTCCCCGATTTCTTACTGATTTCTTTGATTATCTTTATTATAAACTTCCCTGATTTCCATTATTAACAATACCCATACGGTAAATTTCATGTATGCCATTTCCTCGTATAACACACTTATCCAGCTTGCTAATATCTCACTTGTGAGAAAAAAACAAAAGAAAAACCTAAAAAAATGCTTAACATTCATAAAGTATTGGTTGATAGTTTTATAAATCAGAACTCAAAATTTAGTCTAACAAATTCATACAGTGGCCAGTGGATATATGCTGACAAGAAAATTTCCTCATTTCCCGAAAAATGTTCAATTCTAAAACATTACATTTGGAAGGACAGCTTGGATTAAGTTAGCCACCTGGTCAGTTTATGCTAATGTATCATTTAAAAATTTTCAAAAATGGGTCAATTGCCTTCAATATAAGCGCTATCCATAAAAAATGAGGAAATCTGATCAGGTTTAATTTGTGTTAAATATCAGAAACTCATACCATGTGCATCTTTTTAAAAATATTGGGAAAGACTAATCAGCATGTGAAAAAAAAAGGGTATATAAAATAGACAAATCAGCCTTGTTGGCATGGTGAAAATGCAAATATTTTCTCATATAGACAAATTTCCCTGATTTTTGAGTATTTTTACAAACTTCCCTGATTTTTCCACAATTCCCCGATTTCCAGATTCTATTGACATTCTGCAATTATTCATATTATTAATAATTCATCTATGTTATAGTATGGAGATGTTTCATAATTATAAGTAAGGAATAATTTTTATAGTCTTTTTCTGAATTACTTTAAGGATTCCTACTAACTAGACATAATGAATTACCATCAAAGAGATTAAAAAGATAGCAGCTAGAGTTAAAATATAAAAAAGAACACTTATTTTAAATTATGAAGTGTAACAGATTTCAAAAGTTAGGCCTTAGGCAAAGTTGTTGCGCATGTGTAAAGACGAATTTAATTCCGCAGTTCAGATAAAAATCGAAATTAAATTAAAGACGGGCAAAAAATGTAAAATGTATTTCTTTCTCCGGTATATTTCCTTCGCCGCATCAGTGAATCGTCAATCGCGTGTGCCTATCATGATATATCTCTGCTGAAATCTTTAGTACTCGTCTAATATCCTTTTACTTATTGCATTGTTAAACGATTTGTTGAGCTTCTGCACTGCGTCAAAATAGGGGGGGGGGGGACGCAATATACAGTAATGTCCCCAAGGGATACAAATTTAAGATAAAAAAATGACTAATTATAAGAAAAAAGCCGAGACAGAAAGGCATGAAGTTGAGTGAGCAATGAACTTCCGTAATTCCTGCTTATGAGAAATGGAATGTTTCCATTATTTTAGAATCCCACCCAAAGAACATTCGCTGCGCGTGATTTAATAGTTTTATGTATTAACATATCGTTGTAAGTATATACGGGTTTCATTTTTTTTTAGCTATCCAGATTTAGTTCTATCGTGGAAAGTGAATAAAATTGTATAAGAAAATGCTATTACTTTTATATTTAACGATTTATTTATTTATTAAATTTAATGTTCTTCAATTAGAGCAATAAAAGTAAGTGTCAAATTTTTAGCTTTCTCTTCGCCAGAACAGATTTTCTATATGTTCTTACATAATTTTATTTATTTTGAATGAGAAGATAATTTATTAAAAAAAAAATGAAAGGTTGAATAATCTGTAGCACATTTAAATAGTCATCAATGAAATATATTTACTAAAAATTTGCAGCTTAACAGGAATTACTTAGATTTCTTTAGTCCAATTTACACAACTTCAACAATACTTGAATTTTTTAATAAAGTCAATGCCTATGCTGATGGAATTAGGAGTAATAGTGAAAGTGGGAGATACCAAGTCTACTGAAATATGTATCTGTAATATATTATCCATATAGTGTGCATACTATCTAGTAAAAAGTAGCACTTAAATACAAACTGTATACCATTAAAGTAAACATTAAGATTTCATGCCAAAGTCTCCTCCATATAACCTACATAAAAAAGAGAAAGTCAAGAATCCCGCACACATGCATGATTTAAAACTTGGCATCTATTTCACAGGTTCAGCAGGCAATTAAAACGCCTTAGCATCTCAACATGCGATTCAGGAGTCGAACCCCAGGAAAGAGGAACTAGGGATTCTTTAACTATCACATTAGAAGGCGCCACTTCGAAAGAAGGAAAAGAATTTGATTTATAATTTATGCTAAGCAGCATTTAGCGGCGGCAAAATTAATTCCGCCAAATATTCGGTAAAACTTAATTTGCTTCTCGACTAAAACCATTAATTTTGCTTAACCAAGTGGCTCACTGCAAGCAGAAAAGACTTATGACTTTTCAAATCTAATAAGGGGAGGGGAAGAGGAATGTTTTTTTATTATTATTATTTGCTATTTTGATGTTGTTGGGTTCAACGTAGTTGCTGGTTAATTAAAATTTTGAAATAAAGAAGTGGAAAGAATCGAATAATGGAAAGGAGATGAGAGACCTTACGTGCGACGAGATGTTGAGATCAAAGAGAAATGAGCTTTGGCTGTTCCAACTAAGCGATTAATGAAAAAGTTTAGAAAAACATTTGCCATCATAAGGATATCCGACAAGTTTTTATTAAAAAGGAAAAAAAAATCCCTTATGATTATAGAATTTGCATTATACATGTTGATGGGGCTGGCATTTTCATGATTACTTTCGCTGCAAAGTGGCTTAAAATTAATGAGAACTGTAGAAAACGAAAATATGTCAGCATGCGCCTTTAAAAAACTTTAAAATATTTTTAAAAAATGTAGAAAATAATTAACTCACACCTTTAAAAAATTAACCACAAAAACACTTTCTTATGTAGATGGGCACATCAATCAAGATTTGACTTTGACCAATAAAACAAATAAAATTACAAATTCTTCTATTCTATATATATTTTTTCTTTTCAGTGAGTGTGTTGCCTGACAAGGAAAATTATTTATTCAAGTTATCTATCACTTAAGGCCGTTCTCAAATCCAAAAGGGAACTTTATGACATAAATTTTAATTTATTTTTGTTCGGAAATGCATGAAACTAGCAGGTGTTGTTCAGAAACTATGTAATCGAACTGTTTATTTTCTGTTTCTTTTTTTTGCAAACGCAATTGATCTTTCGTAAAATAGTGTCAAAGTGGGCGATTTGAACCTAATTTCCACGCGAAAGAAGAATAATCGCTCAAGGAAGGGTGAAAAACGTCTGTCACGTGATCAAAATCCCTTATAACTCAATAGGTAATTTATTTATCAAAAAATGGAAAACAGTTCGATTCAAAATCGCTTCCATAGTCGGGCCTTCCAATTTTATATCTTTCCGTGAAAAAATGAACTTGAAAATGTGACAAAACGTTTTGGGCTTGTTAAACAGAGTAGGTGACAAGAGCCTTAAAACAACAACAAAAATCTTCGCTTTATTTAATTGTAGAAATTTGCGATTTTACTAATAAAAATGGTGGGATATATTTTGGATAAAATATTTCCCTAATCTGGCAATCCTGTCTCTTTTGCATAAAATTAAAACACACATGAATGGAATTAAAGTTTAAATAATTAAGTGAAAGATTATACTTTATGAAAATAATATCTCGGATATTATATTTTAAAAATGAACTAACAGGTTTTTTTTATATTATTATTTAATATACTTTTGTTGTCTTAAATTGTATCTAAAAATAAATTCCGTGAGAGGTGTTTATCAAAACTTAATATCGCAATAAGAGTTTAGGATTCCATATCTAAACTATATCCTAATTTTAAACAGCACCCCCCCCCCCTCTTCCCTGCCAATGAAACAGAGGAAGAAATTTCTAAAAAAATTCTTGCAGTTAAAAGTTTAGTTCATTAAATTAAAAACAATATGTGACGATCTGATATAAAGATCTAGGAAAAAGTTTTGTCAAATATTTGTTTGACTAGTTAGCCATAGGAGTGTGTCTTGAAAAAAAGGCATCCGAACGAAAAGTTATCACATTGTCTAACGTTTTCGAACCCTGTGAACTTCAGTGTAGAACTCGCTAAATTTTCGACCAGCACACTTAAAAACTTCGACAGTAAAAAATTCATCCAGTAAGAATAAAATCGACTAACATCGAAGGGGTTAAAATTTTATCAATTTTATTAATTCTAAAAACCTACAATAAAAATATGGCAAAATAGTATAACTCAAGTAATTTACAAAAACTTAGTTTCATACATGTTATTCATATATATTTTAGAAGAAAGTTTATTTTTGATGCATTATGTTTTATTAAATGTGTTTTTCAACAAGAGGAAAAAAGTTGTTCATGATCATGAAGTATTTCTCGTAATGTCAATTTTATGAAAATATGTAAACTATTGCTAAAGAATAATTTGAAATATAAAAAATGCATTCTTAAATTTAACATTTAAAAAAAAGAATTAAGACGTACAAATATTTTCGTTCAACTAACCACAATGTTTTAATTCGCTCAACAATAGTTATTACTTACCCATCATACGTAGTATAGGGTAAGTCTTGTAATCGTTTTGAAAATCGAAAAATTTTTTGACAGATTTACACGTTTTAGACACTGGAGATTCCGAAAAACATATTTTTAGAAAAAAAATTTGTCCTTCCGTCTGTATGTCTGTAATCGCTCTATCTCCCGAACAAATTGAGATAGAAACTTGAAATTTGGTGTGTACTTAGGGAGTAATAATGGGAAGAAGCCTATTGAATATCAGTAACCTCGATTAAACGGAACAATTGTTTTCGGATTCTTGAAATATTCGTTCTGATAAAAGGTATACAAAAATTTTCGAAATTGTTTATTTGAAGGAGTGAATATAAAAGACAATAAAAAACAAATTTTGCATCACGAATGAACTCGATCGGATAATTAGTTGACGAGATATTTGTAATTCTATTTTTCACACTCTTCGATTTTTCATGACCCTGTATTTCATTCAAATTTCAGTTCAAAGATATATTTTAATTGGAAATGAGACGCCTAATCCGACGCAGTAAACTGTTAGTTAATAGGTTTATAATTTTTCGAGTTATAAGGATGTTTCTTTTACGCAATTCGGTACTACTCGATTATCTCCCCGACCAAAAAACTATCGCCAAACTATAAGATTAAATGCCAATAATGGCTTGTCGTAAATGTCAAGCATTTAATGCCTCTCCATACCTATAAGGGGGTTTACCATAGGGGGGGACCCTGTTCTGTCGCCAAATACCGCCAAGTTTGTCGCCAAATATCGCCAAGTTTATCGCCAACTTGGCGGTATATCGCCAAATTTGGCTGTCAAAAAGACTCGCCAAAAGTAACGCCAAATTGGCGGTATCTCTAATATTTCGCCAAATTCCCATAGACTTTCATTGTAAACCAATAGCGTTTACTTGCTTACAGAAAATAAAAAAAAACATATTTTAATGCAACAAAAAGTAATATTAGCTTAAGGGGTTATATTAATTATATTTAAGGAAGTCCAAATAAATTAAATTTTGAATAAAAGTAACATGGTACAATGCTTAGCAAATATCACATGTTTTATTTGCATATTTTATATTATCTATACCCATGATGGGTAAGTATTACGGTGGCCCCCAACGACTAATTTTTTTTTTTTATCTTAACTTAGAATACTACATACTTAACATAGAAATTAACAAAAGACCAATATTTGTTATTGCCTCTTGTAAAATAAAAAGGTTAACAAACTCTCAAACATCTAAAGTGAAGTAGAAAAATTAAGTCATGGAATTTTTATAGGCACAAAACTATTAGAACAGACTTTCTCCGCGCAAGGATAGATTCATTTGAGTGAGCAACAAATTTCACTTGATCCGAAAATTCTGGTAAACATCTAGCAATACGAGTGATTGTTCCAACCAATTCCCCTACTTCGCCTACCATTTAATGAGACCTCTAATGATTAAAATTTCGCAATAACCCGATCTTTTCAAAAGGTGCGAAGACTTTAAAAACTACCGAAATCCATCTATTGGAGCCAAAGCGATCGGCATAACCAATAACGATCTCAAAAATGTAATGGGGATTGAGAGTGGGGGGAGGCGCAATCTGCCCCCTACTTAACCCCCCTCAGCCCTGAGTTATGAACAAAAGCATCCAACTCGAAAGTAAAGTGATGAACGCATCGAGTGCTTCGCGTCTATTTATTTTTCCATCTTTATATGAAAGCGATGATGCGTAAGAGGCAAACCCGGCGAAATAAACAAGAAAAGAGGGGGCACCCGGCATTATAATTATTAGATTTCGGAGGCGCCTGGAATACTGCTTTTAAGGAAAATTAACGGTCCCCCGGCCCTCGGCGCGAAATTATAATTCACTCGGAATATTTTAGCGAATTTATTATTTTCTTCACTCTTCGTTTGGGTGTAATTAAGGAATGGCCATAAATTAAAAGGTGATTATGATTATGCGGTTATGCAGTGTGCGAGAGGGTGGGGTGGGGGGTTCGTTTCGTCGGGGTCATGCACAAGCACGCACACATGCGGCACACGCGGCCCAGCGAAAATAATAATAATAAATTGAAGGAGTACTTCAGACTGTTCTCGGTAGAAAAGTTATAAGAGCTCTAGATTTCAAGATATTAATCTGAAAGGTTTGGCGAAAAGACGCTGAAAACTAAAATTTTATAAGGTGATGAAATTCTAGCTTTCATGCTATTTTTCAGGGTGTGTAAGCCAAGAATTCATGTTCCCTCATACCATTGAAACGGTAAGAAATAAAAAATATATAGTTTCCAAAAAAGTACATCAAATATAATTTCAGAAAAAAAAGAGAAGATATTTACTATATTAGAAAAATAACAGCTATCAACATGTTGAAATAAGGCAAATCATGCACGAATGACTTTTTACTTAGAGAATTTGAGTCAATGAAACAGCTGGATTAGAAGTTGTTTTTAAGATACTTGAGTATAAAGACAGATGTCCTGAATACAGGGTTCCCACACAAATATATAAATACATAGCACACACACACACACACAGACACACACACATATATATATATATATATATATATATATCGGATTTTTCGGAGGAAAATATAGGCGTTCACAAGAAAAGTCATGAAAGAAAAATGTACCTGACAATACAAAAATAGTGATAGTGTTACTTATAACTAAAAATTATCAATTATAACTCTGCAATGATATGCAAAGTTCACCCCTACTGACCATAACCAAAATATTAATGTACAATAATACCAAAAATTCTTAACAGTTTTATAATGTATTTATTATATTTTCTTATAAGAAATGTGCGAAACTAAAGAATGCACAACCAAAGTTAAGCACAAAACATTTATTCACAAGTATACATAGATAACTCACAAGAACTTGGTTGTGATGTCTTGAATCCTTAAGAAAGATTTTTTTTTCTTTTTTGGATTATTCTTAGTTATTATTTTGGTCCGAATTTAGAATCTGCCTTTTTGACCCGTATGCGTTTACTTATAAATGAATGTTATGTGATGCGCATTCTTCTTTAGTTTTACACATTTCTTAATAATGTATAATATTCGCAATGAGTAAAAGTTTAAATGGATTTTTACTGAATAACAAGCTGTCTTTTCAGATATACCTGGAAAATTTTTTCGTTGGTAAATTGACTGGTTTGAATATCAAGAACGTTTCGAATTCTATTTTATAGCTAATGGGCCATTCCTTCCCAGTGCATCCACTAGTAAAATGCATGCTATTTAGCGACACTCCGTCTGAGAGCAAATGGGTTAATGATAATGATTTTTTTTTAAATATATTTGAGGAACTTCAGTATAGTATGTGCTTGTTCTTTACCTTTAAACCACGTGCAAGCAAGATCGCGCTGAAATAAGCGCACGTCCAAAATTATAAAATTACTTTTCTAAAAGTGCATTCATAAGTGCAAATTTTACATTTCTATTTACCTGTTAAAGCAAAGCTCGGACTTCTTTTCCTAGCCGACTGATGTCATACATACAAGTCTGACAGTATGTTGTTAAACTTATCGTCCGAATTAAATTCAATTAATGACTTACAATTATCATTTTGGGAGACTTTTGATGTGTAGTTCACACATAAAAATTAATTTGCTTTTCCTTTATTGTATAATTTGAAATTTTGGAAGTGTAAATAGCAGAATTCGTAGCAGGAAGTGAACAACTATTCCAAAAATTACACTAATGGTCAGGAAAAAGGAAAAACGAAAAATAAACTCCCAAACAGCCAAAACCAGGTTACATACGTACAAAGGCTTCTCCGGAAGGCAACTTATGCTCTTATCTAAAATAAAAGATCTTCAAAAAGAATCCCCAAAAATTGTTGGAAGACATTGAAGATTTTGTTTTTCATTTTAGATAATCAAGCTACAGATATCAATCGTGCATTATTCACGCTAGGCAAGAGAAGAGAAGAAATTTGTTCAACTTGTTCATATTTACCAAGATTCGGCTAAGTTAAATATCAATCTGAAATCGGAGGAACGAATACCTTTATGGAGAGTGAATTAGGGAAACAACTTGCAATTCACAAATTGATTTTGTAAAAGTTTCTTTATTAGTAATTTTTGTAATAATAGAGTTAGACAATCTATTAAATAATCGATTAATGCTCTTTGTGCGATTCTTATTCCTTTGAAACTTTATTAAGCCATGAATGTGTAAATTTTAAAATGGCTGATTGACATTACCTTTAAAATACTGTAATAAAAAGTTAAGGAGGTGCTTAGACATAACATATAGGAAAAGATTTTACTTAAGATAGCACGACTTAAGATCAAAACGACTTACATTAAAACAGTTGCTTCACATTGCAGCAAATAGTTTAAGAAACCCACTATTCCTCCCTTGAAGCAGATTAAAAAAATTTCCTCTAAATTCTCTTGGTGAAAAGAGAAAAGACATTTCAAAGTCGAGTAAATGTGGGATCGACATTTTATTTATTTTTGTCTCATTTTCTGAAACCATGCAAGTTAAAACTTTTCACTCACAGATTGTATAGAAACACACGGTCAGTTTAATTACTTAGTATCACAAAATGAAAAGGAAGAAAAAAGGGAAAGCTTTTTTTTTCTCCCCTATTATCAATATTTGTGTTCTAGATTACTCGAAATTTTACCAACCTTCAATCTAAAAATTTATATTAATCGCGATTAGCTGAGCTAACCTTATCAAGAGTTGAGGACAAAACAATACCAGGCATAATCGGCTTATTCCATTATAATGAGAATGAGAAAAAATAAGTTACCCTCCTATGAAAATCAGCGATAAGGTCTTTAAAACGACGGACAAAGGAAATATGAAAATGAGAGCAAAGAAAAAAAATGTCACAGGATGAGTTAAGGTTTTCATCAAGTATCGCAGTATAAATGCTTGATCTAGATTTTAATGAAGATAACGACGCATAAAAATCGCTTTTCAAGGATCGAAAGTTCCCGTTTGCATAATTACATCACAGCATATCTTTCTAATTTCCACTAAAAAATTTTTAGAAAAAGCAAGAAAAAACCTTTATCAAAGAGAATTAAATGAAATTTTAGGATATACAGGGGACAATTTAAATTAAAAACTTTTTTTTTTTTATCAAGAGTAAATAAACTGGTATTGCAATTAATAACAACATTATAAGGAGCACCACATTCAAGAAAAAATTGTATAAATAAGGGCGAAATTTAAAATTTTGAATTTTTCTTCGAATGAAAATTTCTCAAATTTTCACATTATCGAACTATAAAACCCGATATACCAATCTTCACTTTTCGATTTAAACATTAATATTTATTTTCTGCATTTCACGCCATACCATTTCTTCATGTCAGTTTCTTAAAATAGAAAAGAAAAAAAAAAAGACATTCATGAATTTGAAAAAAGCAGCCATACCTGTAAGGAAAACCACACTACACTATGCAGCTAAATTTAAATAAATTTGTATGCTAATACCATGATTTTTAAGTCTTAAACTAATTTTTTTAGTCACTATTCGAAGCCCGTCAGAGTAAAACCTTTATTATTATGTGGTTTAAATTGATCTCAAGTTAGTGTATTCCAACTAAAAAATGGGAGCAATCGGCGATAGTAGAACAATGGTTAAATTCACTTCATTAAATTTTGATTTTCAGTTATCATTTAGGGCGAGCTCCAAAGTGTACGAAACATGGGCGTTATCCTTTCAGCAGATGAAATTCTGCATTTTGTTTATCCCTATAAGAAATCTTAAGAACAAAAATATCTCACTCACTAAAAATTAAAACAAGGTGTTAAGAATTTAAAGTTTTCATTCTAAATGCAATTAAAATTTAACTCAATGCAAAAGGAAATGTTTTGAACAGGTTTGAATTGCAACGTCAAAATCCTAAAATGTAATTTAATAATGCGCAAGAGTGACTGATTTTCACTCACCAACTTTCAAATTACGTACAGTGAGAAGTATAAAAATAGCTCGACAAGTGTTAGCATTTTTTAAAAAGGTCTCCTCAACAGATTTTCGCAAGCGCGGATTTCACTGACACTTTTTAAGTTTCAAGTGGTTGTGTCTCATTGTTACATGCCGCTGAAATTTGGGATGAAAAGTGTCAAATTTAAATAAGCATAAGTTGGCAATAAAACTATGGATTTTTCTTTCCGGAGCCAAGATAAAAATTCGCCGCTTACAAAAGTATAAAACTTGATCTCTTGACAAGCACAGGTAAAGGGCTAATTGATACAAGAAGTTTTCGGAATGCTGGGAACAATGCTTCCAAAAATTAAAGTCAAGGCAATACCTCTTTTCCCTCTCTTTCTTCGAAAACCAAATCAAGACAAGAATTTTTCCCATTTCCTAAGCACACACCTACAAAGAAAAGAGAAACGTCGAAAACCTTGGCTGGCTTTAATTAGTTTGAAAAATTAATTTTCTCTTCATTAACGTACTAATTACGTTTCTTGGAGAAGCGAAAACTTTTACGCGGGGTTAGAAATATTTAATAAGAACGATAAAAGTTAAAATGTGGTCATTTATTTATCGAGAAATGCCTGTAACACGATATATTCCCAACGCTTTTTCTTTTAAAACGGGAAGTAATAATAATCCAAGAACAGATGCCCGGGCGAAACAAAAGCGCCTCACAATTAAAATTAATAATAAATCGTTGCTTTCGCAGTTATACTTAGTCTGTAGCATCACTGAGTATTAATAAATAATTAATTACCCATAACCTATTAATACGCAGAGGGAAGAAACATAAGCAATAAGATTTGCCGTTATTTAAGGGGAGGCTTGTTATTTGCAAAGTTTGTAAAAGTCAGAATTTTTAATACCACGCTTTCTTGTACGTTTGCGTCTCTGCCAGGACATTAATAATTCACGTTATTTGATGACGGAGTAATGATAAATAATTGAAAAGAACATAACCTACCCTGCGGCACTTAAATTAGCAGCCCCAATCAAAGAGTTAACCTAATGCAAAGAGTATGAAATCAAACGACTGACACGCCGTTAATTCAACGAGATTTTAAAACAGGAAAAGCACTTTTTTGAATATTTTATCGAATGCTTCAAGCAAGCTGCTGGGGTTTTTTTTTTCTTAACTTAATCTGAATTCAAACTGAACTCCACAGAGACGGCATTTTTTTTATTATTATTATTACATTGCTCCTTCCAAACAAAGCAACTGGCCAACAATGTTGCATATACGGTAGCAAATTAAGAATTTAAATAACAAAAGCTTGACATTTAATTAGGAATTAGTATATTGCTTCGTTATCATCAACCTCCAATCCGCAAATTATCGTAAAACTGACGCCTTTAGCAGAAAAGCCTACATTCAAAATTACTTCAACGACGACTAACGAACTAAGAATTATTAAATAAACAGTTAAAAGGGAGAGAAACAAAATTTACGCAGAACGCAAGAGAATTACAGGTGTTAATAAATTTAAAATTAGGTTTTTAACGTGAAATCAAAATTCTAGTTAAAAATTACCTCAATGTTTAAGCCTATGAAAGAAATAATAAATACGAAAATTGCATGTTTGTTCAAAGAAACATACTAACAAATTAATTGAATTTTGACATGATATAAACAGAAGGTTTTTTTTTTTTTTTTTTTTTCTTCTTTCCCGGATGTGTGTTCTACAATATAAAGCGAATTTTTTTAAGGGAAAAATATCTTCATACATTTATTATAGGACTTTTAAATGAAAACGCGCACCGATAAATTGTATTTTTTATACACTAATTTTCTTCTGTCATGCGTGCATGCAGTTAAATTATGATTAAAATTCACAGCAATTCTCTTAGTATAACCACGTTTTGTATGGTATTTCATTAGTTAAAATATACCCTAACAGAGGTTAGATGGTTTTAAATAAAAAATCAAGTGTAGTTTAATTTCAATGAGTGCCAAGCTTTTTGAAATTTTAAATATTATTTTTCAATTCTTTTGTCATTGCATACTTAATAAACAATATATTTTTATGGTTAACTTATAAAAGAAAAAGATTTTGTATTCAAAATTCCATAAAAGCTAATTAGCCAAATTAAAGATATCTCACCAATCTGATTTTTGAGGGGTGGGGGGATTGTAGTATCAGGCCATACTTTGTAAATCTACACATTTAATATTTAAAGAAAGCAGTTTCTTTGTTAAGAAAAAAAAATTGCATAATTTTATCACACATACAATAAATATATACTTATGTTATTATAATTCCGCTATGCAGAGAAAAGCAAAATAAAGTCATTCTTTGTTGTATAAAAGTAAAACATTGTGACTATACCCACAAAAGTCTATATTCGTTCGGAGAAGGGGGGGGGGGACGTAGCATTAACTTATGAAAAAACATATAAGAAAATAAAATAATAAAAAAAAAACCAACGGGAGGCTCAAAATTTTCACAAATTCCGCATAAAAATGGAAATCAGGAACATAAGGAATTATAAGTATTATAGAAGTGGAATGTAAAAAGTAACAAGAATTGTCTTAAGCTACAATAAAAAGTAACCTGTAACGAGAAACGGGTTACAAGGTGTAAGAAAAAATACGAGTTATGCCGAACGTTAGCATTACGAATATGACAAGAAAGAAGCATAATCTTCGAAATAAATGGTAGCATAAACTACCACGAAGCCATTATTACAAAGTTTGCCATGACAGTGCGAAAGATGGAGTAAGAAGATATAAAGTAAAAACAAAAAACAAAATACTTCTGGGTAAGAGAGAGAAACAGAGAAAATAACAGCACTTTGAGCTTAAAAAAAAAAGGAACTCAATTCCCATTATGTTAATCAATTTCGCTTTAAAAGAGTGGTTGCTTTATGAGAAACCAGTTCAAAGCTGTTGGACACTTCACCATAAAGTAAATTCAATGGATCCGCTTGGGATGAGGGAAAAAAAGTATATAGAAACAAAATTAGAGTTTAAGAAACAAGCGATGTAGTATTCGGAGAAGTCATAAATTGTCATTTCGGACATTTGTAAGTTGGCCAATATGCAATGTATGAAACTAAAATTAGAGTTAAAAAAAGGAGAGAAAGGGACTGGGGTAAAGGACGGTGTTATCCTAATATAAGAAAGAGCATAAACAAAAATTTCTTAAGGCTGCTATAGTCACTCAGCTTCCGAATTCCCCTCAGTAATTTTAAGTCTATTGGGCGTTTGATGCATTCTTATATTCAAAATATCTGCTCGGAAAATTAACATTTTTAACTTCTTTTTTTCAGTGCTCTCTTCTTAAAGGGTGTCTTTTTTTTTTCTTAGTTTTCAAAATATTTCTAAAATTAACACTTAATGTATGAAATGTTATAAGCATAGATTTTAGAAATATTTTGACAACTAAGGCAAAAAAGTGGCATCTTTTAAGAAGAGAACACTGAAAAAAGAAGTTAAAAATATTAATTTCCTGAGGAGATATTTTGAATATATGAATGAATCAAACGCCCGTAGAATTAACATTGCCGAGAGGAATTTGAAAGCTGAGTCACTAGCAGCCTTAAGAGGCTACTTCAGTCAAATGAAAAGACGCATTCGCTAATGCTATGGAAGAAATTTATAAAGATATCTCTGTCGCATTTCAATATTTTTAAATGATTTCTTTTGCATTGAATAGTTGAGATTGATCTGTATGCAACCCGTTTTTTACTTTTTCGATTTCAATTGCAGATATTTTTTATGAGGACGCTTTTACTTTCGAAACCGATTCCGAAAATGAAAGTGTCCTCATAAGAAATACCTGTAAACAAAATCGAAAAAGTAAACAGCGGCCTTTGTACAGATCGACCTCAACTATTCAATGCAAAAGAAATCATTTAAAAATATTGAAATGAGACCGAGATATATTTATAAATTTCTTCCATAGGATTAGCATTGGCGAACGGGTCTTTTCGTTTGACTGAAGCAGCCTCTTAAGGCTGTTCTCAAATCCAAAGGGTCTCCTTTCTGACATTTTTTTTAAATTCATTTTTGTTCGGAAACGCGTGAAATTGGCATGTGTTCTTATTTAGAAACTACGTAATTGAAAAACGCTTTTTTTTTTGGGGGGGGGGGGGGGGGAACGGAAAGATTTTCCAGAATACTGTCAAATATAATACTGTCAAGTTGTATTTTGTACCGAATTTGACAATGCGAGAAAGGAGAAAAGCCTATCGTCACGTGACAAAAATCGCTTATAACTCGATAAAGAAATTTATCAATCAAAAAAATGGACAACGTGATTCCAAATCGCTTCAATACTCAGGCCTACCAATTTTGTGCGTTTAAAGCTGAGTCAGTAAATGTGACAAAAAAATGTAGTGTTTGTTGAGCAGTGAATTTGAGAACCGCCTTAAACCTATTTTGTTTACTTGTCATTTTTTAAAGAAAAATAAATACAAATTCACTAATTTTCAAGAACAAAAATATCTTGACTACATTTGCATTCATTTGAGCTGTAACTAAGAATTTTCTTTCGCATTAATCAAAACATTTATTTTTAATATACGCTGATGTTATTTTAAATTACATCTTTAGTTACAATGTTTCAAAAAAATTACCCCTTTAGTGGTATATTATTACTGCCTCATACTTCCAATGAAACAACTTTGCAAATACCTTGAGTTTTCATATATGAAGTTTTATAGAGAACTCCATGATTTTTTCTCATCTTCAATAATTTTAAAAGCTGTTTGTAATCACATTAGCTCGTTGCCCTTTTGGGTAATAAATAAAATATATATACACTTTTACTCATAAACTTCCCAAACTTTCAGTATTTTCCCGATATTTCTGACATATTGGGATGCATGTTAAATTGGGAATATATGCTCATATTGCAGAGATAGATATTTAGATATAAAAATAGCGCTTGGGCATTTTCGATACATTAATCCCTTAACAGCTTTTGACACAAACTAACAGTGACAAAAAAATACGACGTTTCCATGCTAAAATACTTTATAAAATCAAAAAAATTCTGCCAATTAATATACCGAAATTTACAGTTAAAAATTAACGGTATCCAAAAGCTTTTAGTAAAGTCTTCTTGCCCGAGCGGCGTTCGGGAAAACTTAAGTGGGTAAACAAATTCTCTTCCAGAAGAGTAATTAAACTTTGATATTAATTAGCAGGAAAAAAAACCAACTGATGTCATGAAAAAACACACCTGAGACTGAAATTTTTCCCACACACAAAGGAAGAGAGGGAAGAGAAGAAATTGAAAAAGTTTTAATACATGCTTAGCAGTATGTCATTAGTATTGCAAGGTTCACTTAAATTTATTACTCTGAATAGAAAACATCCATTCATTCCGGCTATTCATTTCACCTAGTAAAAAACAGGGAACAATCTGTCAACGCTAGTTTTTGTACTGGTCGTGAGGGTGTTGGAAGAAAGCAGATTCCTCAAGAGAACACACAATAGTCAGATTATAGATGTCCAAGCATTTTAGACCACCTACTTGAATGAATGAGATGTCCAAAGAGAAATGGAGATATCAGAATAATAGGAGGTTTTATAGCTATTCTGAACCTATGAACCTTTTTAAAAGAACATTTCCAAGAAATCTCCCTATACTGATACCAGCTATTATGAAGCTGTACAAACTGGATTATCTCGATTCTTTTACTGAGAATTTTGGATAAAGTGATCAAACATATTTATCAAGATGCTGACAGGACCTCTTTAGAAAAGAAAAGAAAAAAAAATGCATTTTCGTTTTCTTTTTAAATGTCAATAGCTAGTAAATGTCTTGACAAAATGTAATTTCTTAAGGTAGTTATATAGAAATTCTTTACAGCATGCACAAATATAAACCAAATTTATCCTCAAATATATAAAATACCGAAAGTAAGCCCCCTCCAAATATAACCCCCCCCCCCCCCCCACACACACACACACACACATGAATTTTTTTAAGTGTCATTTATAAGACCTCCCCTTCAAGTTTTATTTTATGCACTAAAATTTAATAGATATTTATATTGAGTTTAAGTTTTATAATTTTTGTTCATATTTCTTTCATATTTAAATTAATTATTTTTATTAATGCAAACTACTTAGCTCCTATGAAAGTGAATTTTAATACCAAAAAAATCTTAATTCGATCTGATTTTATTTGGAAAATTGTATAAATCCTATGAAATTTCATAAATTCCAAATATACCTCCCCGCACTCCCAGCTTTTTTTTTAAATCTTTTTCACAAAAGTTCCAATTAGAAGCCCCCCCCCCCCTCCCTCCTTAAAATCATCAGAATATCTTGTCTGCTAAAGGGGGGGGGGGGCACTTTCGGTACTTTACGGTAATAAATGTAAAAGCTTATAATCTGAAACATAAGAAAATATACAATAATTTTCCTATAATAAATCAGGTATAAGTTGTATCATATCTAATCAAATCTAAAGTGACAAATTTGCGCGAAAAATATTTTTTTTATGTAGATAATTTAATATCATTGACAATATTTTACCGGTCACAAACATATGTTGAAAAGGGGGGGAGGCATCTTGAATGTTTGTTTCAGGCATGAAAAAAGTTATTTTCTTTCATATCTATATTATGGCTCTTATAATTTAGCAGTTATTTATACAATAAAATTAAAATATAACTGTATGATTTATTAGTATGATTTATTTTCTTTTCGTAACTTAGAAAGTATTAAAAATAAAAAGCAAATTTAAACTAACAAATATATAAGTTCGTTAAATTAAGCATACAGTTTGCAAAAGGTGTAAATCCAAATATATCTGATGAACTTATTGTGAAGCACAGTGGTTGATTTTTCAAAACGTATTATTCTGGATGGTTTGGCTGTTTTTCTTTCCTTTCTTTCAAAAGAAAACTAAATTCACCTTGCTAAATATATGTGCGTCAAATTGATCTTTGCTCCGGAAATATAGCTCCAAAGATGCACTAATAAATTTATTCAAAAGTGCTGTATAAATAGGACAAAATAATTCTACTGCAAAAAGAACCATAAGGTTCTTTTTCTGATAGAATTTTCTTAGACTAGGGAAAAGAAGTTTTTACATAAGGAAACTTCTTTTCCCTTTTAAAATCTAAAAAAAATTTCACTCTGGAAAAGCAGCTTCATTTACATGACTGCAATATAAGCTCACCTTTCATTTGATAGCTCTTTTGCACAGCAATTCATAAACAATCTCCAATGATTTGAGTGGACAAAATGTACGATTAAATTTTTTAGACAACCCCTTATATGATTCCAATTTGAATTTTTGCATCAAAGAAGAGAATGTCAAAGATTTCTTTAAATAAGGTTGAATTCCCGCTTTAGGAGGAAATTCCATGCCTGATGTTTACAATTTCTCTTGCAGTTTTGAAGACATGTGGTTTAAAAAAAAAAAAAAAAACCTTTTAAATGATTTAGTATAGTGACTTTTCTACAAAAAAGGATTTTCATGGCAACATCAAAAAATAGACGAGCATGCTGTGTCAATTACTTTCTGAGGAAAAAAAAAAAATATAAGAACGGACCACTTCTTAACTCAGCTTCTACGCCTCCACATATCTCGTAATTTAGTTTTATCCATAATTGCACTGTCAGTACAAATGATTACATTAAATACTGAGCAAAAGATGGGAAATTCCATGAAAAGCTATTTGATTTCCAAGTAAATTCAACAGACGAATTCTCTTCCCCCCCCCCCCCCTTCTTTATTTTTTTTCTTACGTTCAAGCGCAGTAGGAAGCTAATTGTGAATGAAGGGGGGGATGAAAAGAACGATAAAGAAGGCCGAATAAAATTGAAGAACATAATGTGCCAGCAGAGTTCTTGTATCTCATTCATATTTATCAAAGGAGCACAATTTTATTTTTATGCTATTTTCTCTCTGTTTGCATACATAAAGAGGAAATTTTATCAAATAACTACGCAGTATGCGGAATGAATCCGCTTTTGTTGTTGGTGTATTAATTCGAATGCAAAGGAGCTAATGATATCTATAATAATGTAATACTGTTTTTAACAATAGTACTTGACCAAAACATTTATAATATGCAATGCACATAGCACAGTTATTTTTATTAGCAAAGAAATCGGCAAAAAGTCATAAGGAAAAGAAAAATTTTAGATATACGCTAATGCGATTAAAAAAAAAAGTATAGTTAATGAATACTGCCTATTAACAATTTCCTCAAAATTCATGAAATTCGTGAATTTCCTCAAAAAAGTTTATATTTTTGTAATTTCTTTATTTTTTACGAATGCTATTTATGGTTTTCGATTTAGCTGAGAAAAACTGTATACTAGCTTCTTTCTATTTAGAAAATTTATTTTGTAATAAATTGTAAAATATTTTGTAATTCGGACAGGGTTGAAAAAAAAAAAACTTAATAAAAAACAAAACATTTTATAAATATGCAATACACATAGCATGGTTATTTTTATTAGCAAAGAAATTGACAAACAGTCTTTGGATATTAAAAAAAAAAAAACTTTTGATATGCGCTGCGATTTTTTTTTTAAATTTATAGTTAATGAACACTGCCTATTAAGCTATATTCATGAATTTCCTATATTATATATATATCAATTTCTTCATATATATATATCAATTTCTTCATATATATATATATATATATATATTTGTGATTTCAAATTTATTATATACAGTCAAACCTCGTTAACATGAACACGCTTAACGTGAATTACTTTTAACATGAATTGTTTTCACAGTCCCCTATAAAAACGAATACAAAGATTTGATACTGATAACGTGAATTACTGTTAACATGAACAAAATTTTGATTCCCCTTGAGGTTCATGTTAACGAGGTTCGACTGTATATAATAAATTTGAAGTCACAAATATATGAATAAATTGGTAAAGTTCTAAAGAGGAATTAGAAATGAACATAGGAAACCAGTATGTAAAATAAGAAACTGAATAACCCACAGAATCTTCAGAGGAGCTTGTGAGTTCATTCATAGGAGATGCGTTATTTCATCCAATTTTGTCGGCATTAAGCCTAAAATGACAAAATTTAGCTCCTTATAACGCAAAAATAACAGAAAATAGATAATAAAAATCCAAGCTATCTAAAAAAAAGATACACCTCACACAGGACATTAAAAATTAATAGAGCAAAATACCTAAATTACATAACTAGGAAGCATAACTGCAGTATGTCTGGATGGTAAAACAGAGTTAGGACTATTTTAACATGTGGGCTTACAGTTGATCATCTGATTGAAACCCATAACTTTGCTGCCATCTGGTGTGAGAAAGGGAAAAAATGTAAATTGGAACTGGATTATTAACAATAATGTTTGATGCTGCCATCTTTACCCCCCCCCCCCACCCCCCAAAAAAAGAATGAAATTGATTGAAGAAATAAAGAAATAGATTAACATTTAGTTAAAGTAGAATGAAAAAATAGGAATAAACTTGATAATTACTGAGTAAATACAAAAATAAAATAAAGAATGGGAATAAATTAGTAAAAAATAAAATAAAGAATTATATAAAAATAAATAAATAGAAAGGCAACTGACTAAATTAACTAATTTAAAGACAAAATATTATAATATAAAAAATGAGAATATAAATAACATTTAAAAAAACAGTGAGGAATATTTCGAGATAGTAAAATATAGCCTTGTATTATGTAACTAAATGTGAAAATTTAAAAAACAATGAGGAATATTGAGAAAGTGAAATATATCCTTGTATTATGAAGCAATATGTGAATATTGTTGAGAAATTTATGATGTTAAATTGATACCCCGTGCTTTTAATTTAATTTTTTTTTAATATATCCATACAATATATAAGCATATATACATACACATATACAGGCTCACACATATATAAACATATAAGGTTTTAAACTTTTTTTAGAATTCCCGACCTCAACCCTCCGCAATGGTATATATATTTTTTTAAGTGTATAATGTATGGGAAAACACACACACACACTTTTTTTATTATATATAAATCTACATATTTGTAATCTCTATTTTTTAGGAATGCTATTTATGGTTTTCGATTTAGCTGAGAAAAACTGCGTACTAGCTTCTTTCTATTTACAAAATTTATTTTAGGTAAAGACAGGGTTTTATCCTTAATTCCCCATGTTAGGGGCGTTCAATCTACTCTTTTGGTTTTGTTTAGCTTTAGAGAGCTACCGTCAGAATAGCTGAAACAGACAGGCCCTTTGATTTTAAATATGTTATATAACTCTGTATATCACTGCAAAGATAGACTGCTTCAATATATAATATAGACTTCATAATTTAACCTTTTAAAACTAATGTCGAAAATAGGATGATTTTTTCCCTCCAAATTAAATATTGAAAACTTAAAAACGAAAAGAAAATGTACATTGTAGATTAGCACAGTTCGTACGAATAGATGAAACAGAGTGGAAACATTCAGAAACCGTGATTTCAGTTCAATCTTCATATCAAGCTTAAAGATTCAATTTAGAGTCCAACTGTGCCTATCATAGCAATAAACAGATCGCGGATATGCAGGAAAATTTTGAGTTTCTTTTTTTAACTCCTAAAACTGTTCCCTAAGATCTCGGAATTTAATTTTGTATCGAAAATTAAATTTGATGAAAAGCAGAATACAAATAAACCCTGAAAACAGGTTGATCATTAGCTTCTGGAAACAACCTATTTTCATTTGTGCAAATGTTTTACAATTTTTAGAATTAAAATTACATTTACTAATAAATATCGCGGTTTCCAAACATTTCCTCTTTATTCAAGTAAATTATTAGTCATCAACAAAGCTTTTTAAAAATATAAAAGTGCAGGAAAATGAGGATCAAACCTGATTTTCAGCCCTAAGCTAATTTAAATTACATCTTCTCTAAATTAATTTTGATAATGCTTTTAATATTAACAAACAGCTATAATCGCATCAAAGTTTAAAGTAAAAACCTGTTTGCGTAGTACAAACGTCATTCACTCCAACTGCATTTCGGTGAGACAGAGACGCTTTATATCACTCTCAAATATTTATGCTATGGCAAAAGAGAGTTCGGCATTTATGTGTTTTCTCCGGATTATAACAAATTTTGCCTTCTAAAATTTAAGGAAGCAAAACATTTTGCGCGTTGATGCTCTCTGATAAAAATATTACCACCCTCGAACCCATTTACTAATTATTTCTCTCACCTAATTAAAATGCTTTCCTTTGAAAATCGCACCAGGGCGGGGGTAAAACGTTCTAGAGGGGCACGTAAAATTCTATGAATAATGAATGCTCATTAAATAAGGAATCGTTCTAGATTCTTTTCGAAAAGATCCGCTTCTAAATCGTCACTTTTCAATGCATTGATCGCGAGTTTTGTGTTCAGTTCCGAAACTTTTGAATTCATTAATTCATATTCAGTTAATTATGTTTCTTTCTAAGCATATTAAGATAGACCTGATGAAGATTCAAAACTGCGGCACTCCGGAATGAATTTAAAGCCTTAAGTATTCATACGTATAGACGATTTCCCCAAACACCGTGCGCTACACACTCGGCCCATGGGGCAAGAAAGGAAGTTCTAATTTTTGAAACGGGATTACAGTAAAGAAAACACTATTTGTATTAAATTTTGACATTTGATTTTAAAAGAATAAATAATTTAATTTATTATGCTTTTGAATCACAATTTATACAAGAGCTAATATTAATATGCTAAAATGTTTTACATTGGCAGTTAGAAATTAAATGGAAATGCAAAATGCTTTCATTGACGCAATTTATGTTTGTGTTTTCACAGAGAAATAATATAAAAGAGGTAAAATAAATATTTATAATGGTAGAAAATACGTTATTCTTTGAAGCTAAATAGAAAAAATTAAATGTATTCACTAGAATATTCTATTGAACTGTACAATGAAGGTACAGTACTACGATAGAGGATACATAAATTTTCTGAGCTGGACGAGTCATGTGCAATAACCGACTTCATATCATAATTAGCATATTTTAATAAAAAATTATTAATTACTCAATTTTTGGTAATGTTAAACTTTCACAGCACTAACCTCATTCGCTCAGATGATGAAAACAGATGGTGCTATAAATCGTTCACAGCCCTTTACAGGGTGTCTACAGAAATTCTAAAAAAAAGTTCCCTGATTTTTCCATAATTTCCCTGACTATTTTTATCAGACTTCCCTGATTTCCATTATTAAGAATACACATACGGTATTTTTCCATGTATGCCGATTCCTCGAATAACACACTTATCCAGCTTGCTAATATCTCGTTTGGGAGAAAAAACAAGAGAAAAACAAAAATTGCGTAATATTCATTAAGTATTGGTTGACAGTTTTATAAATCTGAACTCAACTAACTCAATGTTCAACTTCAATTAGTCCAACATCACATAGAAGCCAATGGATATAGGGTGACCAGAAAGTTTCCTCATTTTCTGAAAAATATTCAATTCTAAGACTTATCTAAATCTGGCGGGATAACTAATAGGATTAAGCTGGCCACCTGGTCATGTTATGCTAATGTATCATTTAAATTTTTTTTTTTTTAATGTGTAAATTGCCTTCAATATAAGTGCTATGTACAGAAAATCAGGACATCTGATCACCTTAATTTACGTTAAATATCAAAAACTCATACCATGCGCATTTTTTTTTAATATTGGGAAAGATTAATCAGCATGTGAAAAAATATGGTACATAAAATAGACGAATCAGTCTCGTTGGCAAGGTGAAAATGCAAATATTTTCGCAATACAGACAATTTTCCCTGATTTTCCAGTATTTTTACGAAGTTCACTGACATTTCCCTGATTTTTCCAGAGTGATAAACCTACCTGATTTTTCCATGATTCCCTGATTTCCAGATTCTGTAGACACCCTGCTTTATTCTTCCACTTATTACGACTCTTTTGCGGAAGTAAGGTTCGTAGGTCCCCAGCCACGTCCCGAGTAAAAGACTCTAGCGAAAGCCAGGTTGAAAAAAAAAAATAAAAGCAATTTAACAAATTACAATGACCATTTGGAAAATGATTTTTTCGAAGACTAAAATTTAAGACATAAAAAATCGCACGGAGTTGATCATGCATTACGTACGCCATGAATTAAACATTAATAGTGTTATTACACGGACAAAAAACGCCTGAGACTCGTCAGATTTCCTGCAACTTACGTATTATCCACTTGAAACTTACGTATTACCCAAGCATTTCATTGGCTGTTCGGGAAAAGGGTTTTCCACCGACCAATTTTAAATGAAATTTCATTCTTAAACTTCTAAACATCCCACAATATTACTTTTTACACCGTCGTATAGAGAAAAAAATGTACTTTTAAATGCAATTTGTTTGAAAGCTGTATCACAATTTGTTTGAGTTATTAATTTTTTTTTCTTTTTTTTTTTCTTTTGTAGTTTTTATTACTTTTTTGTCATAGTGGCAACAAAAGTATCCATTCCTGTTGAAAGTAAAAGGAAATACAGATTACTGTACAGACCAATCAGAAAACGAATAAAATGCGGATTAAACCAATAAAAAGCTTCAGATAGGCTTTTGATTTCCTACCCTGACGAGGACAATAACCACTTTTCCAAATCGTAAAGAAAAAAAAAAAAAAAAAAAAAAAAATCGAAAATTGAAACCGGACAAATTTAAAAAGGAAATTGCACAAATTAAAGACACCGAAAAGCGGGAAGGAAGGGCTTGGGGCGATGAAGCTACCGAACGACTCCTGCTGCTTCTAGCACCATATGTAGGGAAATATACCTAAAAATTAGATCGATGTTGCATTTTTAGGAAGTTTACTTGACGAGAAAAAATAAAAAAAAAATAAAAGAAAATAAAAAAGAGAGGAAAAAAAATAACATTTTTATATCGCTGAAAACCTACAAGAGAATTTAAAGAATATGCATGAAAACATACTTCAAGAGGAATATTTACATTGTCTTTTGCTAAATAGCTGCTTGGAAACTTCGAGACTTGAAATATATATATATATATAGCAAGGGCATTTAAATCAGAATGTATAACCAGAAAAAGGCTACAGCCCAACTCATCGAAACGAGCTGAGATCTATGTTTTTAAGAAATAATGGTTCAATATACTCCGTTTTCATAACCCATGTAAGATGTCTGTTTAGTACGCTCGAAAGAAAGAAGTAAAAAGGGAAAAAAACATCCTGGATACTCTACCGATTTAAATTGACTATGGATAAATTTCAGTTTTCCAAACTTTTCGTGTATGAGAATGCTTTTATTATTATAGTCAGTTTTTTAAATATTCGTTCTAACATCCATCATTACTAATTAAGTCTTTTTCAGCGCAGGACCGAAACTAGCCTTTTTTGCACCCGGGGCAAACATGGATTTTGGCGCCCCCCAGCCCCTCTTCCACAAAGTATATTTACAAAGAGAATTTTACTAATTTTATAATAGACGACTTATTTTAAAATTTAAAATATGTAATCATAAAATATGTAATACCAGGGTTCATACAAAGTTGGGAAGAAAAAATCCAAGGAGTACCGAAATCCAAGGAGTCCAAAAAATTTTAAGGATTTGCCCTTTTTTTCTTTTTGTTGTTGTTGTTTTTATGTGCTGTATCGTTGTGTGGTATGCACACGCCAATTTTTAAAGCTCAATTTGGAGAGAAAAAAATTTCAAAAACAAATTTTATTCTATTAGAATCTAATTGTTAGTACTGAAATTGCACAGTATTCACAATATATTGCTTACTGATTTCTTACGTTTAAATACAAAATAGACAATCAACTTTTTATGCAGCGACCAATGGTCATATAATATAAACAGAGATTAGTCAAACCCCAAACACTTATTATGTATATCACATACATGATACATCTTAAAGAAAATTTTAAAAGGTTAAAAAAAAAGAATGTTAAACGCAACATACAAGAAAAAATCTAACAAGTTTTGAATTTATTCTTTTAGAACAGCGGTAATCGATTTCTTTGAAGGTGAAACTTTAACGAAATTCGCATTTTTTTTTTTTCGCGATCATATGATAAATTCGCGCGTTTTTCGCAATCTCCTGGGCGAAATTTGCTTTTTTGTGATCTTTTAATGGAATTCGCGTTTTATTTCAATCGATTGACGAAGCTGACGTTTATTTCGCGATCCTTTGGCGAAATTTGCGTGTTTTTCGCGATCTTTCGAAGAAATTCGCGTTTTTTCGCGATCTTCTGGGAGAAATTCGGGTTTTTTTCGCGATCTTCTGGGAGAAATTCGGGTTTTTTTCGCGATCATCTGGGTGAAATTCGCGACTCTTCGCGAACTTCTGGGTGAAATTCGCGACTCTTCGCGATCTTCTGGGTGAAATTCGCGACTCTTCGCGATCTTCTGGGTGAAATTCGCGACTCTTCGCGATCTTCTGGGTGAAATTCGCGACTCTTCGCGATCTTCTGGGTGAAATTCGCGACTCTTCGCGATCTTCTGGGTGAAATTCGCGACTCTTCGCGATCTTCTGGGTGAAATTCGCGACTCTTCGCGATCTTCTGGGTGAAATTCGCGACGCTTCGCGATCTTCTGGGTGAAATTCGCGACTCTTCGCGATCTTCTGGGTGAAATTCGCGACTCTTCGCGATCTTCTGGGTGAAATTCGCGACTCTTCGCGATCTTCTGGGTGAAATTCGCGACTCTTCGCGATCTTCTGGGAGAAATTCGCGACTCTTCGCGATCTTCTGGGAGAAATTCGCGACTTTTCGCGATCTTCTGGGAGAAATTCGCGACTTTTCGCGATCTTCTGGGAGAAATTTGCGACTTTTCGCGATCTTTTAATGGAATTCGCGTTTTATTTCGATCGTTTGACGAAACTGACGTTTTTCTAGCAATCTTCTGAGGAAATTCGCGTGTTTTTCGCGATCTTCTGGGGGAAGTTTGCGTTTTTTACGCGCTTTTCTGGGAGAAATTCGCGTTTTTTCGCGATCTTCTGGGGGAGATTCGCGTTTTATTTCGATCGTTTGACGAATGACGTTTTTCTCGCGATCCTTTGAGGAAATTCGAGTGTTTTTCGCGATTATTCGAGGAAATTCGCGTTTTTTTCACGATTTTTTACGGAAATTCGCGTGTGTTTCGCGATCTTTTGAGGAAATTCGCATTTTTCGCGATCTTCTGGGGGAAAATTCGCGTTTTTTTGCGATCTTATGGGGGAAATTCGCGTTTTTTCGCAATTTTTTTAATGGAATTCGCGTTTTATTTCTATCGTTTGACAAAATTGACTTTTGTTCGCGATCTTTTGACGGAAACCGCGTGTTTTTCGTGAAAATTTGACGAAATTTGCGTGTTTTTCGCGATGCTTTGAGGAAACTCGCGTTTTTTCGCGATCTTCTGGGCGAAATTCGCGTGTGTTTCGCGATCTTTTGAGGAAATTCGCATTTTTTCGTGATCTTTTGAGGAAATTCGCATTTTTTCGCGATCTTCTGGGGGAAATTCGTGTTTTTTTCGCGATCTTATGGGAGAAATTCCATTCTTTCGCGATCTTATGGGGGAGGTTCGTATTTTTTCGCAATTTTTTTAATGGAATTCGTGTTTTATTTCTATCGTTTGACGAAATTGTCTTTTTTTCGCGGTCTTTTGACGGAAACCTCGTGTTCTTCGCAATCCTTTGACAAAATTTGTGTGTTTTTCGCGATCCTTTGAGGAAACTCGCGTTTTTTCGCGATCTTCTGGCAAAATTCACGATCTTTTAATGGAGTTCGCGTGTTTTTCGCGATCTTCTGGGGGAAGTTCACGTTTTTTTCACGATTTTCTGGGGAAAATTCGCGTTTTTTTTCGCGATCTTACGGGAAATTCGCGTTTTTTTCGCGATCTTACGGGAAATTCGCGTTTTTTTTCGCGATCTTACGGGAAATTCGCGTTTTTTTCGCGATCTTACGGGAAATTCGCGTTTTTTTTCGCGATCTTAAAGGAAATTCGCGTTTTTTTTCGCGATCTTATGGGGGAAATTCGTGTTTTTCGCGATTTTTTAATGGAATTCGCGTTTTATTTCTATCGTTTGACGAAATTGACTTTTTTTTTGCGATTTTTTGAGGAAATTCGCGTGTTTTTCCCGATTGTTCTTTGATATTCGCGTTTTTTAGTGATCCTTTGAGTAAATTCTCGTTTTTTCGCTGTCTTTTAAGAAATTCGCGTCTTTTCCGCGATCTTTGGAAGAAATTCGATTTTTTCCTGGATCTGTTGGAGAAATTCGCTTTTTTTCACAATCCTTTGACAAAATTTACGAATTTTTTCCGCGATCGATTGCCGAAATTTGACGGCATATTTTGGGGAAAACTGGATTTTTCCGAGATTCTTGGTTAAATACCAAACATCGATAAAATTTAAAATAAAGATCGGTTAACAGCGCCGAAAAACGGACTTTACGGACCTAACAATTGCTAAACGGACCTAGTGGAAGCCCTGCTATAAGATTATCCTAACCAATCAATGCTGTACTTCAGATAAATGACGTGCAAAAAGAGTTTACCGTGCGTTTTACAATCTCGATTTTTTTTCCTCGGCAGCAATATCGCTTGCGTCCGAAACCACAATACAATTTAAGTAGTTTCTAAGGAGTGGTTTGCTTATCTAAGTAGTTCTAAGTACTACTTGGGAATGTTTTCATTTCCAAGGAGTCTAAGGAGTCTGTGCGAACCCTGGTAATACTGAACTACGTAATCTACAGTGGCGGATCCAAGGGAAGGTCCCTCTGAACATCAACAAAAATATTCTGTAGATAATTTTTAAAATGACATAATCAGTAGAGTTCCGATTATCCGAGTCCCGCCTAACGGAGTTTCCGCTTTCACCGAGTTATTTTCTTCTGATGGACTGTTGGCTTCCATTATTATGAAACAGCCATTATAAATGAAGTGTTAGGTGAAGTTGAAAGAGCAGTCGTAAAAGGTTAGAGCTCTGATTTTCTGGTCCGAATGGGGAAAAAAAATGGCCATAATTTTTTTTAAGAAAATGATCATTTCCAAAGGTATATCTTCATTTAGCACCCCTTTGTTCTGGCGCCCGGGGCACATGCCCCCTCTGCCCCCCCCCCCTTAGTTTCGGCCCTGTCTCAGCGTAATGCTTCACCCCCGCATCCAGAATGTAAGTTAAGCTGGTAGAAAAATAAGCCTGGCTTGTATGATTTAGCAATATGATGAAATAAGAATATTACAGATGGTGAATATTGGAATCAACATGGGAACATATCTAAATAGCAGACGATTATTTAATAAAATTGATCTATCTTCTAATTAGCATTTTAAAAGGAATGAAAAAGCCACGATTTAAAACTTAAGGGTGTATTCCGATCCAAACTGCTTATTTTCTGATTCATTTTTAAATTTATTTTTGCTCTCAAACGCATCATACTTAGGAAATTATCTTATTTAGAAACTACATAATGTGCCGTGCTTCTCGATATTTTTATAAATGCAGAAAATATTGTAAAATATGCTGTCAAAGTTGGCGTTTTGAACAGAATTTTCCGAAGCGGGTGATCTGGGAATGAAAAAAAATGGTCATACTGAGAAAATAATTGTTTAAAACTCGAATTCTAATGAATTGAGCGAAAAATGAAATCACGCGGTCTCTTATACATCTCTTCAAAAATCACCTCACCAAGTTTCATGTTTTTACTTTTAAAAATGAGTCTGAAAATGTCTCAGAAAATTTCGAGCTGTTGAGGGTGGAAAAATATTTTTTCGAATACACCCTTAACCCATCTCCATTTGTCTTAGCTTGCTAATTTCCTGTATGTTATCTTAAACCTCTGAAGAATTTTTTTTTTTTTTTTTTTTTTTTTTTTTTTTTTTTTTTTTAGGCGGGAGGGTTATAGTTAAAAAGAAATTTCTAACTAAAAGTTACTTTACTTTTTAGGTTACATTTTCCAATTAACTAACTTAATGAACGGGTATCAGTTAATGAAATAATTGAATGTTAAAGGAATTAACAGATGAGAACTGACAGAACTTGATATTAATTGAATTAATGTGATATAACTATGCTTAATAAAATATTAAAATGAAAATTTCTGTCTGTTTGCATTCTTAATGTATTTAATACTTCTTAAATAATTTACTTCATTGATATCAGCATTTATTTTAAGGAGATTGCAGACAAGATAAATTACTGGGACAAAATTAAAACCTCTAATAACTAATAACCGATCCGAAAAACGAAAGAACGTCAATATAACCTACCATAATATTAATTTGAACGTGATCGGCTTACTTTAAGAAGTTTCGGTATCAATAAAAGCCGACTTACTAAGTACTTACATTCTGCATATCCAAAACCAGAAATTATACCCACGGGAATTTATTCTTGAATTAATTTCTGCATTCTATCAGACTGATGCTGAATTACGGGCGGTGAGCCGTTTTCGGTTGCTTTGGGAAGTCATGTATGGCCGCTATACGTTATGTAAACACAATAGCAATAGATACTTATCCGAAAATGACAGCGTTCTAGGACAAGACATCCGTGAATATAAATAAGCCAAATTGATATTATTTTCACATGCTTTAAGATTTTAAATGAAATTTATTCATGAAATATTGAACAAAGAAATTGTTCACTGAATTTGTCACTACATTAATAGAAAATGGTTCATATAATTTATTGTCTTATATATTTATTGTCAGAATAACTTCTAAATTATAAAAAATTTGGCGCCATAGTATAGATGGGGGAAAAAATAACACTTTTTTCCTATTTGCCACTTTTGTGCCTGGAACATACATTTAAAGCGGAAAAAAAAAATAAAAAATGCATTTCAATCATCTCATATGACAATTTTTTATATGTACCTTCAGTTTTTACCCTCCCACCTTTTCAATATATGTATGTGACCGGTAAAATATTGTCGAGAATCTCAAATTATCTACATTAAAATTGATATGATGCAGCTTAGGATAACTGATTTTCTATAGGAAAATAATTGCATAAGCTATTAATATTATATATATAAGCTTTTACATTTATTATTTTATATATTTGAGGATACATTTTTGTCTATATTTGTGCATGCTTTAAAAGAATTTCTTTGTAAATACTTGAGAAAAGTTAAAAACACATTTTGACAAGTCATTTACCAGCTGTTGACATTTTAAAAAATAATAAAATAAATAAATAAACGCATATTTCTTTTTTCTAAAGAGGTCCTGCCAGCATCTTGATAAACATGTTTGATCAACTAAAGACTAGCCAATCAACTAAATTTTGTAGTCTTATCATTTTTGTAATGTTTCTGCATGTTTAGCAAAGAAAGAAAAAAAAAACTAATTCAGCACTTTTTTTTTTTTTTGGGGGGGGGGGGGGGGGTTAGCAACATCCAACTGACAAATTACGACAGCTTTCCGAAATGTTTAATATTCAACTTTAATTCTATGACAACATGTATTTAGTAGAATTAAACAAGTACACTACCTACAGATTATGATTTAAAATGATGAGAGTATTCATCAGAACAATTGGAAATTATGTTGAAAGGCATTGCAATCTCGTAAAGAAATTATTGAAAATAGCTACTGTATTAGATAATCCTGTCATTAGATCCCGAGGAGTAATCAGGAATCAATAAAAGATGATACTGAGATAAATGAGAGCAGCACAATGAAGTAGATTGCACTCTGTAACCAATTAAAATTTCTTGCCTTCGAGAAATAAAGATTTATTGGGTCCTCTTGGTGTTTTATATTACGTACCATATCTGCCATTACGTATTTGCATAGTATGTTGCAGGCATCACGGAAATAATGACGAAATGGTGATAACGGAGAAATTTCAAAGGAGGATTTCTCACATGAAAGGTTTGAACATAAATAAATCTGATAAATTTGAATAGTTGGAATTCTGCAGACTATAGGAATAAATAGCATCTCAGAAACTAAACATATAAATGATAAACATATAATTTCAAAAAGTTACGTATTATAATTATATTACTGAGGTTATATAAAAAAAAAAAAAAAAAAAAAAAAAAGAAGGAGAAGAAAAAGTGCGGTTAGCAATTTTAAATCTCAATAATTATCTTACAATTGCCATGGGCACCAGCAGAATGAAATTAAGAGATATTCAAGATTTTCAAACAGAAATGACTGAAGTCGGTCACATAAGCCGGATTTTTTTTTGTTTTGTTTTGTTTTGTTTTGTTTTTTGTTTATGAATACAAACTTCAAATAAGCTAAATTATTTTTTTAGTCAAATCTCTCGTACAAAACAATTTAAGAATATATCAATATAAAAAAGATAAAAAAGAAAAAAAATCAAGTTTATAAACTTTTTTTTTGTCCTTTATTGGAGAATTATAGCCGCCTTATTTTTTTGCTCGTTAGGGGATTTGGCGTCCTCGAGCCCGCAAGTTATGGATATTTTTTTAAAACATGTGAAGGTAAAAAAAAAAGCTAAATACTGTTTTGGGACTGCCGACCTGACGGAAAATCCTTACCGTTTTGTTAGTGTTTAATTATTTGCAATCACTTGGGAAGAATAATTTATTTTATTTTAAAACAAAAAGTAAAAAATAGTCAAAATTCAGGGAGGGGCAATGGTCTTCCCTATGTCAGGACCCAATAGTAATCGCCTCTAAGCACATCTATCAAGAAAACAATTATTAGACAAGTATTTAACGCTGCAGAAAAACGCACACTTATCAAACTATACCGAGAAACTCCAAACTTCAGGCAAACTTTAATACAAATTAAAACACATTCCTTTTCCCACAGATAATATCATTAATAGCTTAACACTGACTGACTGTCACGAAGCAAGCTTACCCGGAAAGTTGCCTGGAAGCCAGGAGCTACCGTGACTTTTAATTGCCCTGTTTACATTATTGGTTTCGAAGGAACCTACTGTCATCCGTCCCTTGCTTTCTTTGCTCGGGCATTATTATCGAGAAAATTTCTCTTTTCTGGGATTTTAGTTGGTACGGC
Organism: Maratus speciosus; assembly: GCA_963932465.1. Classification (NCBI taxonomy): domain Eukaryota; kingdom Metazoa; phylum Arthropoda; class Arachnida; order Araneae; family Salticidae; genus Maratus; species Maratus speciosus. The sequence goes on from OZ010791.1 coordinate 382,932,273, forward strand.
AAACAGCCCTGGGTGAAGTCGAGCCTTCAATTGTATTACCCACTTAGGAATCTTAGTTAATGGTTAATACAATGGAATCATTAACTACAGGAGTTATTTTTTTTTTCTACGAGAGTTTGACTTTGTTTCCTGTGTTTTCCTGCAGATTTGATTAAACTTTTGACGAGCGGCAGAAGCTAGCTCCCTCTCTCTCCGTAAACTGCGTTTATATTGATTGATAGTGGCATAACGGTAGACAGTCGCATAGAAATTAAATTATGCAAGTCATTGCACAGATGTGTAATAAATAACAGAATAAAAGGAGTATCGCTTGGCAAGGATGGAATTCAAAAAAGAAGGGGAAAATATAAAAAGGAGATTAATAAGCAGAGATATGGGAGCTTCCACAGCACAGGATATTCGATTAATAGGTCAAGTGACGAATTATAAAATTTGCAACATCATAATAACATGGAAAAAATTAGAAATAATATACAAACGGTTTTCATATTGAACTATTTTAGCCAGAAATTAAAGGCAAATTCCTTTACTCTTTTTTCCACTTCATAAAAAATGTCTTTTTGAAACACAACAGGGGGAAAAACATTTTCCTTAATAAATCTGGGAAATAATTTCATTTTGAAGGGAAAAAATAAGAACCTTTGAATCAATAAGTTTGACAAAAATTTAAAATTTTAATCGCCTTTAAAAAGTAAAAATAAAAAGGTTCTTTAGGACTATGAAAATTTCGGAAAAGCAACGTACAGGTCAAGTAAGAATATTAAATCAGTGAAAGATTAAAAAATTATCATTCTATGTAAGCTACTTAAAGAAAAGTTTTTAGAAGCGTGGAGAGCGTTTTTCATCAGCTTTTTTTTTTTTTTTTTTTTTCAGAAACACTGGCTTTTAAAAAAGGCTTATTAACAGACTAAAATTATGAGCAGACATCAGTTAAAAAGCCCTGTTTATCGAAGACAAATATTAATATAAGAAATACAAAAAAAAAAAAATAAAATAAAATAAAATAAATAAAAATTGAAACTTCACTATACCTTAACAGTTCTTTAAATTAGTTAATTTCAATGAACATATCTTTTAAAAATCGCAAAAACTTCTTAAAATGCATGTCTAATTAAAAAACAATCATTTCAATAAAGAGACATTTAAAAAGTAAAACTGTAAAATAAAGTTCGAATTTAACACTGACGTGAAGCGGCTAAGTTCAAAAGCGTTTGGGTGTGGTTAATGAAATGCACAGTAAAAAAAAATCTCAGACATTACGAGCACGATATTCCCTTGAAAAACAGAAATAAAAAAGAAAACTAATCTCTAGATAATAAAAGTAAAAGAATAAATGATAAAAAAAAAAAAAGTGTCTCTAAATAACCGATTAGCAAAATCAACGATTTATAATGCGACGCGTATTGGAATTTGTAACTGCTTTGGTTTGTCATTGGAATAGTGGTAATTTACAAGGCAAAAGGAGATACACTTTTTTTCCCCTTTGTTCTTTTTCCCATCCTTTTTTGATTTAATTTCATAATTTTTTTTTCTTCCCACTTTTTTTCCCTCTCTTTCAGGGGGTGGGAAAAATGAGGGGGAGCGGAAAATGTGACATCGTTATTTTAATTCTCCCCTCCAACTTGTTTGAGAAAAAGAAAAAAAAATCAATGCCTGAGCACGGAATTTTCGGTAATGGTGGCTAAAAGGTTAATAGCGAAAAATCTTGTGTTAAATAAACGAGAGAGTCGACTTCACTCAATTACAATCCTATTTTTTTTTCTTTATCTTTCACTTATTTAATCCTTTATTTTATTTTTTTATCTTTAGCTCAATGACGCTTAAAAAAAAAAAAAAAAAAAAAAAGTGGGGGAAGAGGTAGGAGACGACAGTGTAAAGAAATCGAGAGTTAAAAAAAAAAAAAAAAGGAAAAAATCAGAGCGATTTATACAGCCTCTTTATCTGTCTAAATTAGGAAGGACTGTTACGTTAATAAAATCGCCAGTTCTGCTCGATTAAATATCGATTAAGATTGTGATGATGGATACACACGCAAATGCGATTAAGATGTTAAAAAAAAAAAAAAAAAAAAAGGAGGAGGAAGAAATGCAATCACGATGAATTAGTATAATGTTCAATTAAAAAAAAAAAAAAAAAAGGAACGCAAGACCGTATTTGCCACAGCTTGTTTAATGTTTGCTGTTTATTGTTATTTGGTCAGTTTACAGTTTTCCGACTGCGAACATATAAAAATTGTTTTTACTAACCGTTTTTGGTTGTATGGCTCTTTTTAGTAAAGGGCATAACTGGGAAATTTGATTAGTGGCCAGTAGCAACACTTTTATTAGTGGTCACTTTTTTAAACTAATGGCCACATTTTTATTTAAAAGTGCTAAACAAACTTCGGTTAAAATTTTTACTAGTATTAATCTAAAATTAAATAGCCCAAATAAATGTTAATATTAACATAGTGCAACTAGCAAACGTTAAATAGTTGATGGCATGCAAAAAAAATTTACTCTCTTCTATAAAATGTGCGATAAGGTAGCCACTAATAAATAATTTTTTGATAGCCACTTTGATATTCTAATGGCCCTGTGGCCAGCACTAATTTTGCTCTTTAGTTTTTAGATATAAAATTACAAATATTTTCTACAGCATTTAATCAAAGGAATATCGCCTACTTTAAGCGCATCTATACATAAGAATTTATAAAACACATAACACAACCATCAGATTACAACCATTTCATAGGAGGGGAAAATGTTAGCAAACTTATGATAGAGGGTAGTGCAATTTAAAATACATGTCGTCATACATTATACTTACATGTATTTTTATTAAGGAAGCACATATATGATGCATAAAAGTGACTTATAAAAAAATAAGTTTAATTATTAAATAGTAAAATATTTTAATGATTACATATAAAAATATTTTTTAAAATGTCTTGTATCTTCAAGACTAATTAGAATCTCAGTATTTTACTTTTACCATATGATGAAGAACGATGCAGTTTCTTTTTTCTTAAGTTATTTTGTAAAGGAAAAATAAGTTATTTTTACAAAATTGTTATATTATAAAATAATGTTTTGGTGAAAAATAAAATTATGTAACGGAAGGTTAAATCTGGCTACTCGAAATTAAATTAAGCACTTAATTTTTTTTTATTTGAAAGTACACATTTCAAATTCTTAAAAATAGAAACCAATAGGTCTCAGAGAGGCTTTATTGGTGGAGGTGGGAGGGGTGTTTGCATCAACCCCCAATAGATTTACCTCATAAAAGTTTCATCCATAAGTTTCCCCCAGGTTAAAAAGGGGCAGGGTGCTGCTTGTGCGTAAAGGGCACTTTTTGATTGCAAAGGGCACATTTTGGATTCTTAAGAGCACATGTTTTTTAAGTATTCTTTTCATTTTTAAAATTACTTTTAATATTTATTAGTCACGGAACTCTTATAAAGACAACAATAAGTCAATTTTTACTATTTTTTTCCTTAACGGGGCGGGGGGGGGAGGGGGGGGGTTGGAGAGAGAGAAGGATGCTAATTTTTTGGATGAGGGACAAGAAAGGTGCTATTTTGTAACCCTAAGGACAAGCAAGGTGCAGTGCCCTCCTGAAACTGTATGGGGAAACCAGGATAACATAAAACCATTTGAGAAACGTGTAACTTAACACATTCTACTATAGCTTCAAATATATTTTCCATCACGATGGAGGCAATTCCCAAACACAGAATCACAACTCACTGACAGCCATACGTACACACTCTCTCTCTCTCTTATTTTATGTTCACAACATGAGTTTAGACATCTTTACAAGAGAACAACTATGAACTTAATAGAATTCATCCTCCCCCACCCCTCCCCCCCAAAAAACCTACAATTAATGACTGCTTTATTTGCGCGATAAATACATTATGCAAACACGATTTTAGTTTCTCTATAGATTATTTAACAGTAAATAAGAAAACAGTCATAAACCCACGCAAAATGACCCGCAGTGAAAAACATTGCGTGCTCAGTCAATAGTTAAATAAAATAAAACAATAATGGAAATAAATTGTCAACATTGTGTCCCAGCATTTCATTCACAATACCCAAGGGCGCTGAACCGTGTCTCTTTTGCACGAGGAAATCCCGTAACCAATCGTCCAATTGTTTCAACCACAAAAACAGATACAAATGCATAGACACACTCACATATATGGGCTACAATAAAATATGGCATAGAGTATGAATAGATTCAATATGAAATTCATTATTTATAGTCTTTTCCGTTCTCGTAAAGAAGAAAAAAGTTCATAATCCATCCACAAGATCAGTTTTATCATCTATATTCTGTAATTGTCCCTCAAAATTACATTACGGCAGACTTGCCAAGTTCTGAAAGTTAAAAATCAGGAGATTTTATTTCAGAAATCAGGAGATGGTACAAAAAGTTTTTAAATAAAAATCCATTTTTTTTAAATGCAAATGTGTTTAGTACAAGTACAATTTTAAACCGTGCTGGGTTATCATTGAAGATTAAAAAGAAGTATATCACTTTTAAACAAATAATAAAAAATTAACTTCTTACACATAGAACAAACTTAAGCATATGATATTGTTTTAACATACACATTGTTTTGCTAGACAGATAAAACTATAATGAAATTGTTCAATAAGTCTTAATATAGATAAATTATTGATAATAAAAAAACCTGCCTATAGTAACACTCACAATGTTTTAAAAGTTCATCCCTTATAATCAATTTAAATGTAATTTATCATATAAAATACTACTGATCAATGATACTAAGGAACATGTACACCTGCATTGTAGTTTTTATCTCGTAACTGAAGTACACTTAACAGTAATATAACAGAATATTAAGCAATATGCAAGAAATCAGGAGAAATAAATCAAAAATCAGGAGTACGGGAAAACATTATAAAATCAGGAGTCTCCTGCAGAAATCAAGAGACTTGGTAAATCTGCATTAGTCTCATAATGCTTTATTTAGAATGTTAAATTATGAAAGTATACAAAAGTTCAAAATTGTATATCAGAATAATTATCTTTTAAAATTGTGAATATTAATATTTAGTTACGTGAGATCGTTAACAATTTTTTCTTAATGTTATAAGTTCATTAAAATGTTATTTTACACACAAAAAAGTCAATAAATATCCACCTGCATTAAAATTATTTGAAAATATTATATTATGAGAAAAGAGCGTAAAACTGCCAAAAAGTTATTTCCTTAAAATACATCCAGGGTTGCAAAAAACCCACCTACCCAATAAAACCCAGGTTTTTTTTTTTTTTTGGGGGGGGGGGTGTAAAACATACTCTAAAAAATCCAATAAAATCCATGCCAAAGCGGGTTTTATTGGGTTTATACAATCCATAATATTATTTAATATTCAGTAATTTTTATATTAATTGTTTAATCTTAGTGTTTAAAGAGTTACACTATCCTATTAAAACATTGTCACATTTGGATTTGCAGTGCACCCACAAAGTCAAAACGAAATAATGTGCTTAAGTCTTTTAAAAGCCTGTTAATATTATGAATAAAAGGCCAAAATCAATATACATAGCTAATCATAAAATTTTTGCATGATCAAAAATAACAAGGTCTTTTATATCGAGATTTAACAATATAAAACTTCCTAATATAAGTTCCCAACTGGATATAAATTTGACTTATTCGCTTTTGGCCAAGGTAGCTATTTTCAAAAAGCCCAAATAAACCAGTTTTTGTTTATTTGTTTAAAGCTGGGTTTTTTAATTTTTTATTTTTTAAATATCATTGCCTATTACATATACGAGTTGGAACCCGTCGAAATTCGACGAACTAAAATGTTAGAAAGGAACTGTCAGATCGAATTTATAATAAACCTACAAAAATAATTACAATAAAAAATTCCTCTTACATTGGTTGTCTAACTCTTAAAACAAATAATATTTTTAACCTAAAATTACCAAAATATTATTTCCACAAACTTCAACTGCTTAAATTATTGAAAAATTAAGCTGTATTAGAATACGTAATCAAGTTGATTAATTATAATGAAGTTATCGATTTAATCTCTTATGTTTGTCTTTATGGGATAGAAAATCTATAAAAAGGATTTCGCTTTGTCACATCATAAACTTTCCCCCATAAAATCTAAACTGTACGTTATTTTCACATTCTCATAATTTACATGCGCACCACTCAAATTAACAATTTGAAAGTATTTTAACGCGCAATAGATTGTTAATGAATGTATTTCCAAACTTGAAGTTACGTTTGTCCGATACAACTTTTCACGTGAACATTCCCACAAACTTTATGTTCTAATCTCAGTACCCGCGAAAAAAAAATTCAGAAATTTTCCTTTAGTTGTCATAGTATTGGCCATTTAGTACCTATTGGTCAAATATTTAGTTTTATATATTTAAAAAAAAAAAAAATGATCGTTTTGTTTTAAATATGACATTTTTTTCACTGAACCATTTTGCCTAGCGCCTCAAACTCAGTATCAGCATAATGTAAAAATATTGAAATGTAACTGATTTATAAAGAAGAATGCGTGTTTTTATGTCAAACGTCATTTTCTGTTCAAAAATTATGAAAAAGTTACTTTTATTTGTAATGTGAAAATGGCATCAATAAGGATATAATGAATAAAAATAATAAACCATGAGTATTTTTCCTTTACTTTCAGTATAAATGGAGTACTTCGGTTGCCTCGATTTCAAAATTTGTATTAAAAACTAAAAATCGCAAAATAAATTGAGATACAGCTTTCAAACAAATTGCATTTAAAAGCACACATATTTCCCTATATGAAGGTGTAAAAATTTAAAATGTGCGATGGTTAGAAGTTTAAAAATTTGCAGTAGCGAAATCTGCAAAACCGAAATTTCATTTCAAATTTCAAAGTGTTGCCATTCGAAAAATGACGTATGCGTTACGCAGATATATGTTTGTCCTTTATAATATAGATACGCATGTTTGTTGGTAAAAATAAACATTGTTGGATATCATAAGTATTATAACTTCATTTCAAAATATTCAAATTAAATAATTACAATCAGTTACGTAGATAATTAAAATGATTTGTAATTTAAATATTTTTAGTAACTGCTGTGTATTATGTTCATAGAATAAACTGTTCTATACAGTGAACCATGGATATCTTGAAAATATTATCAAACATTATTCGATTAATAAATAATAAAAGATTAAAGATTTGTTTCAAAAATGTGTTCTTAGTGGGGAATACAGATAAAAAATAATCTATTAAAGTAACTTTTATATATGTAGTTATTATATAATATTATATGACTGTCAGAAGTAAAAGCTTTTTTACAGACTTTTACACTGATCTATTTGTGTTAGTTCAAATTACGTGTAAATTAAGTTAATCAATAAAAATATAATAAGATTTCTTAATTTAATACATTACTTTAAAAAAAATAATAAGGGACTACACCTGCCCTTACTTCTTAAAAATACAAAAAAAAAACCAATAAAACCCAACTGGGTTGGATTTTTTTAAATAAATAACCCGGGTTTTTTGCAACCCTGAATACATACATCCCTTACAGCATTTTATTTCTATTTACTTTTTGATGCAAGAGAAAACCTGACATATAAAAGTTATTTCCGTGACATCTTAACATTTTAGAATAAAATAAATTTCCCTCAAGCAGTAAGAAAACATCATGCCCAAGGCATTGACTTCAGACAAAACTTGTGCAATGAAACAAAATAGAGTAATAAGTTCCACTGGTTCCAAAAAGGTTCCATAAGCTCAACTCTAATAATCTTTCAATAGGACAATTGACTTAGAAATTGCCTTAAAAACTAAGATCATTGCATTAAAACTAGGGAAAAACATAGAAAGTTTAAAGAGTCTAAAATAGGATAAAGTTAATAATGCAAATCAGTCGAGCTGCAACGTTTAACCTCTTGATGCCTTTTTGTTCGAGCACCGATTAGAGATAATGTAAAAGAGGATTAACTTGTCTCTTAATACAAATTTATTATTTTAAAACCTAAATTATGAGAATAAGGAGTGCTTAGAGTTTTATAAACAAAATCTCTTTTTTCGACTGAAACAACAAAAATTGAAGTCAAAACAAAGACGATATACTTGCAAATCCAATAAAAATTTTATATGAAATAGCTATTTCGTATTTTGGTAATACCTGTTTGTTCTCAAAACTGGCTATACCCTAACTTTTTCCTAAATTCATTTTTATTCCTAAACGCATGAAATCAGAAGGGGATTTCACTCAGAAAAAACGAATAGCGTTTTCCATTTTTTAATAAGGGGGAAAAAACTAGAGCTGCCAAGGTTAGTATTTCGAACAGAATTTCCGGCGTGTATGCCCAATGCAGGTCGTCGTGGAGCAAAATTAACTCGTGGCTCAATGTAATACATTCATATAGGGGGGAAACACTATTCGATTTCACATTGTCTTTTAGCCATATCTGCCAACTGCATGTTTTTACATTTAAAAATGAGTATACGTGAAAGCCTCTTTTTTCCCGATCCGCTTTAACATTACAACGCAATTAAAGTTTCAAAATATTGCATTTAATATAGCTGGAAGTGAAAGCTACTAATTTAATTATTTTTATTGAACTAAAAACTAGATCATTCTGAATATTCAAATTATAATTTAAATTTTTGGATGTAAAGCATTTTATTTTTTCCTTAATTGAATATTTGTGTTAAGGAATTTATAGTCAAATTTAAATTAACAAAGTACGAAAAGCATCCAAACTCTTTTTGGAGATTTTTCTATAGAAAGTCTTGAACCATACGGATATAATTTTAGTATCGAAAAAAATCTATTTCTAAATTCATTTTTATTCATAAACGCATAAAAATCAGAAGGTGTTTTTATTCAGAAATAACGAATCCAAGAATTCATTTTCCAATAAGGCGGAAAAAAACTAGTGCTGTCAAGGTGGGTATTTCGAACAGAATTTCCGGACGTGACAGCCTAATATCTAATACAGTTAGTCATGGGGCAGAAATAACTCATAGCTCAATATACTAAATTTATATATACATAAAAAAAAAAACGCTACTCGATTTCACATCCCTTTGTAGCCATGCCTGTCAACTGCATGCTTTTACATTAAAAAATGAGTATAAGTGAAAGGATTTTTTTTTTTTTTTTTTTCCTCTTCCCAATCAGCTTTAGCATTAAAATGCAATTAAAAGTTTTAAAATGCAAAACATTACATGTATCATTACTTTAACAAAGCTGCAAGTGAAAGCTACTAATTTAATTATTTTTATTCAACTAAAAATTAGATCATTCTGAATATTCATATTATAATTTAAATTTTCGGATTTTTTTTTTTTTTTTTTTTTTTTTTTTTTTTTTTTTTTTAAATCTTTTCCTTAATTTTAATTGAATACTGGTGGTTAAGGTCTTCACAGCCATTGCATTTAAGTTATCAAAACACGAAAACCATCTAATTCTTTTTGGAGATTTTTCTATAGAAGATCAAACTTTTTGAACCATATGCATAGTATCAAGACTATCTATGAATACTTATGATAAAAGTTTATTTTAACTGAAAACATTTATAAGAAAATACTGAAAATCATAACCCAATTTTTATTTCATTGTGTTTGTGTGAAAAAGCGAATCACTTATAACATTTGTGGTCTAATATTAAGGCCATTCTCAAATCTTAAAGGGCAACTTTGTGACATAAGTTTTAATGTATTTTTGTTCGGAAATGCATGAAACTAGCAAGTGTTATTGTTCAAAAACTATGTCATCGAACTGTTTTTTTCTTTTTTTTCAAACGCAATAGATCTTTCAGAAAATAGTGTCAAAGTGGGCGTTTTAAACCGAATTTCCGCGCAAAAGAGGAATAACCACTCAAGAAAGGGTGAAAAACGTCTTTGTCACGTGATCAAAATCGCTTATAACTCAACAGGTAATTTATTGATCAAAAAATGGAAAACACAGATTCCAAATAGCTTCCATGGTCAGGCTTTCCAATTTTATATCTTTCCGTTAAAAAATGAATTTGTAAATGTGTCAAAGCTTTTTGCACTTGTTGAGCAGAGCAGTTGAGAACAGCCTTAAAGCGCATGGTTGCAAGATGTCCATTCAAGACAAGACTGAAAACTTTCCAAGTATTAAGTATAACCCAATGGAGGTGGGCTCGAAGTTCTATTTCTCTTGCATTGTGGCAAATGTTTGATCTTTGATAATAAAAGGAAGCTATTAAAAATTTATGTTTGTAAAATTTCCATTATTGAAATATATAAACTGTAATTTGCTATCAGATAAAAATCTCTCCAAGACTCAAATCAATTCTGAGACTGGAGGTCTTGCGCCCACTGTACTGGCTACTGGATATCTTATTTGATGATCATAAACAAAATTCGTGAAAAAGATTTTAAAATCTTCACGCACACTTAAAAGTTTACTTTTATTTTTATTATTTTTTTTAAAGGCCTACAATTAAATTCTAGATATTTTTTCATGTGCATTCATCTCTGGTAACATTTTCGATAAATGTATATTTTGAAAATAGTCTTGGAAAACTTTTGAGGGGGGGGGGGGGAGGGGAATCCCACAGAAGAAAGATTCTATACTGCAATTTATTAAAATTGCTCCAATTTAAAATTTTTAAAAACGTAAAATAACATTTTAATCCAAGCTTTTTAAAATGAACACCAGCAAAATTTCCCTTTCTGATAATATGTAGTTAAAGTGTTGGTGGGTTTTTTATTTAGTTACAAAGTTAAACGTAGTTAAAAAAAGGATGTAATCAAAGTCGAGCATATTTAGAACTATGGCATAAAAACTACAGTCCAAACTTTCACATTTTAAATAAGTGCGATAATTGTACAAAAATATAAAACTATCATTGTCCATTTTCTATCTTTTTATCATTGTGTGTTTGTATGTATAGTTGATCAACAGTTGTATGCAAATTTGCTTATAAACGATAAGACTTCCCGAAGATTTTATCATCAATACTTGAAATATGACCAAAACAAAACGGCGGCAACTAGTTTACATTCAAGGGATGCTAAAATCAAAATAAAAACTCTTAGAACCATTAATCCATAAATACAAAAATATCTCTAGAATTTGATGCGCGTTATCAAAATTATTATCGATAATTCCAAAACTAGTCTATTTCCGGTGTATGAAATCTTCTATGCCCTGCAGTCTGGGTATATCATGTTTTGAATCGATTAGTAAAACACACAACGCACAAATTCTCAAAATATTATTTGAATCTTTCGACCAATTGTACACTTTCGGCGCAATGATTGATGGTTGTGAATTCTCAAAACAGAGATCATTGGAAACAAACTTACATCAAAACGGAAAACAAAGAAAACATATCCAATATTAAGTAAATAATAGAAAAAAGAAGTGGCAGAAGACAATTCGCTGGTAAGTGATTTCATCGGCAAAGAAGTATAATATGCGAAGCGTGGCTATCTAATCCATACCACTACTTAATAATGCCGCATCACTTAAGGCAGAAAACAAAAAAGAATGTTCAAAAGCCGATCACGTATTGACTGCAAGGCTCGATTACGACAAGATTTACAAATGCTAGCGTACTAGTGAAAGCACTAAAGAATAGGCACTGCGGAAGATAAGTTTCTTTTTTCTTTACTTAAATAGGCTTTGACGTAAATTCGGAACACGCGCCGCGCCGTTTCAACGCTTTCTTGATTTAGACATTAAGTTATCAGTTGAAAATTGTTCAAAGCTGTTTTTCGTGTAATTCCTGATATTAGAAGTATTATAGCAATCTCAAAACTAAATATTACATTATTTTCATGTAATTTGATATATCGTTTTATTATTATTTTATACATTTCAGAGTTTTTATTAGAATGAAAAAAATATATAAAGAAAATGTTTTTCTTTTGGAACGATGAACTTTTTTTTTTTTATATATATTATTCTACTTCATTTCTGCATGATAAACATGATAAAACAACAAATTTTAAATAAAACAAGCTCGTTAAAATGGTATTTTACTATAAATTTAATTTGAACTAACACTAAAAAATGCATGTTACACTTAAAATAGGATTTTTTTTTTTTTTTTTTTTTTTTTTTTTTTTTTTTTTTTTTTGGCATGCACGGTAAAAAAGAAAGCTAAGTGAATTTCAGTGATCGCATTATTTTTAAACTAATGGTAACAATACATAACGAGTGTTAAGACAAAAGTATTAAAAGCTTTAAGACATAAAACATAACGTTTGCTGCTTTCTTTAACATGTTTAAACATGTGTATTTATATATTTTCCTTCCATTATTTCAGCGAGAGGATTTTTTAAAAATTTTTAAATTTCTAATTCACGATTTTATTGACTTATTTCTAAAATAAACATTTTATACATATACGTATACATATATACAGTGTGTCCACGTATAACCTGACGGACCTTTATTTTCGCAACCGTTGGTCATAGATGCGTACTTCCAATTACAAAAATGGTCAAAATGAGGTGCAGGGTTAAGATTTAAAAAAAAATTTGAAGCGAAAAAACAATTTGGTGAAGAATTACAGAATCTAAATTTTTATACGGTACCCCTGTCCTATAAATTATATTTAGTAAAATTTCCCTGTTACACTGGCAAGTAAGGCAAAAAAAGTACCGTTATTCTACGCTTAAAATTGACCGAGTAATAGCTGTTTAAAGTTGGAGTATATTTTTTACTGCATATTAGGGGTCATTCACAAATTTAGTAGAAATATAATTTCGTCAGATATATTAAAGAAATGGCTGAGAAAAAAAAATGAGCATTGCAATATAAATTGGAAATCTTTAATCATTCTGACATATTACTGCAAAATGTACAATTTGTACCGAACATTATAAGAGGATAAAAATAACAGATTTTTTGTTAAATAAAAGGATGAAAAACAACAGCCTCAATTCTTTACAAAATGATACATATTTTTTAAAATGCTGTTAGATTACACTGCCTTTCAAATTTTGGGTTGTGGCATGTTTTTTAGCTTTTCAAAATTGATTCTTATGAATTCACTGAATTCGAAAATGACCTTCATTTTAAACCATCACGTCAGGAATTTTCTCAAATCGCAAATTTCAAAGTTAAAAAGCTAAAAGTTTAAATTGACCCCCCCCCCTCCCCTTCCAACTTCATCGGACCCCCGAGCTGTTTAGCTGTAAGAAACCCAGTATAAGCCAAAAAATCTAATAAATTATTGAATTAAATCAAATTAAACTGAATAAAAAAAAAGTCTTGCATCTAATTTTATAGTATCAGATTTTTGCGCTATTTTTTAATCTTGAAATTTATGATTTGCGAAAAATCTTGACATGATGGTTAAAAGTGAAAGTAATTGTTCGATTCAGCGTTAAAAAATACGTAAAATGTAACTATAAAAGTTAAAAAACACAACCATCGTAGGTTTATGTTATCTAATCTAAAACTCTTTCTTAACCTTCTTGACAGTAATCTATCCGAATTTTTTTGTGTTATCCTCTAATATAAGTATGTATAAGATGGTAAGAGTCGAAAATCATAATATTGCATTGTCATCGGATTTAAGTCAGTATGTAAAATTTAACTTCTTTCGGACATTTGAAAATAAGTTAAAGTTCGAGTACAAATTTTAAACTAGAAAGACGATCATTGCAAGTTAAATAAAACCTTATGAAAATAACATAATTTAAGTTAAAAGAAATCATAGCCTCAAATCCTTACAAAATAAAACATATGTTAAACAATTATTTTAACTAATCAAACTTAACTAATAAAAGTTAATCGTAATATTTGTACGATTTCTTTCAAAGCGCAGATACCTTGAAATAAGTTTAAGTACTTTATACACGACCCCTGAAAGCATGGTAGAAACCATGAAAAAGTCATACCTTTCAAAGTTTCATAACTCGGTCAATTTTAATGTTACATGAACTGGACTTTTTTTTTGTCTTACTTGTTAGTGTCACAGTCACATCACTTATACGACCGGGGGACCGTATAAAAATTCAAATTTCGTAATTTTTTAATAAATGTTTTTCTTGACCCAAATCGCTTTAAAAATAATTCTTATTTAAACCATTTTTGTAATTGGAAGTATGCATCTAGGACCAACGGTTGCGAAAATAAAGGTCGGTCAGGTTATACGTGGACACACCGTATATACAGTGTGATTCATAAATATTCTTAAATATTGCCTCCCTAGGCACATACTTCCAATTGAAAAGTTTCATACACACACACAAAAAAGAAAAAAAAAAATGCAAAATTTGACGAGATAAGTTGCAACTCCATGGAGGGTCTACTTGAGAAAATACAAAACAAATTTTTATACGATCACCGTTGGGTAAAATTTCAAATTAGGAAAATTTACCTTATCCATTCCTGAAATTACAAAAAATTACATCGTCATATCTATAAAACTAAGAGTTATGCCCTTTTAAATAATTCGACATGTTTTAAGGGATTAGACACAAAGTGAAAAGCGTGTAATCCAAGAAACAATGTTACTTTAACAGTTCCAGGAAACATGTAAAAAATATGTTTATTGAGTTAGAATTTTGATTTTTTCTTTCTTTTTGTGATGGTTAACCCTGTAATTTGCAAACAAAGTCACATCCTGAAATTTCGCATAAAGTTAAAAAAAAAAAAGATTTTTTTAAGCGGGGTAATTTAAAATCGTTATAACTCGAAACATTATTTGTCGGATTTTTTTTAATTATTATTATTTGTTTAATTAAAAAGTAGAGGCCTGCATGGACCAGAATTTATAGGTCCGGCACCAGCCCGGCTCGCGAAAAAAAGAAAAAAAAATCAACCAGTCAATTAAATTAATTAAATCAGTATGGGCCTCGGGCTACGCCCCTACCTATGCCGGATGTTGAAAATGTGTTGATCCATACAAAATGAGTATAATACCTGAAAAAAGAATAGACTATATTTACACCTTCTAAGAAGAGAACTTATCTACAACGCATTTTTTTTTCTTTCCTATGTGATTCCGTCTTAGAAGATTTTACTGTATAACTTTTGTCAGTCTTCAATACATGGAATATGGATTAACGATAACGATATTAATTATAAGTGAAACATTTACATACAAAAAGAGATTCATAAAAAATATCACAGCCTGTGACATTTCTTTACGAATGAACATTATAAACATGAAAAATAAAAGCTATAGTAAGTATTTTTGATCAGAAGTCCTCCTACGAAACAATTTTTAGCCATATCGACGTAAAAAACTATGTTTTGCAGAGATTCAGTTAGGTCGGTCCAAGTTCGGGCTGAGATTTTAACTTTTTTCCAGGCCTGGCGAACTTTTTTCCCTATGGGTTGACCAGACCCAGGCCTGGATATTTCGACTCGTGCAGATCTCCAGCATATTTTGAAAGCAAGTTTAATGTAAAATCTATATGCTGCTATTTTATGTCCAAAGGAGAGGCGCTCTCTTATATCGACGTTTAATAACGTACAATTTGTGGATGATCCCTATCTTGCGTTTAAAATAAGTCAATAACTCGTCACTCAGAGGCTTGAGTAAATGGTGTAAGTCACGAATTTTGGTTTTCAGTATCTGAATTTTGAAGATATCGAGATGATTTTTGTGTGTGTGTGTGTGTGTGTGTGTGTGTTTAATTCAGGAATGGATAAAGGAAAAATTCCTAATTGGAAATTTTACTCTAGAAGGGGGGGGGGGGCGTATAAAAATTTAATTTTTATATTTTCTCAAATAGACCACCCATGCAGTTGCAACTAATCAAATTTCGCACCTTTTTATATATACTTTTTAAATAAATGAAATTGACCCAAAAATTTTGAAATCACCATTTATAAACAAAAGCGCAAAATACTAGTTATATAATGCAGTAATATGAAATAACTTATGAAAAATCACAGATGAAAAACAAATAGATGGATACAAAAGAAAGCTTACAACAACGAAAAATAAGATTTTCAAAGAATTGAAAGACCATATCGTTTATTTGATAAAAAATTATTAATTAAATTAAACACACTAAAAAAAGCTCTATAATGAAAACATGATGTTGAAGATACCGTAAAAATTTTACACGTGAACAGATATTATGGTATACGGTTAAGGTTAATTAATCCGTTAAAAAGTTTTCATTGAATATTTGAAACAAATACCTTTATAGTAAATTTTCATCTACATATATCTTGAATATTCCAAGCCCTGCGATCATTCTATAGTTTATAAAACGTGATTCAATTCAAATTTTAAAATATATCAAAGATTATTTTTAAATTAATGCTTTTCTGGGTGAAGGAAATGTGTATATGTACATGCGCATTTATTTGCGTTTACAATGAAAAAATAAGTTTAAATTTTATTTTACAAATATGAATGTCTGATTAACACATATCCATTTACAGCCAAAACTTTCTTTTATTTTAGGGATGAATTTGTTACGAGACAATCTATCATACGTAGTAAAGCTAAAATGCCAAGATTCTAATTATTCTTGAAGATATTTGTAAAATGTAATTAAATAAAATCAATTTTTATTAATTAAAAATTAAATGTTACTAAGTTTTATTGAGATAGCTTAGTATCATCTGTTAAAATTTTAAACATGTGCAACCAAGAAGAAAATGAAACAATAAAACTTAACAACAAATTACTCCCCTTCAATTGCCCGAAATTTAATTTTTATTACAAAACATCTTTTTCTACTCAGGTCTTCATTATTTACATTGGACGAACAACATATAAAAGTTACTTATTCAAGCCAAAAATATGAACACGCCACATATTAAAAAAGGCGAAGAAAAGAGGAATAACAGCAAATAAACCGCCAAAAAATTCACATAAGATAGTCAAAGAAGAAAAAAAAAGGTGCGATCACGTGAGACTTGAAATCCATTCTATACACGCAAAGGTAGGGAAACCCATGTGAAAAAGCTTTCGGAATCTAAATGATCAGTCATCCTTAACCATTTTTTTTTTCTTTTTGTCTTTCTTTCATTAGGTTCTTTCATTAGATCACACTGATGCAATGTTAGTTATAAAATATGGCATACTTTCTAAAATTGCCGGAAATCGTATTTATTTGTCATGGCAATCAATATTCTCATTCGATTACGTGCTCCAAATCCGTATGTTTATTATAAAGTGCACTGAATATTAACCCGATTTCTACATTTTAATAATTGGTTTTTGTTTACGGATATTTGCTCTCGTGGAAGACGAAAGGTTTTGACAAAATTTATCGTAGCTTAAAGATTGTTTTTTTTTTTTAATATATAAAATAAATCCCACTACCGTAAACTTCCTTTATAGAGAAAGAACTGGAAGTTAGGCAAAAAGAGAAATAAAAAAAATAAAAAAAAATGAACACTGAAATTACTTAGGAAGGTTCAAGTAGAGAATAAAACTATTAGTTATTAAAAGATATTTTTAAATAACGCTCAACATAGTTTTAACCCTTTGCGATCTTTATCTCATGATAAAGGCTACACATTCAGATTAAGCATAACTACTACGTGGAATTCAATTGTACATATTTAATCCCACAATTTTATTTATAATGCAGAATGCAGTGCAGTTAAACCCCTGTATAAGGGATCATTCTGATATAGCGGCAATCCGTTTATAATGTCATGTTGCATGCTGTTCTCCACGAAATCGTCAAGTTAAAAAGTGAAGTTTTACAGTTCAAACTAGTAGTTAACAAAAACCTTAAAAAGGGAAAAAAGAGGAGAAAAAAAGAGGACAATGAAAATATTATTTGTAGGACTAAATACATATATTTTGCAAGTAAAAATCCAAGCCATTTCGAAATAAAATTCTCCATGAAACCATAAGAAACTTGTTCATAAAAGTGTCATTTGAATAAAACTATTCTCTGATCAGCAGAATAATTATAAACGAGGTAAAAATATTTTAATACAATTCTAGGTTTTAGCAAAAAATCTAAAAAACCTAACGGATCTAACTAAAGTCCAAATATAGAGAAATTTATCGCCTTTTTTTTTTTTTTTTTTTTTTTTTTTTTTTTTAAAGTCGGCAGAATTTTATTTTCAAAATAAACAAATCATCGGAAACTACTTTGAGAATAATGTAAAAAAGAAAAACAGTTTAAAGCAAAAGCAAATAATTAAAAATATATATATATTCTGCATTTTTGAATGATAGGGCGGATTTTAATTGAATTGGTCATCTCAATACTAGAGAAGATCAAGGTTATCCCTCCTCCACCGGAAAAAAAGCTTTTTTTTTTTGTGTGTGTGTGGGGGGGGGGGGGGGATTCTCACTCGTGTTGACAAAAAATGCTTTATTTACCCGTTGCTATTCAAAAGACAATGCAAAATTGTTTATAGCACAAACAGTAGTCAATGCCCTAGAAACGTTTTGGCAGTCATAGTTTCGAGATAGTTTTCAAGATAGAAATGGTTAATATGATGTATCTTACTGACAATCTTTAAGATATGACGTTAATGATGTCTATTTTCCCAAATATCTAATTTTAAAAAATGTATGCAGAATTCTTGTAACATTTGTAGAGCACTAAATCATATTTCTAGTAAAAATAACACAAGTCCACTTTTTACAAAAATGAATAACTATAAAATGTATAACTGACTTGCATATGGTTTAAAAGGTCTAAAAAATATAAGCAAAAACTAACATTCGTGCGAAAACGCAGTTTTTTTTTTTTTTTTTTTTTAAATAGAGTCCTGAAAATTTTTGAGATGACAGATTCAATTTTACTTTTTTGAAAGCTGTTATCAATCTCAACAGCACAGACTAAAATAGCCATATGAAGTTACATCAAGCATTTCCCCACCTACTCTACAAAAAAAAAAAAAAAATACGGAAAATGTTGAGCAAATGAAGTCGAAGGACACAGTCCGAAAACAGCAGCTTGTGTTTACCTGGTTATACAAGGTTTACACGTGAATGAAAAATCTTTTTCCCGTATAAATGCTTCAGCACCATTCCATTTCCCGAAAATCTGGCTCGCGTCAATTACCCCTGCGATTCATCCGTCACTGGGATCCTGGGCAAGAGATGTGTGTGTGCTATTTTGAGCCAATTACACGCAACAGTGGCCATCAATGGCGATAAATCAACGATTTATCGAGCGTTACTAGAAAAGATGGAAGAAATCTGCAATTTTACCGTCAAAACCCGATGACTAGTGATTTATTTAATAAGACGGGCGCTAAGGTAATTGATTAAATGATATTTTTTAATTAACAAGCAAAATGTCGGTAACAGATAAAGGTTGTAAGCAACTAGCTAAATTCCAAAAATATCTTCACATAAAAAAACATCAGATGATCGGTCAGTTTCAGTTAATAATTAAATTATTTTCAAAACAGATGCTCATTTAATTTTATTTATAAAGCAGATTAATTTGAATTGCCTTCCATAAGTCAGTTAGAATCTAAATTCACTAAATTCAATTTAGAAAATTTAATATGTCATCTTAAGATAATATATTTATGACTAAATTTATTGATACGTAATTTACTCACAGCAGTATAAATTTTAAAAATGTAAACTTTGCCTAAGAATTATCGAAGAGAAATCTGTAAAAAAATATAGCAGTTTATTTTTTAAACTAAGGTCATTTGGAATATTTTCTAAAAATAGCAAATTTCATGAGAAAAAAAAATCAAGTTTTTGAAAAATACTCGTACTTAGCATGTATACCATTTACGAAAAGTAACAGGAATTATTTCCAAGAATTGAATGAAACAAATTAAATTACCTAAACATTTCTTCAAATAAATGTAGTGTTTTTATGGGAAGTTTTTGTCAATAATGCTGGGACGTTATTTAAGTGATATGAATAAATATTTATTCAACATTTATTAAAATCTAAAAATATTTCAAAAACTAAATTGAGTATAATAAAAATAATAAAGGCCTAAATATTATATTTAAGATTAAATCGAAATTGGTTGGTCGGTTATGCAATGTTTAAGTCGCAAAAATAAGTGTGTAAAGGCAGTCTGTGAAAAACACAGTAAAAAATCAAAGAAAAGGCGAGCAAAAGATTTCGAAGATTTTGATGGTAGTACTGGTGATGTTTGACTACTTCACTCAAGAAATCACGCGTTCGCTAACGGTAATCGTAGGGGAGGAATTTTAAAGATTTTTTTTTTTGGAGGTGGGGGGGGGGGGAGGGGTTGAATAGCTGAATTCGATCTTTACAAAGGCCGTTTTGTACTTTTTCGATTTTGTTTACAGGTATTTTTTTAAGAAGATACTTTCACTTTTGAAACCAGTTCCGAAAGTGTAGTAAGTCCGAAAGTGAGTTAAGACCGATTATTATATGAAGAACATAGGCCGAGTTATTGATCGCACTCCGGAGAAGAGCGAGCAGGGGGGGAGGGTTTCTAAGAGGGCCTAACCCGTGTAATTACGCAGCGTTTAACCTAGTTCAAAGAAAAAAAACAAAGGAAAACTCTGAACGATTATGCCGACGAGCGCAACACGGATTCGAACACAGCACCTCTCTCTCAACCGCTGACGCAGCCAAAGATTTTGAATGCGTTTTTGATTCTGAAGATTAGAGTTTAAAATTATCGTTTTTAAAATAATGATCTGCAAAAGCAATCAAATACTGCAATTAAAACACTCAAGTTTCTCTCGATAATGTTGGTCGTGTGATGCATTTTTTCGTTTAAAATATTTCATAAAGAAAATTTGTATTCTTAACTTGATTTTAAAACATAAAATATTAAATTAAGCATGGATTTAAAAAAATACTTTGTCAGCTAAAAAAATACATCCTTTAAGTGAAGTGCAAAAAATAAGTTCATTTTTGTTCATTTTTTACAAATTTGTAGGTATTTTTATGTTTCTTTTATATTTACCATCCTATTTATTTTTAATCAAATTTCGAAATTGTTTTAGACTCGTGTATAAGCCAACCCCCTACTTTTGAGCAAAAAAAATTTTCAAAAATTCCTGGCTTATACGGTACTTATTTTTACTCTAAATATTTTTTTACGAGAATATTTTCTTAGTTTACTTTAAAATGATCTATGTGTTACAGAACAACCCCCCAAAAATTAAAGTGTCCTTGCAAATTCAAAAAAGTGTCCTTGCAAATTCAAAAAAGTGTCCTTGCAAATTCAAAAAAGTGTCCTTGCAAATTCAAAAAAGTGTCCTTGCAAATTCAAAAAAGTGTCCTTGCAAATTCAAAAAAGTGTCCTTGCAAATTCAAAAAAGTGTCCTTGCAAATTCAAAAAAGTGTCCTTGCAAATTCAAAAAAGTGTCCTTGCAAATTCAAAAAAGTGTCCTTGCAAATTCAAAAAAGTGTCCTTGCAAATTCAAAAAAGTGTCCTTGCAAATTCAAAAAAGTGTCCTTGCAAATTCAAAAAAGTGTCCTTGCAAATTCAAAAAAGTGTCCTTGCAAATTCAAAAAAGTGTCCTTGCAAATTCAAAAAAGTGTCCTTGCAAATTCAAAAAAGTGTCCTTGCAAATTCAAAAAAGTGTCCTTGCAAATTCAAAAAAGTGTCCTTGCAAATTCAAAAAAGTGTCCTTGCAAATTCAAAAAAGTGTCCTTGCAAATTCAAAAAAGTGTCCTTGCAAATTCAAAAAAGTGTCCTTGCAAATTCAAAAAAGTGTTCTTGCAAATTCAAAAAAGTGCAAAAGGGTCGGCTTATAAAAATAAGCTTCCATAAAATATTAATTTTCTTATAAATAATCTTGCATTTCACGCCCATAGGTTCAACATTAGGGAAGGGAATTTGAAATTTCACTGATGAAAACTCTTAATCCTTCTGGTAAAATGACGAATACAGCACATTGTGTTTTCGTGCAAAACTGTAAAACTGATGATCTAAACTCGTCTTTCGACCAAAGTTACTCAAAATGTACTAGCACAATGTTTGTGCAGTTCCCAATTTAAAATAAATTTAATTAAAATTCCATCTAAAGCCAATATCATTTTGATTAACAAAATGTATGGATCATAAAAAGTCCTTCCGGCCAGTACCGGAAGGAAGAGGTAGCTTTCAAATTCCTTATTTTAAAAAAGCCAACTTATATTATTCAAACACAAGAAGCTCAATTTAGTGGAAACCGAATATAGGAGATTCAATACTAACTTTTATCAATACTAAATCATTATGAATGAGAATTTCGCGAAATTATTCAGCTTTATCGAAGCTGCTTTTAGTTAAAGTAACTTATATTTGGCTGAGATGTTGATGTATACTATCCACATTCCTTTTTACATGGAAATAGGCGAATACGTGTGTTATCGCGTGACAAATACAAGATCGTTTCAAAATGTTAGCCATACTAGAAATTCAAAGTGCTATAATTCAACCATTTTTTTTAAGATAGAAACAAAAGAACAAATTTTCAAAAACAAAATCTGCTCCGGAATCTTTGTATCAAGGCCAAACACATAAAAAAAAATCTTTTTCATTTTCCAATTTTTTAATACCTCATTTTGAATTTTAAATTTAATTTTTCTTAAATGGCAATCCTTTTGAAACAAGATGGCGAATGAAGCTGGCCAATGAACTCGGTCGAGACATTGGTATGTACTATGTACAGACCAAGTAACATCCAAATCGGTTCATAAATACGCTTGTTATCGCGTGACAAAAATCAGGTCGTTTTAAAATGTCAGCCACAATAGAAATTCAAAATGCTATAACTCAGCCATTTTCTTAGATATAGACGAAACAAGAACATTTCCGGAATCTTTGTACTAAGGTCAAACACATACAAAAAAAAATCTTTTTCATTTTCCAATTTTTTGGTATATTATTTTAAATTTTTATTTTTTTAAATTTTTTTAAATGGCCGCCATTTTGAAACAAGATGGCGGATGAAGTTGGCCAACGAACTCGGTCAAGATATTTGTATGTACTACGTACACTCCAAGGTACATCCAAATCGGTTCATAAATACGCCTGTTATCGCGTGACAAATTTCAGGACGTTTCAAAATGTCAGCCACGCTAGAAATTCAAAATGCTATAACTCAGCCATTTTTTAAGATATAGACGAAACAAAAACTGCTCCGGAATCTTTGTACAAAGGTCGAATACATAAGAAAAAATATTTTTCCATTTCCAATTCTTTGGTACCACATTTCAAATTTAAAATTTTTTTAAAAAATTTAAATGGCCGCCATTTTGAAACAAAATGGCGGATGAAGCTGGCCAACGAACTCGGTCGAGACATTGGTATGTACTATATACATACCGAATTACATCAAAATCGGTTCATAAATTCGAGAGTTACAGTATGACAAACGTCATATATATATATATATAATATATATATATATATATCAATTTTGAACGGAGGGTGGTTTCGGGGTCTGGGGGTCATGATCGATGAAAATATACCAAAATTTTTTGAAATCGCTTTCCTCCGAACGGCTGCAATAGGTAGCTTTTTGTAATGAAAGCTACCTAAAAATGAAACAAAGTTTCTATATAATGAGAAAAAAGTATTTCGGTTACAATAAATCTTACAGGAAAGGTTTAAAATAATATTTTAGCTATCATATCGTATCAAGTAAAGTTTCAAAAATGAAGTCATGTGATGCGTGCAATATATGATTAAATTTTTATATCCATAAAAATGATCGAAATTAAACTACATGAAATTAAGTCCTTCAAGTAATATTATAGTACCATATTGACATGGACTATTTTAAGTCTTTCATATAAAGTTAACTCGCTAAGCAAAGAGTAATTACGCGTGTTGCATGCTGAGAACAATCGACTCTATGATTAAAAAAAAATTGAAAAGAAAATCATACTATCAAAATTAATGACATTTAGTGCTTAAAATAATATTGGACTACAATATTCATACATACAAAAATGTTAAATAACTAATCCTACATCAAAAAAGTAATATGAGCGAATAGATAACACAATGCTTGTCTTTTACGTTTTATATCAAATGGTTCGTGTCAAGGTATAAAAAACGATTTATGAATGTGAAAGGAAAAAATTACATGTGCTATGAAATAAGATTAGTTGAAGTTTACTCAGAATTAAGGTTGAGAACATTCCTTTTGACAACGCCTGATTTATTATTTCAAAAATGAAAGAGAAAAAAAAAAAGAGTGGCAAAGGATAAAATTATATAATTCAAATTCAAATGCAAGTACAAGGGAAATTTTCAGAACTTCTTTAGGGCTGGTTGGATTGACGTGGAAATTCAATTATTACGGAAATAATCATTTTGAAATAAACTGAACAATTTCAATTATCAATTAATAAAAAATTATGACAATAACTAATCGTTCACGACCATTATTAATGACATTATTGCGAAGTTAATTATTTTAAACAGAATATTTAATGTACCAAAATTATATAGTTATGATTATGAAACGGGTATGGGGATATCTCCCCACCCCATCATAAAAAAAATAGCTTGCAGAATGTAAAAAACCTTAAGATGTCCGTGCATATAATCATATAATGTCCCAAGACCCCCCCCCCCCCCAAGATTTAAAAAAGGGCAAAGTGCTGCTGGTGGGAAAAGGGCACTTTTAGATTTGTAAGGTCACTTTTTTTAATTTGTAAGGACACTTTTCTTAATTTCTACGGACACTTGTTGTTTGGTAACACATAGATCATTTTAAAGTAAAATAAGAAATTATTCTCATAAAAAATATTTACAGTAAAAATAAGTATGTGTTTAAAAAATCCGAAAATGTTTTTCGCTTCATAAGCAATTGTCTTCGTTTTAGTGTCATATCAAACAGCCTTTAAGCTATACATATAATGGTTATAATGGCCAAATGAATGTTGAGTCACATATGTTCTGAAAATACCATCAGTAATTTATACTTAAATTTTGCATTTTTTTTTTTTCTATTTTGGCTTATTTAATCAACCTGTAACTTGTTTAAATATTATATTCTAAGTAAAGGCAAAACTACATATTTCACAAGAATAAAATTTCAATACTGATTTAAATCAACGATTTAAAAAAAAATCAGGGTGATTTAAATCAACCTTATTTAAATCACCCTGGCCACGTGTTTAGTTAGTTTAAACGAACTTAATTCGAAATATGAGACTTTCAGAGCTGATGTTGAGGTCCCTGCAGATTTACATATGGAAACTATAAACAATGTTTTATATTACGTATATACTTACAATAGTTACGTACAGAGTTGTCTTTTTTCGGAGATGAATTATTAAACATTGTAGACAGAAAATAATCTTAGAATTAACTCATGTGACTAGGAAATTTTCCATCATCAAGAAAAATTCCAATCTCATTTGATAAAAATATAAAGTTTGTTCATTTCAAAAGCCTTACTTTATTACAATTTTATGAACATTCTATTAAGAATTTTATTTATTCTATTAGGAAAAAACAACGAAATCTTGATTTAAAAAAAAAGAGAGAGAGAGAGAGAGAATTTTGCACAGAACGAAGAACAAACGACTATTTATGCAGGTTGCTATTTATTCTTGTCTATCTGTTGAGTGTAACAGATAGACAAGACAATTTCCTAAAATCAGCTACCTTATATTATTAATTCACTATACAGTCTTATAATTTTGTTATTCTTTCATTTTTATTAATTTTACTTTTGTATTAAAAAAATAATAACGACCCTGTTTTGGAAATTAATAACTGTATGGAAGTACTGTTTGTCATCATTAATAGAAATAGTGATAACGTTATCCGTATTAACAATGAAGCAGGATTGGGAAAAAATTGCAACTTATTGCTAAATTAATATATCCATATAATTTATTCAAATGGTCGGATGAATTATATTAATTAAGAATATGAACATAGCAATAAAAAAGTACATCTAAACTACTTGTCTATTTCATTAAACAACCTTGAGAAAATAACCAATAAGTAGATATAAAGAATTACAAGAGAAAGCAAATCATTATTACAGACAATTATTCTCTAATTTGACCTTTAACGAAGATATTTTTATTTTTGTTAACATTTATATGTTCAATCACGCAAAGAACATCAGACGTAAATGCAGTTAACCATTATGCTGCTAGACCTTTCAATACCCAATTAATATTTTTAGATTGATCTTCATAAAAACACAGAAATAAACCTGTAATCAAATACTTGCAAGCAATCACTTACACAATCATTGGAATAATTATTAGCAGCGCTCATTGTACTTTTATTAAGATGAATATTACCTACAAACAAATATTATAAGGAAGAATTGCCATTAAAAAACTTTTATTGTTTTTAAATTTGTTAACGTTTAGGGAAAAAATATCTATTTATCGAGGAAGGATTTATTTTTAGCTCTTGCAATCGCTCAAAAACAAACCACTTTTTAAATTAATTTCACAATTGATCTTATTTATATTAGTGGGATATTTTCTTTTGTAAAGGAAAATTTCGAAATAAATAACGGGAGGAAATAAAGAGTAGTACACACATACAGAATAAATAAGGCTCATTTTCTGCCTCCAGCAGAATCCCACCCCCCTCCTCCCTTCCCCCTCCAAGATGTTTATTGTTTTTTGTCAGAAGATTATGTTATATAAGATTTGTTGGAAAGGTTCTTAAAATTAATTCTGACGGGCTTACTATTCAGTTTGCAAGAAGAATGGATGGAACATGATTTAAATGGCCAGGAATTATATACCAGAAGTTGATCCTGACCAAATCGACGCTATTCTTTCATCCATCTGAGTTTTCGATACAAAATAATAAAACTACAAGTTTTGTGTTTAAACATGAATTTACATTTGAAGTTGAATAAATTGTTATTTTCTTATTCTGGAAGCTGTTTAGGCACAGAATGAACTTTCAGACTGCTAATATTTTGAACTTTCTACAATAGAAAATTAAAATTGGGCATATTAATGTTAGGCCTATGTGATAAAAATTAAAAGTATATTAAAAACCTTAATGTTATTTTTTCTCTTATGTAAGTGTTTTGTTTATAATTTTAATTCATGCTCCCAAATCTATGACTTGGGTCAAGTATTCCTCATGGGTGGGTTAAGTATCCCTAAGCATTCGTATACTTGACCCGAATTGAAAGTTTTGAATATTCATATTTTACTACCTTTACAATTAATACTTCGGAATAATAATAATAAATATCGTGTAATACTTCATTGAGTATATATAGACTGCCTTTACAGACCCATACGTAATGTAAAAAAAAAAAATAATAATAATAGCAACAACAATCAAAAACTCCCTAGTTTCCCCTATATAAAATCAGAAACATAGGTTAGTTATAAATTTTTAATTAATTCAGACTTTTTTACAATTTGATTTTCTTTACTATAAGAAGTGCTTTAACACTTGCCTATTCTTTTATCTTTATTATTCAAATATTAACTTATGTAAAAACAATAAAAGAAATAGGTGTATAAGGCTAATTTTTTTGCTTCCGCCAAAATCCCTCCCTCTCTAAGATGTTTATTGCTTTTTGTCAAAAAACTTTAAATATGTTACATAGGTTAGAAAACATAGGTTATTTACAAATTTTTAATTAATTCAGCCTTTTTTATTAAATATATTTTTTTCCTTCATAAGAAGCGCCCATAACACTTGTCTAATTTTTGTTTTGTTTTTATTTGTTATTCAAATATTAATGTGCGTAAAAACAACAGTTTTATGAGCTCTCTTTATATATGCAGGCATGAAAGTTGAAGCTCACTGGAAAACTGAACTACCCTATACTCAATACATGTTACAATTTCAGTACAAGTTATTGCAATATTATCAACGAAAATTACAAAAAATATCTAATTTAGATATATAAAATAAAAACGCAAATTAAAAAATATATATTGAAACCATAATTATTTTTATTCACAACTAATTTCCTTTATTCATACTATATTATGAGTTGAAACATGTTTAAAATTTCTTAAAAGTTTAGAATTTGTAAACCATTACAATTTCACGTATTTATCCCAAATACAATTGTACCTATTTTAAATGTAATACATTAAATTTAACTATGTTTCGAATGTTGTACAGAATATTCCAACAGTCGTAGTATACATAAATCTTAAACATAAATCAACCAATGTTACACCAAATTCAGGTCCAAACTTTTATCAAACATATTATGAAAAAACTTTATTATTATTTCTACCGGGGCCAAAGATCGGATTTATCTGCTCATTTATCAGCTTCAACAATTCATACATTTCAATTATACGACATCAACTTTTATAATCACAACATCAATTTTTTAAAAACCTCTTTTAGACTTTTTTCCCTTGCAGTATTTATTGCATTTTGCGTATCTATTCCATTAGTGCCGATTGTCTTTTCATCTGAATGATTATCACAGATGTGCGTCTATTTTGGGCCAATTACATGCTAGGATGGTCATCAACAATGATAAATCAGCGATTTAATGGGCGTCACTGGACTAACTCCAAAAAATATCCACAATTTCGATATAAAAGTAGAACAATTTATCATTAAAATATTCAAAATCCAGGAAAGCGACTTTTGATATTTGAAGCAAATGAATACAGAGTTAGACAGCAGGAATAATTTGACGTCAAAATGACGTCAAATGAATGAAAGTTAGAAAAGATGCGATAAATAAAAGAAAAACTGATTTTGAATTTATAAAAGAAAAAGTGATGTAATTTTCCATCATTAAGGCTATCTCTAAATAGCAATCGGAAAGCACAGAATAATCGGAAGACTTATTATTGTTTCTTGTTTATTACAATTGTAATTTTTATTTATTTTAAAATAAGTGCTCATTAAAACAATTTAAAAAAGAATAAAAATCAGAAATATGTACACGCGAGAAATACAAATATATAAAGATGTGATGAGATTACGATTATTGATGCAATTCATGGGTGCAAGAATTCCATCCAAGCCTTTTCTGAGTATTAGATACTATAACGAAAAGGAGATTTGTCCATCGACGTCTTTTGATTAAATTTACATTACGAAAATACGATTTGTAATTACACATATCATTTGGTACTTAAAATTAATTTCATTCATTAAATAAAAATTCCGGTTAAAAATGTCTTTATTTGACTTGAAAAATATTGGAAAGTTTAGTAGCTATGAATATATAATTTATAGTGAATATTAACCCCTTAACTGCCGACGAAATCTTACGCGATCTCCAGTGCTTTATACTTAAATCGCATATCTCTGCAATAATTAAAGAAGTTGTATGAGTTTTCTGAAATAAGTGTAAGAAAATGCGCATGTTATATATATATATATATATATATATATATATATATATATATATATATATATAGACATATATATATATATAACCATATATATATATATATATAGAGGGGAGAGGGGGGGGGCACATGTGAACAATTTTTACATTTTTGACTATTTCTCAAAATTGTTATGAGCTATTGAACCAAAAATTGATTTATATGAATATTTAGAATTTGTTTGTTCTTTTGGTGAAACTTTTGAACGCATTTTTATCAACAATTTCAAACTTACATCATCATTCTAAAAATTGTCAAAATTTGTTCACATGTACCCCGGTGGAGGGGTAGTTGTGAACATAGCTGAGGCACACGTGAACACATGCATAAATAAGACAAAAACAATTTTTGTGAATAAAAACCGTGATAAAAACTAATTAGATGCCCTCTTTCTAGTTGCGTGAATAAATCAATAAATGTTTGAACATAGATACAAGAAATTAATCGTAAATTTATATACTAATATGCCTACTCCTTTTGAGTCATTTAATTGTTATATAACCTCCAGTAAATTAAAACTGTGAAGCAATCCTAAAAACATTGAATATATAACTCAATGTTTGACAAGAATAAATAAATTTTAAACTAAACTAAAAAAAAAAATGCATTTACAGACTTAAAAAATACACTTGTGAATTGTTCACATCTGCCCCCATATGTTCTGTTCACAAGTGCCCCATCTACCAACTTCCACCTAACTTATTAAAAAAGGTATTTTTAATTGAAATAAGGAAACAAAACTTTTTGTAGACTTACCTAATTAATGCCACTATAGAATGCGATGCTGATATTCTTCTTTAAAAAATGTCTTGAATGAATTTTTACTTCAATAACTTAGAAGATTTTTTTACTTCCCACCTTCTAAAACAAATCACAATTACCAGAAATCAAAATGGCCTATTGCTTTGAAAATTCAACTAAAAGATGGTACCAGTACTACCATCAATTGGTAATTTAATTTTTTATATTTCAAATTAACTGAGTGAAATATGTACTGTTCACATGCGTCCCATATTCACATGTGCCCCACTCTACCCTATATTGGTCCAGGTGATGAAAATTGCTCGCTATTATTGGAATACGTCATCTCTTTAATAGACGTGTGCATTTTCTACAGGCATGTATATATATATATATATATATATATATATATATATATATATATATAGTAGTGAACAAGAAACTAATCACTAATCAATACTCTACAAGATATTGCAAATAAGATAGCCGGCGATGCACAAGTAAAGCAGACAAAGAAAATAACAGAAGAAACAAGAAGATTGATGAAGAAACGCAGAGAATTTAAAATAAAGAAAAACGATCCTAAATCAAGAGTTGAATATGCTGAATTATGTAAAACGGTAAGAAAATGTGTTACAGAAGATATCAGAAAATTTAACTCTGATCTTGTCAAGAAAATTCTAGATGATAACAAAAGTTTAAAATCAGCTAGGCGCAAACTCTGTGTTGGAAGAAAAGGTATTTTTGCACTAACGAGGGCAGATGGAACAATCACCAAAATCAATAAAGAAATAGTACACATTGTCGAAAAATTCTATAACGATTTATATAAATGTGAAGACCAAAGAGAAATCAACCTATATGATCCACGAGAAAACTTAACAGAAACCGAAGCCATAATCCCAGGGATGACAGGCGAAGTTTTACAAGCCATTAAATTTATGAAAAAAGGTAAATGCCCAGGAGAAGATGGAATTACAATCGACCTTATCAAAGAAGCAGGAGAAGAATTTGCAAAAATGCTATCCTTACTGTTTTCCAAATGTCTCAAGAAGTCAGATGTGCCAGAAGATTGGAATAATGCTGTGATGGTGCTACTTTACAAGAAAGGAGAGAAGGAAAACATTAAAAACTACCGTCCGATCAGCTTACTATCAGTGATTTATAAAATTTTCTCCAAAGTTTTAACCTCAAGACTTGAATCAGCTCAACCTAGAGAACAAGCAGGATTCCGAAATGGATTCGGCACAATGGATCATATCCAAACGGTAAGGGAGCTCCATTGAAAAACATAAGGAATATAATTTACCTCTTTGCCTTGCCTTTATTGATTACGAAAAAGCATTTGATTCGGTCTACACATCAGCAGTAGTAAAATCTCTGGAGGACATTGGTATAGACAAACCTTACATCAATATTGTAAAGAAGATTTACAAGAAAGCAACAGCAACCATCCGCTTGGACAAAGGAAAAGCAAAGATCAAGCTTGGAAGAGGGGTAAGACAAGGAGACACCATTTCGCCTAAGCTTTTTACGGCTGTCTTAGAAAATATTTTCAAGAAGCTGGATTGGGAAAACAAAGGGATTAGAATAAATGGGGAATATTTAAGTCATCTCCGATTCGCTGACGACATTGTAATTTTCAGTAACAGTCCTGAAGAATTGGAAAATATGCTAAAAGAGTTGGCAGAAGCTAGCATTAATGTGGGATTAAAAATAAACTTGGAAAAGACTAAGGTGATGTTCAATGCATTTGCATCAAAAAAGAAAATTGTCTAACAACACTGAAATTAAAGAAGTGCAAAGTTATGTGTACCTTGGGCAGGAAATATCATCAGATAATAGTATCATGAATGAAATCAATAGAAGAATAAGAAATGGATGGAGTGCTTTTTGGAAGAACAATATTATTCTGAAGAGTAGCATGTCCCTTTGTTTGAAAAGAAAGGTATTTAACCAATGTGTTTTGCCTGTCCTAACTTATGGAGCAGAAACATGGACGCTAACAAAACGGATGGTACAAAGATTACAAACAACACAGAGAAGTATGGAAAGATGTATGCTAGGTATAACTAAAAGAGACAGAAAAAGAATAACCTGGATAAGAAGTCAGACGAAAGTTTTTGACATCATTGAAAGAATTAAACGGCTAAAATGGAAATGGGCTGGGCACATTGCAAGAAGACAAGACAATAGATGGAGCACAAACAACATACAGTGGTATCCCAGAGATGTAAAACGGCCAAGAAGACGACCTCAAGTAAGATGGAGTGATGAAATCAGAAAAGTAGCCGGTGTAAATTGGATGACTAAAGCACTAGACAGAAAACATTGGAAAAATCTGGGGGAAACCTACATCCAGCAGTGGATTGAAAACGGTTGATGATGATGATATAGATATACGCCCGGGGCAGTTAAGGGGTTAAATACGTGATGAACAAAAGAGTAATATAAGAAGTAAAGTGTAGAACTTTTGTTTGACCTTATTTGGCCGATATTCATTGCAATTAAGTGCATTAATTTTTTTTATTGCTACTAAAAGAAATTATACAATACACTGCTTGTTAGTGATTTTACATTTTATTTAATTTATTTTATATTTTCCTACTTGAAATTTTCTACGTGAAATCAAAGGTATAATAGGTGTTTCATCAAATACTGCAACTTCAACTCTAATGTTCCGCTAATGTTCCGCCAAAAGCACTACCTTAGAAAGGTTTCAGAGTCGAAAACACAACTATATATATATATATATATATACAAATAGATAAACCTGTATTTTAGAAAGCCAGTGGCATAGTGCCAAAATCAAGATATTTAAATTAGTGAATTTTACCAAGCTAACTTAAGTATAAATATTGAATGCACTAAATAGTAACTAAATAAAATTTCGAATAATTCACCCAATGAAAAGAAAAGGGGAAAAAAAAGGAATAAATAAAATGTATAAATACACAACCCGGTTAATCTTATCGCATCGAACATAACTAGGATCTAAATAACTAGATCAGCGTCGATCCATTAAAAATGTAGTGGATTTAATGTAAAACTTTGGCTATAGAAGTGCAGCCACGAGTGAATCGGGGCTTTCAAACGCGGGCATAATAGTCACTCATTAAATTCAAACCATTTGTTTTGGAAATGAAATAACGAACGCTGGAATGCAAGTGTGTATGTGTGCATGTGTATTATACGGCCGTAGACGTACTTTTGATCGAAAGCAGGGTAAATGGATGGTGAATAATGCGGTCTTTATCTCTCTACTTAAAACGAAGATCGAAATCAAAAAATAATGATTTCGACTTTTTGATATTTTATTTTACTCATTTGATTCTTTTTATTGAGATTTTTTTTTCAGGTTCTCTTTTGTGTAAGCAGTATCGTATCCACACAGGTCATTTTCTTTCCTTTTTAAACCGTGATGATTATTTTTTTTTTTCTCTCTTTATAAAGGCCGGGCCACTTTTGAAATCGAACAATTATCGAAGCTGTACATACCGAACTGACATAATGATAATAAAAGACAGCGGAAATGTTTTTCAACATGAAACATTTTCAATTAGCGTTTTGACTTTTTAATACGAGAAAGTCGATTGCACCATTCTCCCTCTTCGCCCCTTTCTCTAAGCTGTTGGTTATTACAATTTATTATTCTGAATCGAAAACGTTTTGTTTAAAATATCGATTGCTGGAAAAGAGTGAAACTGGAAAACGTGAATCATACTATCTTTATCGATCCGCGATTTTTCATGCACTGTTTCAAAAACAGTGGGAGACGAAAGTACTTTTAAACACCAACTAAAAAATCATAAAGCGTTAAATAACAATGTATTCATTTAAAAGACTGCCAGATTAACTTTTTTTTTCTTCTTAATGTAAAACCTTGATTGAAAAATGTCATTAAGTTATCCAACTGTTTTAGCATGAATTTCAGTATCTATTTTTTTTTACTTAAGAATGCATTTTTCTGAAATAAAAGATAATGAATAAATTAAATGAAAAACGCTTTAAATTAAAAATTATTAAAGTAATATTTATTTTCTATATGGCTTCAGTCCCTTAATTTTTTATAAATATTTTTAAAATTTTCTTAGTGAATAATGCCAGAGTGATAAAGAAAAAATGTCGCAATAGTAAAACCAAACTGTACTAAAAATGACGATTGATAAACATTAAACAGGGTTCAAGGCAGGGGTGATTCTGAATGGAAAAAATCCACATCACATTTTCAGAAATACAGTGGCGGGGGGGGGGGGGGGGGGGGGGGGGGGGTCTTTTGACGTAATTTGCCCTTTTTTCGCGATTTTTTGACGTAATTTGTCATTTTTTCACGATGCTACCGGTTAGCGAAATTTATCGGTTTTCCGCGATCTTTTGACGAAATTGGCTATTTTTCTTTGAACGATTGACGAAATTGGTTATTTTCAGCGACCATTGTCGAAATTCGCGATATAGTTTGTCAGAATTTTCGGATTTGACAGATTTTTTTTTTTTTATTATTCGAAAAAGACTGCCTCATTTTTCGAAAAATTTGGAACAGAATCACCCTTGTGTCAAGGCTTTTTTCCCCCCTTGGGGCGAAAAATAAACGTTATTTTTCTGAAATTTATTATATATTTGTGAAAAATAACATTTTGCTAAAAAAGATAAAATCTAGTTACTAAAATTAGAACCAAGCATTTATTAATAATAACTTTTTTAAATCCTTCTACAAAAGTTTTCCTGTCTGGTGAATTTGTTTTGTTTACAAATGGCACATTTTTTGGGCTGGAATTTTGTGAAGGGGCGTATTTTATTAAGAGGAATTTTATGAAGGGGCATGTTTTATTAGATGGATTTTAGTGAAAGGGCATAAATAAGCTCCAAATTTTGCCTTGATCGACCACTGTAAAAATGAAACATGATTAATAAATGAAAATTAAAATTCTAATGCTATCTTGCTATATACCTTGCTAATGCTATATACCTTGAGTTAAATAATTAACACACATATAATTGTAACAGAGGTGGGGAAATTCTAGAAAATCTTACCAGCAAAGGATTTATTTCACCACCCAGTGAAATGCAACGTACAGTTGAAAAGTTTATGACAAAATTTGCGCAATTCAAAAATAGTTGGTTACTATTACTACAATGCATTTTCATATTTTTTTCCTGTAAAATTAAGAAATATAAACAAGAGATGAAAGTTTAATATAAAATAGAACTTAGTACCATGTTTACATTGCAGTAATTAGGAAAGTTGAAAAAAAAAAAAGTTTTCGCCTATCTCTATAGTTTGCAGTTTTCAAAGACTACCTAAAAATTCACTCGCCCTGTCAGAAAATTCACTTGCCAGTGGCGAGTAAAATGATTCTTTTCCCCACCCCTGCATATAATTGTAACAGGGGTGGGAAATTTCTAGAAAATCTTACCAGCCAAGGATTTATTTCACCACCCAGTCAAATGCAACGTACAGTTGAAAAGTTTTATGACAAAATTTGCGCAATTCAAAAATAGTTGGTTACTCTTACTACAATGCATTTTCATATTTTTTTTCCTGTAAAATTAAGAAATATAAACAAGAGATGAAAGTTTAATATAAAATAGAACTTAGTACCATGATTACATCGCAGTAATTAGGAAAGTTGAAAAATATAGCTAATTACTAAAAGTTTTCACCTATCTCTATAGTTTGCAGTTTTCAAAGACTACCTAAAAATTCACTCGCCCTGTCAGAAAATTCACTCGCCAGTGGCGAGTAAAATGATGCATTTCCCCGCTCCTGATTGTAATACAGTCGAACCCCGTTATAGCGAACTTCAAGGGACCGAAGGTTTTGTTCGCTATATCCGGTGGTTCGCAATATCCGAACCGTTAAGAAAAATGTTAGAGTTCACAATTTGTATAACTCATTAGTTGCTATATGTATATTCAATAATGATGCATTAAAAAAGGGTAAAATCTATTAAATATAACCATTAAAGAATTAAATTGACTAAAATCGATTACACTGAACTGACACAATACTAATTAAATTAACTAA
The DNA here is from genome assembly GCA_963932465.1 of Maratus speciosus. Lineage (NCBI taxonomy): Eukaryota > Metazoa > Arthropoda > Arachnida > Araneae > Salticidae > Maratus > Maratus speciosus. Next base: position 382,968,228 of record OZ010791.1, read on the forward strand.
CAAGGAAGACAAACGTGAATAAATTAACTTTACCTTCAATTGTTGCTCACTGTTTTGATACAGTGAGTTGATATAACTCAATAGGTAATTAATTGATCAAAAAATGAAAAAAAACAGTTCGATTCCAAATCGCTTTCATGGTCAAGCTTTCCGATTTTATATCCTTGCGTTAAAAAATGAATTTGTAAATGTGTCAAAACGTTTTCCGCTTGTTGAGCAGAGCAGTTGAGAACAGCCTTAAAAAAAAAAAAAAAAAAAAAAAAAAAAAAAAAGACATCGCTGATTTGCACCATGTTTCACTAGCCGGCATACATTTTCTTATGAAATTGGAATCGAAGTCCTGTTTTCACAACTGCGGGGGAAAAAAAAAAAAACATGGTCGACTGGAAAAAAATGTCCGTTACAGCCGATTCTTAAGATTTCGGAGGTTCGCTATAAAAGGATAAATTAGCATTAAATACAATAAGAAAACGACGGGACCAAAATTTTCGTTCGTTATATACCGGGTTCGCTATAACGGGGTTCGACTGTATACATATATTGTACAAAAATGACTTTCAGGTGCATAATGATTAAGGTGCAATTTGAATAACTTTATCTGGCATCCCATGTGACGTACAGCATTTAAATTACAATGTTTCCTTCTAGATAATTCTCGAATAAGCACAAAGAAAATAATAACAGCATTTAAATCCTACTGAAGACGGCCTTGTTATAGTTGAAAACGTTCTAGGTTTTTCTGATTATTTTAAGATATTTTAAATATCTTTATATTACATTTATGCACCTGAAAGTAATTTTTGTACAATTATTTGCGCTTTATGTATATTTTAATTATGAAACATGATATTGAAATATAACTAATAAATTATTCTGCTTCAAAAGAAAAGGAAATTATTCTTTAAACGTTACAAATCAGTGTTACAAGCGTTGCTCAGTAACTGAGTTACTGAGTAAATATAAAAGTATTATCTACTTCTTTCATAATTAGTTTATTCTTACAGTACGGAGCAAATAATGGAATCAGAAATTAAACTGGTACTTAAACAACAGTATATCGGTAGTACGGAAGTTTAATTGTACACACAAACTTCATAAATTAACAACTAGAACATCCTTAAATATTTTTTTTGTTGTTGTTCGAGTAACTTAAAGCATTGTCTACAATGGGAAAATGAAACATTTAAATGCTAGACTATACATTTAAAAAACTTTCCTTAAGTCTTACAAAATTAATTTATCTAATAATTATCTTAGATCTAAATTTTCATCATTCTGCATTAATGTATTCTCAGGAGTGGGGAATTTTCAGAAAATCTTACCAGCCAAGGATTTATTTTACCCGCCAGCAAAATACAATGTACAGTTGGAGATTGTTATAATAAAACTTAGGCGATTGCAAAAATAGTTGATTACTTTTGCTACAATACATTTTCACATATATTTTTTTTCCCCTGTAAAATTAAGAAAAATATACACAAGAGAGAAAGAATAAGAATAGAACTTAGTTGAAAACGTTATAGTTGTTATAGTTGAAAACGTTCTAGGTTTTTCTGATTATTTTAAGATATTTTAAACTTGTATTTTAAATATCTTTATATTACATTTATGCACCTGAAAGTAATTTTTGTACAATTATTTGCGCTTTATGTATATTTTAATTAGGGACTGAGCGAAGCAGCAATACTGCCGAATACCGAAGCTTCGGTCGAAGTGTACACCGAATATTCGGTATTCGGCAACCAAATACTTTAATCCATATTTTTGCATATATTAGCTTTTTTAATAAACTAAAATTAAATTCTGAATAATTTAATTCAGTTCTCATAAATTCATTAAACAATCACTTATTTTTTTATTATTTTATCACTAGTCAGTACCCAAAGTAACTAGAGCCGTACCGAGTACTCGGTAAATACTCGGTACTCGGCTTACTCGGCCAATTTGCCGAGTACTCGGTACTCGGTGAAATTTTGGCCGAGTACTCGGCCAATACCGAGTAGTTGTAAGAATTTCATTTTTTAAGCATATGAATTTAAAACTGATCTGTAAAAAGTTATTTGAATATCAATGTATAATATATGCAATAATTCATAAAACTATTTACTTGGTATTTAACAACATATCTACAAAATATAGAAAAAATTAAGAACAAAAACCCTCATAAAATAATTCCAGATTAAAATTTAGTATCACATTTATACAAATAAATAAGTTCTTTTTAAATATATAGGAAAACAGAAAAGATTATTATTTTGGATAAAGAAACTGAAAATACAACAAATGTAATAAAAAAATAATTAAATTTATTATATTTCAAATTATGGTGCAAAAACACCAAACGTTCTGCATTATCAGTAGACAGGGCATTTCTTTTACTACTATAAATTTGGCCTGCCTCTGAAAATATACGTTGAGAATAAACAGTGGTTGCAGGTGCACATAATAATTTTTGGTACTTTTCGGTTAGCCGGGTGCCAGTGTTATATATGCACATTTATATACATACATATGTAAATATACATATATATCCATATATACATATTGTATATATATATGTAAATATATATGTATATATACATATATGTATGTATATAAATATGTATGGCTGAATCCATATCAACTCAGGCAGGGGGGTTACCTTCATAGTCTCAGAAGTTTTTGAATTGAACATATGTTAAAATTTAAGAAAAAGTAAGATACTTGTATATTTTCATTTTGTCCAAAAAAATTCCTGGCCCGAGATACAGGCCGCCAAAGATGACATCTCCAGCATCCTTTCTCATTCGCGATTTTCGATAAAAATTTTAAAGTGCTCTATCTCTAGAACGGTGCAAGATATTTTGTTGTGGTTTATTTTATTTTAAAGATAATATTCTTCTGTTTAAAATGATATACCCAATTTTGAAAAATGTATTCAATTTTTCTTGTGGCAGCCTTTTGAAAAAAAAAATTTTTTTTCAAAAAAAATTTTTTTTTTGGAAATGCCAATCCCAAAAATTTTGCTTTTTTTGCTGTTGATCAATACCATTGGGAACTACCTTCACTATAAAGGAGAACTTCCACTTTTGAGTTTAACAAATTTTAGAAACGTTTAAGAAATTTAGAAGTTTACAGGAACTGTATATATACAGTTCCAGTAAAAGCCACTGAATTTTTGCTTATTTGTACCATATTTGTAAGGATAAGCCTACTATATATCCTAAACAAGTTAGAAATTGCAATATCAAATGTGGCAAATGAGGTGCGTGCGTACTATTACTAGTTTTATAAATATTCAGATCTTGGTGCAATAAGTTACACTCTTGGGCAACAAGGGCATGATTACAAAATTTATTATGATTCTACATATTAAATTCAGTAATACAGAAGTAATATGAATTCATCTTAAAAGGACTTAATCGCCATGGCAACCTAGAATCATTACCAATCATGGTATATCATTGAATCAATTATGTATTATAGAATTTTTAAATAGAATGAAGAAAACTTTTATTAATGTCTTTTATGTTTTAATTTGATTTTCATAGCATTTGAAGTGATACATACTTTATTTTCAATACCGAACATAGTAAAACAATCTCAATAACATATATCAATTACACAGCAATACAAATTATATTAATACAAGTTAGAGTTCAGACAGATGGGCAGACAAATCGAATCCATAAAGACTTTCAACTATGTTGGAAATTGTTAAAAGCACATAAATAGGTCGGAATTTGACTTTTAGAAATTTATGTCAATAGACGGAAGCATACTTGAATACTTTCATACAATCCTGTATTTTACCTACTATCTTTATATACATGCCACTATTTAGCTAATATTTAATTAAGATTAAAACATTCTTAAAACCAGTGAAATCACACTTCCAGAGATTATTATCCATAGACAGCCACGTATCTAATTCTTTGCGTGGACCTGCATATTATTTTATCTATATTCTCCTAACATATCTTAGTATACTAAATGTAGTTCAGTGTAAAAATGCATAACTCATTTAAAAATTACCTTTAAGCTACTTTCATTCATACTCAGTAAACCCTTAAGATTTCTTTTGTGTAGCCCTGTATATGATCTACAGCATTTATGCACACAACGTAATATGGAAAAATTTAGTTAAACTTAAAAACTCAAACACAACTAAAAATGCACTTTCAGCAACACCCTTATGATTTCTTTTGTATAGCCTTGTATATGATATACAGCCTTTATACACACAACGTAATATGGAAATATTTAATTAAACTTAAAAACTCATATCGCAACTAAAAATGCACCTCTAGCAATCATTGCTAATGTACAGTATTTCCAATAAGGTAAAGTATCCGAAATCTTTTGTGTGTCCCTGTAAACACCATGCACTTTCTGACACAGGAAGTAATTTTTTGTAAACCTTTGCAATAAAGTATGTATCACTTCAAATGCTATGAAAATCAAATTAAAACATAAAAGACATTAATAAAAGTTTTCTTCATTCTATTTAAAAATCCTATAATACATAATTGATTCAATGATATACCATGGTAGGCAATGATTCTAGGCTGCCATGGCGATTAAGTCCTTTTAAGAGGGATTCATATTACTTCCGTATTTACTGAATTTAATATATGGAATTACAGTAAATTTTGTATTCATGCCTTTTTGTCCAAGAGTGTAACACTTATTGCATCAAGATCTGAATATTTATAAAAACTAGTTAATACTATGCACGCACCTCATTTGCCACATTTGATATTGCAATTTCTAACTTGTTTAGGATATATAGTAGGCTTATCCTTACAAATATGATACAAATAAGCAAAAATTCAGTGACTTTTACTGGAACTGTATATATACAGTTCCTGTAAAATTCTCTGAATTCTTTAAATGTTTCTAAAATTTGTTAAACTCAAAAGTGGAAGTTCTCCTTTACAGTGAAGATAGTTCCCAATGGTATTGATCAACAGCAAAAAAATCAAAATTTTTAGGATTGGCATTTTCGAAAAAAATTTTTTTTTTGAAAAAAATTTTTTTTTTTCAAAAGGTTGCCACAAGAAAAGTTGAATACATTTTTCAAAATTGGGTATATCATTTTAAACAGAAGAATATTATCTTTAAAATAAAAAAAACTGCAACAAAATATCTTGCACCGTTCTAGAGATAGAGCACTTTAAAATTTTTTTCGAAAATGGCGAATTGGAAATGGTGCCCGGGATGCCATCTTTGGCGGCTTGTATCTCGGGCCAGGAATTTTTTGGGGCAAAACCAAAATATACAAGTATCTTATTTTTTATTGAATTTTAACATATGTTCAATTCAAAAACTTCTGAGACTATGAAGGTAAGATTTTTTCTTTGGCTGCCTGAATTGACATGGATCATACCGTATATATAACACTGGTGCCCAGCTAACCGAAAAGTACCGAATTTTTTTGCAAGGTTGTCCATAATATGAAAAGTTCTTTTTTCTCTCCCCCCCCCCCCCCCATGCAAATGGAGTGTCAGTTTTACATAAGTCTTCTGTTAAGAAAGCCTGTATCGCTTTTTGTACCTCTCTTTTTATTTTTCTCTTTTTTATTTTTAATCAAAAGAAAATAAGGTACAGTTACAAAATAAATAGGAAATGTTTTGCATTATTCAATGAATTGTTACAGTAACCAATAAACATTTTTATTTTTGATAGACAGTTTTCAGGTATCGGAATAAATTGGAGGGTTGAAGAATGTTTTAATTTTATATTGTTTAATAATTGTACTTGTTATGTGTCAATTCTTTTTCTTTGCTACTGTTTTGAATTGTCAAAAATTGTTTAAAAGCTGCACAAATAAATTTCAAATTTAATTAGTTAATTTATATATATATATATATACACACAGGTATATATATATGTACACAGGTATATTTATATATATATGTACACCTAAGCTCACATTATGTGCACATCAGCATTTTTTTCCCTTATTACACAACTACTCGGTATTCGGTACTCGGTACTCGGCCGAGTAGTCAGTGGCCGAGTACTCGGTACTCGGCTACTCGGCCAAAGTACTACTCGGTACACCACTAAAAGTAACCCCTGAAAGTATTAAATTGTACAGGCTATTATTAAGAATAAGAATTGTCAGAAAAACAAAAGTTCATCCGAATAAACAGAAACAATGTTATTAAGCTGATTTACTGATTGTCTAAGTCTAATTATAAACATGTTGAATAGGAATGTTCTCAAATACAAAAGGTATATCAATTTATACATTTAACCATTTTCTGACAAATTATTGATAGATATTTATATTTTGGATTAATATTTTAACATTGTGGTGATGAAGATAACAAATTTGAGAGATTTTAATTTAATGGTTATAAAAGCTATAAGATAGGCGCAGGGTATACTTATACTTATTTGATGTGTCTATTTTCTTTAATATACACCTTAGATATACAGAGATGAACTCTGATATGCTTATTTGATGTGTGTAGTATAAGTATATTAAAGAAAGCACACATTAAATAAATTTGAAAGAAACTAATGTAGAAGTAATTAAAATTAAATAATAAGGGAAAGATCCCCATCTTCCTTACTTTTTTTCCCCTCTATTGTAGACAGTTGTTTTGATTTCATCCTTATGCCGACTATTTTAGGAAGGAAAAAGTTTTTTTTTAAATTAAAAATGACCTTTGACTTGTTTTTTGTAGTGCAGCTCAACTCTGAACTCACGCACATAATATTGAAACTCATCGTTTAGCTTATTCTACTTTTATGTAAAAGAGAATCCTTCTACTTCTAAGAAAATACTTATCTGCAACTATTCGGCCGAATACTTTTTAGTATTCGGCCGAAGCCGAATATTCGGTTTACATGCCGAATCACTGAATACCGAATCAACTATTTGGTATTCGGTAGATCGCTAATTTTAATTATGAAACATGATATTGAAATATAACTAATAAATTATTCTGCTTCAAAAGAAAAGAAAATTATTCTTTAAAAACGTTACAAATCAGTGTTACAAGCGTTGCTCAATAACTGAGTTACTGAGTAAATATGAAAGTATTGTCTACTTCTTTCATAATTAGTTTATTCTTACAGTACGGAGCAAATAATGGAATCAGAAATTAAACTGGTACTTAAACAACAGTATATCGGTAGTACGGTAGTTTAATTGTACACATAAACTTCATAAATTAACAACTAGAATATCCTTAAATATTTTTTTTTGTTCGAGTAATTTAAAGCATTGTCTACAATGGGAAAATGAAACATTTAAATGCTAGACTATACATTTAAAAAACTTTCCTTAAGTCTTACAAAATTAATTTATCTAATAATTCTCTTAGATCTAAATTTTCATCATTCTGCATTAATGTATTGTATTCTACATTATGCAGAATGCTGAAAATGTATATTTAAGGCAGTTCTCAAAAAATTCTGAATTATTATAAATAAATTGCATTAATAAAATTATATCCTGAGTTATAAACGGTTATTTTCTAAGGAATGCAATTTTTTTTTAACCTTTTCTGCGCTGTCGCGTCCGGAAATTCGGTTCAAAACACCAAATTTGACAACATTTTCTGAAAATTCTGCCTTTATCGGTAAAACCGAAAAACAGATTGTAACATTTAGGAATAAAAGCACAGATCAATGAGTTTCCGAACAAAAATTAATTTAAAAAATGTGTCAGAAAGGAGAAAGTTTAGATTTGAAAACAGATTGAAAAGAGACAGAATAATATACTGCTACAAAATTCTCATACATCTATTCGAACAATACTAGCAAGGTAAACTTAGTATAATCCGTTTTACGCTTTCTGCATATCTACAAGTTGGCAGTAGCGCCAATTTTTTAATAATATTCAGTTGGTTAAAAAAAATTCGAATAACAAATATGACAATTTTTTCACGGAACAGATGTCGTATCTTCCCGCAACCCGCCATCTTGGATCCTTATCCTATTTTATGTTGTGAAATTTGGCAATAATTATTTTTTTTGGTAGTATATACATTATGGCGGTTTCCATGGGGGGGGGGGGGGGACAACATTTTGAAGTATATTTTAAGTTATCCTAGTTTAACACTAATAATTTTTTTGTTATTTGTTTTCTACATATTTTTTTTTCTAATACTTTTGTGCAACAAAAATTTGTTTTATAAAATTATATTTTTTGTTTTAATAATCAATAAAAGTAGTATACTAGTTTAATTAAGTTATTTGATTTATTGGAATTCCATTCGGTACGGATTTCACGCCAAGAAAAAAATCAAAGATGGCGGCTTGCGGGAAGATACGACACCTGTTCCCTTTTCCCCTCGGAGAGAGTGGCGGGGGAGGAGCGAGTGACTAAAGATAATTTGAAGTTAAATTATGTTTTTCCTAACGAAAATACAAATTTAATAAACAATTTTGTTAAATTATATTCTCATAAGTTCTTCCTTATAAATACATTAATATTTATTATAAATAACAAATATTGTTAACTATTGAAAGTGCAAAAAGCTAAATGTCAAGAAAAGCATACATTTTAGTCACCTAAGTGTTTTATCAATTCAAGACATTAAAACAGATAGCAAAATATGCAGAAAATTTGTTTTTGAGAGAAATTTAGCTATATCGCTGAAGTGTTCAGTGAGTATAATTTATTTCTTTACTATTTTTCAAACAAAATTATTTGAGATCATCAATAAAACCAAGTTCCATTTCAGCGTTAAAATAAATAAGGAATTAAATCAATTGAAAATGGGCGATAGGAGAGATCAAATTATTGGGTGGGCTCGTGCCCCATGGGCCCTCATAAGTTGGCGTCACTGGAAGTTGGTAGGTTTTATGCATTAAATTCATGTTTTGGTCAATCATAATTCCTATAATAAATCTCAATGATTGAGAACTGATAACTTTCCGCCCAATTATATACCTAACAGATTAGTGAATAGCAGATTATTTAATGAAGCTAAACGAAATAGAAATCAGTCGATTTTACATGGGGAATGGGGGTTATCAAGCATGATCCCAGGGGTGGGGGGGGGGGGGGACTACTTATTTTTCGGAAAAAAAAAAGGAATAGAACGTTCTTTTATAGATTACAAATGTTGGCTTAGATGTGTTATTATCCCGGGGTCGGCCATCTTGGATTTTTTTCATGCATGAAAACTCCTTTTTCGCCAAGTAGTAATGTCGCCAATGGTTAAATATTGTTGATAGGTATATAATATAATTATTATATTCCAGTTTTTTCAATAACTATTAATAAAAAAATAATTTTTAATTCAAGCCAAGAAAAAAATCCAAGACAGCGGACCCTGGGATAATAACACATCTGTTCCCAAATGTTAAAAGAATAGAAGGTTCGTAAAAAATGCAGTTTGTTTTACGTAAAATAAATTTTACTGGCGTCCTGGGTGAGTTTTGTTTTCCCAGTACAAGTTTTTTTTTTTTTTTTTTTTTTTTTTTTTTTTTTTTTACTCCATCGTGCAGGTAAATGAATTTGAAGTCTCTTTTCTGGCAAAAAATATAAAAACATTACTGATTTATAACCAGATTAAAAAGAAAAGAAAAAAACTTCATTAATAAGAAAATCCAAAATAATCTAACATTTCAAGGAATATTTTTTTTATATCAATTAATTCAATATTAAATAAATTTACCAATTGAAGCTCTTTAGAAAACATAAGCAGCAATGATAAGCTGTCCATATTCTGGGTTGGAAGACGCCACAGAAGCTCCAACTTGCTCGAACCAGAGCAGAAGACTGAATAATCATGATTTCTTCAAACCACACAAGGTCAGGGGATAAAAAGTAAGGGAAAGGGGTCGGAGAAAGTCTGGAGTGAGAGCGGCTGTTGATATTAATTACTAAGGGACTAGCTAGTACCGAGGTTGGATAGGTCAACAGGAAGGAACCCAACCCCCGAACGCAAAACAGTAACATCACTGAGAAGGTACGGCAAAAGGGATTTGGGGGGTTTTGCGAAAATTAGAATGTAAGCGGAGATAAAGGCAGACTTATAAAAAATTTGATAGGAACACATTAATCGCTTCCCTGATCATCCCGAGTTATAGCGGGTTCGTATATATTACAATTATTATCCCTAGAAAACTCGGGCGTGGCATAATTTGTCACTACGATTTGTTTTGTCACATTTATACTTGGTCTGAAGCTTAAAAAGAAAAAAAATATTCTTATATAATATAATAAACTATATATTATAATAAATTATATATAATATTTGATTGTCAGTTTTTGAAGTTTTGTGATGTGAAATGCAAATTATGAAATGCAATTGCAAAAAATGTGATGATTTTTTGCAATAAAAAAAAATTGGTAAGGGAAGCAGTTAAAAATGTATAAGTAAAACATAGAAATAATATAATTTAAACTCCTTCAAAAAATTATCAAAATTAGTTATTATATTTAAAAATAGATGGGACAGAGATTTTATTTGACAGTAAAAAAGCTCATAGTAATTAGCAAAATGGAAGATTAAAATAAAAAATGGGCATCAAGTAAGTACAATACAGTATTAACCATCATTCATTAAAAATGCGTTTCATGTCATAAAAACGTCTCTATAATCTTAACTATTCTATTTAAGAACATAATTAACAGCTTAAGCAAAGACGAATTTAACTTGTTGCTTGATAATCACACCGCATATTTATGCACGCGCGTAATAAGAAACACCAGATAAATTATTCACGCGTAAATTCTATTAACAGCAAAAATTACAGCATCGCTTAACTTAACAAATTGCTGCATCATCTAGGATATTATGCGACATAAAACCACGTAAAAGAGATCAATGTAGCTCGAGAAATAAAATGGAACTCATCGAGAAACTCATAAAATACCATGCATTATATTTTCTCACAAAACTATACATATTCCTGCTGCATTGTACAAGACACAAAGAAGCGCCAAGATCTCATTCTCTGATTAACCACTATAAGCTGTAGGCGCCAAAAAAACCTACGATGGAATTTTTCGCGGACCGTAATAAAAAACAAATTGGCCTTTTCATGACATATCCAATAAAAAGAGAGATTTGCTTAGCTGATTAAGGCTTATTAACCGAAACTAACAGTGCGCGAGTAAAGAGATGTTGAATGGAAAAAGACATAGTTGTTGCCAATGGTCGGAGAATAGAGACTGTCTTTCTATCCATAGAGAGCTAAACAATAGGAAAGGGGTGCATTATTTGGCGAGCGAGCTTTTTTTAAAAATTATCAGGCGAATGTACTGAAGTTTCTAAATGCATCGCATACTGCAGAAATGACTAAGGGAAATTTAATAAAATACCTTTTCTAATATTATGTAATGAAATGTCGTATAATACTTTCAATGGCATGTAACAATTACTTTAGATAGAAACAGATATTTAACACGACGAAATAAGAATGTTAAAATTTAATTTATCACTCTTCCTGTTTCTCAAAATATTTACTTGGAACATCTTTCTTACATACTTTTTTAGCCAGTTGTGCTGCTATTAAATGCACAATAGGTTAATTTGTTAAAATATTTTCTTTAAAAAATACCTCATACGCACGAACACAGAAAAAAAAGTTCTGTCATTTTATCTATTATGTTCCCATATCGTTATTTTTTACTAAACAAATCTTGAAGTTACATTAGTATTAAATACTAATTTACAGCGAAAGAACACACAGAAATTAACTAGCAAATGCAGCATTGTCAGAAGAGTAATCCTTCACTTTTTAAATAATATTTCCTCCCAATCAATGATTAAAACAATTATGAGTTTATTCACTCAACCCTAAAAATAATTACATTCATAGAAAATTTCAAGAACATAATGTGTATCACAGGTTCAGTTTCTATAGTTCAATACATTTTTTCAACATTCGCCCAACCATACGAATATTTAATCCTTTATATATATATATATACTTAAACATGTCTAAAATACTTTGTCGTAATAACTTACAGTTGAAAAGGAAAACATATTCGGCACAGTACCAGCATACATAAGCAACCTCACACATACATTTTGCAGTCAAATAGATTTAAATATACCACATAATGAAATAAGTGCCATTTCTTATCTAGAGGAACAGCAATGCATTTCCTCTATTTTGCTGTCAACTCAAAACAAATACCTCGAATCAAATACGCTATCTCAAAAGAACATAATAAAGAGATTATAAAAACAACCACAGAGGCCTCACGTCACATATGATTCACAATAATAAAAGCGGTGACGACATCACAAGTCAAAAGGTCAGTTATTCGGCATAATGATGGAGGCTTGATCAGGTAGAAACGAAACAGGATGAAATGTTGGCGGATATAGTATTAAAAGAAATGCTTGGTACGGAAACAAGAAGTAAAGGAGAAAATTCAAACCCCAGACCAGAGAATGAAAAATTGGAGGATATCGTAATGATAGCAGCATAAAATTGGAAAATGTAACGGTGGGATGATAGAACTTATTCACCACCTAAATAAAAGAAGATTCTTGAAAGAAAATATTAACTTTCCCCACAAAACAAATCTAAGATAAAATGTAGCTTATGATTATATTAAGCTTAGATAATATTAAATACATACAAAAATAAAATAAAATAAATAAAACAAGGATTCCCAGTAAAACATGTCTGGCAATGTCCCTGACCAAATCTCAAACAATTCCATGACCAAACGGGCAGACAATAAAATTTGCTATTTATTACCACAATCCTTTGACAAAATTAGATTTTTTTTTTTTTCTGCGATCAAATTTCTCGGATTTTCTAGAATTCCGCATCATTTTTCAACGTTTTTTCCAGAAAATATTTGTCAATTCCCTGACTTTCCATGTCGCTGGGAACCCTGAAATATTAAAATTAACTTCCTTTTTTTTTTCTATGCTGAAGACATGTAACATTAGTAAAAAAAAACCATCTTTGAAGCGTCTCATTCTGTAACCAAACCAAACAAATAAAATAAGAAAAAATATAAAGTAAAATAAGCTTTCCAAATAATGCTTATAAAAAAAAATAATTTAGATGCAATATGTACAGTTTGTTAAAAGAAAAGAAAGAAAAGAAAGGACAATGAAAGCTACATATCTAATGGCTAAATTATCGAAATGAAAAGAAAAAAAATCCATTTAATTGGTTATGTCTTTTTTAAACCTACCTAGTTGACCACCTGGATATTCAAACAGAAGAAAAACAAAACTTTTAGCGTTAATCTTGAGAACAGAAAACAAATCTACGGCCTTAATAATTAAAAATTTATGCGAAGTACCTAAGAATAGTTCTTTAGCAAATATCTGAATGTGAACTAATTGTGAGATCAGGTGTTCTCGAAAAATTAAAAACGTACAAGAATAGGCACAGATTTAAATTCACAGAAATTCTATTAATGCCATCTTCAGATTATCTCTCTCTCTCTAATGATATTTTCTAAATAAATCATTTAAATATTCCATCAACGATTTGAGATCGTTGCTACATTTTCTAATAATTTGTGAAATTATCTTTTCTATAATTACATAATGCAGTTAACGATTTTTTTTTTTTAGAATTAAAAATGTAATATAATTAAGCATATAGAAACAAAATATACAAATATTGTACAGTAATTTATATTTTGCGCATAAAAGTGATAAAGCATGAAAATAAAATCATTAGGTTTTGGGTATAGTTTAAACTAACAATTAAATTAAACATGAAAAGAATTTTTGCAGAATATTTGTGACTTCACAAAAAAAGGAAAAAAAAAAATTTCGAATTTTTTTTTTCTTAGAGAAAATAAAGAGCTTCAATAGATAAACTAAATTACCCATGCGTATTTCTTTTTCAATTTTGTCTGTGCATAGTAAATCTTGAAAAGAGGGCAAGGATTTCATGTAACATAATAGCACTTCCAACGGCATTTAAGCAATTATAAATTAACCTTCAGCAGCACATGTGGAAAGCGGTTACATTTTAAGATGAGAGGTAAGTCACACTGAATATTTAGCAATCAAATTTAAAAAAAAAGATCGAACCGCAGTTTTTAGATTTATAACCCTTTGTTTTCAGCATATAAGCAATTTCAAAATTACATCACAGTTTTCATTTTTGACAGTTAAGGAAAATAAAGCTGAATAGCAAAGGACAAACACGCAAATTAAGTTATTAAGAATGACCCTCATTATTTTCAATTTAATCTACATATTGCATGGATTACATATAAAAGTAATTGACATAAAACTTGGGGAAAATAAGCGTCAAGTATTTTTATGAAATCAATAGACAATACTTCTTACTTTACACGTTTCCCTCTAAATTTTCAGAGAAACAATTATGTAAAATAGGAAAAAAATTAAATATTTCATGTCTATAAAGTTACGTGACTGTTCTTTAATTGTGACACGTTTAAAAAACTTGGAACTGCAAGTCAGATTAACGTAGTAAGATGCGATCTGGGGATTTTTACTGAAATACCTTTAACAGCGAGAAACAATGTGGCTATATGGAACTTTCTTTTGCAATTCGTAAGCATTGTTTTCTATGTGCGTGGATTCCAGACGGGTTTTTTATGTTATACTTTTTCAACTTAAAGAGTCTTCGAATTCGTGAAACTTGAAAAAGAAAAAAAAAAAATGAAGAAAAAAATTACTATTTTCAACCTTTAGTATCTTACAATCTGATTTTAAAACACAATTTTTGGAGGGATGAAACATAAGTGTGTGTGTTCTTTCATTTAATGTGTTTAAAAAATTACCACAGGCAGAATTAATATTTATAGAAGGTTTCAAACTGTCAGACATTTGTCGAACAGGAAATTGACATGACAGCTAAGGTACAGGATTACAAATTAAATTTTGCATTCTAGAATAAAAATTTTGGCGCTTTTTTATACTCCAGCTTGTAATAGTTACCCTGAACCTAAATAAATTTGTATTAAAAATATAAAGTTGCTTTAATTACAACTTTGTAATTTATCTAATAAAATTTTTGAAAATTTAAACAGTATAACCACCTAAAAAAATTTCTTTTTGAACAATAAAAAGGAAATTTTAGGTTCAGTTTATGCAGACTAACATGAAACATATCTTTTGAAATTTTCATGAAAAAATATTGAGAAGTTTGAGATATCCTGCCTGCTGCGTCCAAAAACGTCATTAAAAAAAAAAAAAAAAAAAAAAAAAAAAAAACGCGACTTCAAAATTTCGGAAACACCGCTTTAGCGCTGAGTGGGTAAGATTCTAGAATTGTAGACAGATCATATACAGATCTTCACAAAACAAATAAGTTTTTTTTTATTATTAAGTGGTGAAGTTTCGTTACAGTTGATGTTGTTGATAAAAATTTTGGAAAGTTTCATTATATATGCGTGATGCATGATTTTTTTTTCTCTTTTTTTCTTAGTGTTCAAATCTAACAAATGTTATAAATATTTCTAATTTGTTTTTCTACAGAAATAATCTAATAATGCAGGGGTCTGTCCAGACTTTTCTCACAGGGTCCTGTTTTTGTGAAATTGTGAAGTTTTTCTTATTTTTGTGAAAATTCTAGTCATAATTTTGTGAATTTTAAATTATCGATGTCTTCATGTCCTATCCTTCATGTATAAAAAGCTAAGTAATATGCTCTTTGGTGAGTTCAACTGTTAACTTACAGGCCAGATTTTATTTTTAAATGACTAAATTTGTGAAAAGTTGAATTTGAAAGTGAACAAATTTTGTGAAAGGTCTATTTAAGAGATAAATAATTTTGTGAAGGGTCCTGTTTTGGGATAAAATGTTTTGTGAAGGGTCCTGTTTGGGGATTAATAATTTTGTGAAGGGTCCTGTTTGGGGATAAATAATTTTGTGAAGGGTCCTGTTTTAAGATAAATTATTTTGTGAAGGGTCCTTTAATGGACCTAAAATTTTTCTTGCACGAAGCATCGTTGCCATAAAATCTAAAATTTCTCTGTAATTTAAAAAATACCACCCTTGATGCTGCTCTGTCGAACAGTTATCTTCAAACAAAGATGGCAAAAAATAGATTATGTTCGCTTAAAATTTCTCATTTACTTTTGAACAACCATGTTTTTCTGAATGGGAGAAAAGCTGTTATGCAATAAATAAAAATACAGAAATCAAAATGTAATAAAAAATAATTTCTAAAGATGTTTAGACAAAATTAGTTTCTATGTTATTCTAACTAAATTAGAAGCTAATAAGCTAACAAAAGTTAAATGAAATAAATATTTCTTCCAGTGTGCATTAAAAGAAATCGCGGTTTCAAAATTTCTATAACTAATATTAAATGTCTTTCTTCGGAAGAACTATTGAAAAATGTCAGCATTTACCTTACTAAATTAGTACGAATACAATTAACGACTTTCCATAAAGCAAATCTGTTAACAACAAATTATGTGATTTTTTTAAATAATACTTACCTTACTAAATTAGCACATATACGATTAACAACTTTCATAAAAGCAAAATTCTAAATGTTAACAACAAATCATGTGATTTTTCAAGTAGCCTTATGTCGCACATAAAAATGACAATTTTTTAAAAAAATACCGTCGTTTTACAACTACGAAATTTGATTCCTTATAGGTATTTTTAAATTAAAAGTACGTGGCAAAAACTCAGGATAAAGAGCATACTGTCAAACTTTCACTTCCTCTGCAAACAAGCCCAACAACCAATATCTCCCAAACAGCGCATTTTAAAAAATGAAAAAACTGAAACGAAACCATGTCATAATACACGTAAAGTGGAAAGTTTTTCAAAAATTCTCCGCAGAAAAGTTTAGAAAGTAAAAAAAGATTGTACCGAAAACTTCCACGCAACACGGCTCAGCCTTATTTGTCGATAGATCGCTTTTTGAGACTAGAAACCACCATTCGTCATTCCCGCTCCATCTATTGTAAAAACTTAATTTTTGACAACGCCGCTTGCTCCCCTCTGCAGATACAGGTAATAAATTCCCGCCTTAACAAATTGGCGCTTTTTGCTGAAGAAAGGATTCCGTAATTTGGCGACAAAAGCCATTGCAAAATAACCCCTGCCTGAAAGCTCCAGGGCATTCAATGCAACTCCCAAACATCTTCTACCAAGGGATTAATCAAGATTTCATTAGTATCGATCCAAAAGCTCAACCCCCGCACCAACTCTGTTCCCTCCCGCAACTACTACTATCTTAGCATCTCATACTAGAAAAGAGCACAAGGAAATAAAAAGATACGGGGGCCAGGACCGAGTTTGAGGTCTTTTGCGAGGACAAAAGCAACCTTAAAGACGCTTAATTTATTGCCTCAGCGCTGTCGATGCATCCAATTGTTGGTTGTTCTAGTTAGACACTGACCTTATTGGGTCTCCAGTACAAAAGAGTTTCCGGAGAATGCTTTTTTTTTATTTCGGAGTTGGGTTCTATTCTGTTCTGTTTGTTAGCTAAATGACGAAGGAGGAATATCTGCAAGATATCATTCATTCAAGGTGAGAAGAATATGAGGAACTATCTTCAGATATTTATTGGCTTAACGTTAAAAGCGGTGGGCATGTACCGTATGCATTTCCAGATTGACGAAGTTGATAAAAAGTGAACATCGTATTGTGACTCTCTAGATCTTTATTGCTAACTAATTACGACCAAACGGCGATTTTTTGCTTCTTTTCATAGCATCATCAAGAGATATTTTTCAAACTCTTTCATGAAGTATATTGGTTTGCATTGTTCGCACATCCATTTATTACTCTTATAAGGAATGGCAGCATGTCTTTAATATTCTACAGGAACCTTATTAAGGGACTAAATTTTTCACAAGACATTTTTCCAGTCATTGAAATCTATTTGCACCTTTAATTGAAATTCATAAAACTAAAAAATATACCCCCCCCCCCCCCCCAAATAACACACACTACTCCATTGAGATGGAAAAGAATACTAAAAGGCAGCTGTTTCTCAGATTCGATTTATTAAAGTATAAACGATCAACCCATTTTGGATACTTTTGTATTACTTTCAGGAAAAATCGGCCGCTCAGTTACCGGAACCATTAACACTAATAAATAAAAATAAATTTTTTCCGAGCATTTTTGAAACTTAAAAATGTTTTAGACTTCAATATAAATATTGGAAAATACACTTACAGTGATTAGTCGGGTAGCAAATGAATATTCATTTTATTGCAAATGAAAACATGATTTTGGTCTTCAAAAATTTGTTTTTAAATTTAATAGATTGTTTCAGATATAACTTTCCGACTATATGTATACTTCCATAACTCTCACTCTCTCTCACACACACATACATACACAAATGAGTACTGAGCAGTCTTCCATTCTATGGCAAAATAAATATCCAATTAAAATTGAAAGTAAGCACTATGTAAAATATAAACCAAATTCGAAAAATTCACTAATGTATAGTTAAAAAAATCCTGCTGAGATGCAATCGTAAAAGATTGTAAAAATAAAATAAAAAAATATCCCGTATGGCGGAGCTGGATCTGTTGCAACATGGTGATGCCAAAAATTTCGCTTGCAGCATTAACTTAAAAGATTTTCATCGGATAGCATCCACAAGTTTTACTGACATACCTACAACGCTTTTCTCTAGAAGTATACACGATTATGATTGATCCAATATTTTTCTTTTTAAACAGAGTCCAAAGTCATTTTTATACGTACCTATTTTTTGCATGTTTGACATTTTTACAAATATAAATATTTTTTAATTATATTGTGTAGAGAAGGCTATTGAGAATATGTGATTAAAAATCTAGAAGACCTGATAAATATAGCAAATACTATGCTGAAAGCCGCATTTTTGAAATCACCATGTCCCCACAGTCAAGCTATTTTCCTTTCTTTAAAAAGTAAAAATAAGTTAATAATGATGTTCAAGATTCATATAATAAAGACTAAACCAATTTTCATTCCGATGTACAGTTTTCTCAAAAAATCACAGCCATTTTTAGTAGCATTCATTACGTTTTCACACATTCTACTGTATTACAAAATAAAACAATATTTCGAAATCATTTAAAAGAAAAAAAACTTGAAAAATTCATTAAGCTTTATTTTCACAAACAATTACGTTACCAATGCTTTATTTTTTTTAAAGGCATTTGAATTAAAGCCTCTTAAATAAGCCTCTTAGTATAGCAGAGAAACATATTTCTTTCATTAACAGTTAAACCTAAATGCTATATATTAACTTTGACGATAAAACGAATAATTGCAACTATATTCATTTCTCCTTATTTAAAAATCGTATTAACTAGAAATAAAATAATATTTGTCTACTTTTCTAAATTTAACTAGCATTTAAACTCACATTCGCATAGGCACATAAATATTTCCTTAATCTTAAAAGTTTAAACATATACGGAAACTTGTAATGATCCAAAAAAGATAATCTAATCATATAAAAAAAAATTCTGCCAGCAAATTAATTTCAAAAGCTATGTAATTAAATGACTTTTTTCCTCCTTAAAAAAGGCAAAGTAAGAAAATTTAATGATTCCAGATCATCATCTTTTCATTAATTAGCAAAAGAGGAACATCATTCAAACTTTCAGTAACCAAGATTCTAAGCATAAAAACGAATATTTCTTTCCAAACAATTATTAAAACCTCGTTTCATTCCAACAGGGAATGGATGATTAAAAAAAAAATAATTCAAGAAGCAAAAATATTATTACCCTTTAAGTCATTTCTTTATTTTATTTTTTTCATAAATTACAATTAACCTTTCTTTCCATTCATTTATAACGTCTACAAATTCCGATGCGAGATAAATTAAGCAGATAAAGGACCACACTTATTGAAAAGAAAAAATACTTATTCATTCTTAAAAAATAATGGATCGTAAATATAACAACAAAAAGCGAAATACGAATTCTGACCTTTTAATCTGACTTTAGCATCTCGAGTTTTAAATGTATCGAGTGGGAAAAATGGAAAGGAGGAGGTGCCTTTCTTATCATTAGGTTCTTTTAGAACGGCGAGAAGCTTCGTAACTGGTTTATTCTAATATTCTTCGGTTATTTTTTTCTTTCTACACAACGGCAGCGGCAATTGGAGAAACAAAACACGGTGTATAAAAAAGAGGGGGCTCTAATAACGTATTTCTTCCAAATGCTTGAAGAAGAGAAATTGAGAACGACAGTGGCTTATGTTCTCGGCTCCTCTTTTAACAAATCGATCCTCAAGGAGTTGACGCGCCGGAGGCTACTGACGTTTGATTCAATTTGAGAAGAGGGAGATTTAAGCCTTTGGCTACAGTCACTGGGACATACGCGGAAGTGTGCGATTACGAGAAATAGCATTTACAGTATCCTTAACACTTATCTTGGTCAAATAGCACAATTTCATATTTACTTTTAAGAACATTATTTTAATTTAGTATTTTATAATTATATTTAACAGTATAATTATAAAACACTGGTGTTTTACCGGTGGGACAGGTGTTTAATAGGTTCATTAAGGCTGTTCTTAACTGCTCTGCTCAACAAGCGCAAAACGTTTTGACACATTTACAAATTCATTTTTAAGGGAAAGGTGTAAAATTGAAAAGCCTGACCATGGAAGCGATTTGGAATTGAACTGTTTTTTTCCATTTTTTGATCAATCAATTACCTATTGAGTTATAAGCGATTTTGATCACGTGACACAGAATTTTTCCTTTTCTTCTTTCGTTCGGAAGTTCGGTTCAAAATGCCAACTTTGACAGCATTTTCTGAAAGATCTATTGTGTTTACAAGAAAACGGAAAAAACAGATCGATGACATAGTTTATGAATAACAACACCTTCTAGTTTCATGCGTTTCCGAATAAAAATGAATTAAAACTTATGTCAGAAAGTTGACCCTTTGGATTTGAGAACAGCCTTAATATTAATTTGTACCAATCCTAATTCCCAATTATATTTTACTGTTTATAAAACTTTCAAATAATAGCACGTTTTAAATAATTATAACTTTTATAATTGCCACTTATAATTACTTCATATCTTGATAATAAAGTTCTTAGCTGTGGCAGTTGCGATTGTGTGAAGACGATAGTTACGTAGCAAAAAGTAACTGAGTAAAATTAACAGGAATATTTAATATAAAAATATAGGCTAAAAGTGATTAAAGTAAACATGAAGGTGACAGGCATACAGAAAAACATGAAAATTACTTTATCATTACTGATCTTGAGAACATCACCGGTTGTGTGTAGGAAACTAGTACTTGTAGGTTTGTATATTAAAAAGGTTTATTAAGAGGCTACTTCATTGACGCAAAAACATCCGTTCTCTAATGTTAATCCTATGGAAGAATTTTTTTAAGACATCTCGTTTGCACTTTAATATTTTTAAGCATTTGTTTTCTTCTTTTGCATTGGCTATACTCGCTGTAAGAAAAATCGGCTTTTCAAGGACAAACGTCCTCTTTTCATTATCCCTTCGTTAGTCACTCTTCGGCCCTTATCTTAGGTTTGCAACCATGGTAACGAAGGGAAAATGAAAAAGGGACGTTTGGCCTTGAAAAGCTGATTTTTCCTACAGGAAGTATAGTTGAGATCGATCTGAATAAAGATCGTTTTTTCACTTTTTTCGATTTTACTTACAGGTTTTCTTTTTGTTTTAAATTAGAATACTTTTACTTTCGGAACCGGTTTCAAAAGTGAAAGTTCTCATTAAAAAAAACCTGCAAAGAAAATCGAAAAAGTAAAAAACGACCTTTGTACAGACCGATCTCAGGTAATACAAGCAAAAAACGCTTAAAAATATTGAAATGGAAAACAAGATATTTTAAAAAAATTCTGCCATAGCATTAACATTAGCAAACGGGTGTTTTCGCGTGAGTGAAGTAGCCCCTTAAGCCTTTATGATTATTGTAATCAGTTTTAGCAAATATATATTTTTTTAATGGATTTTATTTAATTTTAATGGAAATCGTAAACATTCCCCGTTCTCACCATGTGCCAGCGCTCCAAACAACTTGCATGTAAAAGACGGATTTTGATTTCCATCGTTAAATTAAGCATGAAAAAGTGGCTATAACATCTTTTCTGTATTTGAAAGAAAAGAAACGTGGCAATTGCTGCCAGTTCATTTTTACTGGTAAACAAATGGGGTCAAAATAATTTAAAAAAAGAAGATCATTTTGCTATTCTTTTTAAAAGCTAGAAAACTTTATTCGTTGACGTAGGGAGTTACATTAAGATCGGCAGTTCGGTTTGATTTAAGCTTGTGTACTTTGATTAAAGAAAACATTAGTTTGAATTTACAAAAGCAGTTTCTACTTTAATCAAAAATACCTCATTAAAACTTAAAATGCACATTTTTACTATTGACTAGGTAAAATACTCTTTTCCGACATTTGTAGATTTTATTTGTACTGTAGATTTTATGACTTTTTCTTACCCCAATTCATGTATCAAAATATTTTCCTTTTGTGACTATTTTACAAATTATGATCAATTATTTCAATAAAATGTGCAATGTGTGTCAAAAATCTGATAATTCTGGAATTAGCTTTAAAATTTGTAATGTTCGGTACAGACACTTTAAATTTTACATGCACTAGATGAAAGCAAACAAGTTACTTTGGACGTTTTAACCGACAAACTTTTCAAAGAAAATTATTTGAACCTTTTAAAAAATTCCTCTAAAATGAAATACATGTAAAGTAACAAATTCAGATTAAATTTTAATTGCATTTCACTTGTTAACTCGTTATTAAAAAGGTGGTTACAGCGTTTCTATAATATGACAAATAACTCAAGTAGTCTAATGTTTAAAAATTAATAAAATTTAACAAGGTTTATAGAATTAAGAAGATAATTTTATAATGAGCCAGTATTTGCAAAGAAAAAAAGTATTTTAAAAATTAAGTGGCAGTTAGAACTTAGAAAGAATGTGTCCCCCAATTTTTTGCATTTTGGAAAGAAAAATGATAATCTTTGATCAAGTTTTGAAGGAACTGGGGGTGGAAAGGAAAAGCGCATACCTTTGTCTTCTTTCCTCACAAGAAAACTCAGGAAAAGGCAAGAAATAACACCTCGCATTTACATTCGTACTCTCAAACTTTTTAATTTTAATGCAGACTACCTGCTCAAAACTTTTAATATCAAATGACCAGAAAATATTAAAAAAAAAAATAATAATAATAAATAAAAATATCCAAAACGTACATTAACATATTTTGTGTCAATGTGTACTTTGTTTCTATGTATTGTAAAATCTTCTTTCAAATAAAGAAAAGAAAAAAAATCAATAAATATACCAAAAAACAAGAATTTCCTATGCATAACATGAATACATTTTCAATGCAAAAACGTCAAGAATAACCAGCATCCTCATTCCATTGTAAATGGCAATCCTATTTACATTCCTGGACTTACACCACTCTCACTTTCATCTGCTACCGGACTCTGCATTACACGTGACGTCACACTTAACACAATGTTTCCGCCCCTTCGATTAATGAAAAAAGGCACTCAGGGAAAAGGTAATAGCAACAATAGTAATACCTAATAATAATGGTCAAAAATGAAAGTGAGGGAATAAAAAGAAAACAGGTTCTTTCCTTTCACGATTGTCTGGACCTTGTACACACAGCACGTTTTACAGTGCAGGCAATAACTTGGTTTACTGAGGTGGCATTAATGTCATTTAAGATGTCTTTCTGCTCAAGGTCAGAGGATTAGTTTGATAGATTCATTAAATAAGGAAAATTTAAATTTTGGGGCTATTAAGATAATTTAATTTAAACAGCATGTGGACACAATCGGATTTCCTGATTATTTCACTGCAAATTTGATGTTTTCACTTCAAATTCCTGAATCTATTCGAAAACATATTAAGAGTATATTTCATATTCATAATTTATCATATATCCATTTAAAAAGATTCGCGGTGTAGACATTAATCCAATAAACTGACTCCTAAGTAATTTAGGGGTGATTGTGAATTCGTGGAAAAAAAAAAAAAAATACCCGAAATTTTAGCCAGAAAAAGTTTTCTTATGGGTGAGAGAACATATAATATACGTACTGCAGGGACGTCCAATCCTCTCATTATGAAAAATATTAATTTTAATTATGTTGAGAAATCATATGAAATTGATATTTTAGTCTTATTTTATGAGTTTAACTGAGAGAAAAACCGGAATTCTGGTATTGAAAATGAAATACATGAATTCAGGTACATTACCTCAACACAATCAACCCTGGCTAATTAAAAACCCATCTTTAATATACAATAGAGTGCCGATTATCGGAACTCCAATTAACCGAACTTCCAATTATCCGAACAACCTATTTCTCTCAAAAAAATTTTAAACCGAACTTTTATTTATCCGAGCAGCCCATTTCTCTCATTTTTTATTTTTTATTTTTTAATGATGATGAAATTGTGGATGAGATTTAAGATGAAAAAGAAACTGAAGAAATGAAAACGAATGCTCTGAAAATGACACAGGTCCATCACATAACGAATCCTTTGAATGTTTGGAAAAAAAATATGAAATGGCTCGAACGGCAGAACTCTGATCCCATTCAACTAATGTATTTAAGAAGAATTCGAGATATGGCAGCTTTGGAAAGAACGTCTTCTTTAAAACAAGCAACAATCGAAAGCTATTTTGCTTAAATTATAATCTCTGAAGTTCAGAATATGATAAAAAAGAAAATTTTAAATGATAAAAAGTAAAAATCAGTTTTTAAACACGCTAGCACTAACTGGTGCTGCCAGTCTTAAGCCTGGATAAAGAGTGAAGGTTTTAGTATAGCCAGGAACATCCCTAAATTGTCTGTTCATTTATCCGATTTTTTGTTTATCCGAACTAGGGTCGGTCCCGACTTGTTCGGATAATCGGCGCTCTACTGTAACTGAAGATCTATATGGTGAATACAACACCAGTTATTTTTATTTTTACCATCACTTTAATATACAGTAAACTGTGTCTAAGGCGGAAGCGATCGGGACCAAGAAAATTTTCCGCAGTAGACAATATTCCGCCTTAGACACATTTTACTCTATGTATATGAATTCACAGGGACTTGAAAATCTTTCCGAGTTAGACAGATTTCTGTCTTACACAGAGTACGCCTTACAGAGAGTTTACTGTATATATTTTTGCCGATTTGCTCAATGAGGAGTCGGTTTGCTGCCGATGTCTCTTATCAAACCATAATATTCTCTGGGAGAAAAAATTCCTATTCAGTAGGTAGGGGAATAAATTATGTAATGCTATTAGAACTCATTAGGATTAGGCATTACCAAGGCTAAATTTTGGAGTTAAAAATATATAATAAGCTTTTGGAAATAAGCATTTTTCTCTCTTCTTTGATGCGAATTTTCATGCAAAAGTTGTACGTTTCCAAAAGAGTTTGACTCCAATGCTAATTTAAACATATATACGTTCTTATCCTATAGTAACTAGAGTTCACTTAGTAATATTTAAACTTTTAGCCCTATCTGTACATATCTTGTGCGTGCAGAGTAATTTTTGCATTACCTAATTACAGAATTCCTACGATTAAATAAGCCCATCAACCAATTTTACGGTTTTTTTTCATGTCAAACATAATCCGTACAAGAAAAAAATAATGAAATGTAATTACGTTTCTGTGTCTTTTTTAGTTTACATTTTATTTATTAAAAACTTTGGTTTTATTTGTTTTGAAAGGGGGGGGGGGACGGAAAGCAAAGATTATTATTCGGAAATAGCGATACACAAAAGTAAAAATTCGTATACGTGACTCTTGTCTCGAAGCGGTTAAAATTTCAAGAATGTTTACTAAAGACTTTCAATGGGTGAAGTGCTAATAACGCATCAGTAATATTAAAGCAATAGTTATTTCAAAATTAACTAAACTTTTGGAATAATTATTACTTTAATATTAGTGATGCGCTATTAGCACTCTCCACCTGTTTGACACACGATAAAAAGCAGAAAATAAGTACGAAGTTTAAGATTTACGATATAAATATTTTTAAATATGGAATGCAACAAATTAAAATTGCATCGCTAAAGACAGAAACAGTTTAGCAAAAATACACCTTAAACAGAACACAAGATGCACAATACAATGTTTTTAACAAAACACATCTGGCAATTTCCCTGACGAAATCTCAAAAACGTCCGTCAAGCAACAAAATTCGCGGATCTTTTTGCAGTTGTTCGACGAATTTCGCAATTTTCCCCCTCTCCCCGAAACCTATTTGACGAACTTCGCGATTTTTTCTCGAAACCGTTTGCCGAATTTCGCGATTTCCCCCCCCCCCCCCCCCCCTCAAACTTTGCCATGAATTTTTAGAAAACATTAAATTCTCCGACTTTTCCTGTATATTTTTAATTTTCCCTGATTTCCGATGACTTTTTAGATTTTCCATGTCCTTGCGAATCCTACAATATGGTTAAGTATTGTTGTGTTTTTTGTTGTTGTTGTTGTTTTTCCCTTTAAATAATAAATGAAGGCGTTTCTAAAAAATACTGCGCAGAAATCAAATTACTTATAATAGAAAATACGAGTGTAAAATAATCGCAGACCTCGATATCTATTTTTTTTTTTTTTTTTTTTTTTTTTTTACATTTATAAAAATCCATGTCATAATACAAAGTCTAATCTCGCAGTAAAGGTAATACACGCTTTGGCCTTAATTTTAAGTCATAAAGGAATCAGTAAATATGTTATGAAATGAAACGAATACTTAATTAAATTGGAAAGAGATAAAAAATAATGCAAATTAAAATCTTCACTCTTTTCATCACGATTCATAGGAAAGTAAGAAAACAAAATGTTGAATTTAATTTTTACTCGTGTAATATAACACAGCGAAATTACATACTGAAACAAGTAAAAAATTACATAATGCAAAATAATTAAAGACAACACGGCAAAGCATGGCCATGATGATATCTTCATTGTTGCACCTTACAATGGAGAGGGTGGAGAGAACGGATACGTAATGGTCAGAATTCGTGACAACGCGAGCTATTACATCGCCAATAGGATAGAGTTAATATTGCATTCAGTTTTTCAATTAACAGAACATTGCCTTTCGGCTAAACATCAAGTGATATTGGAAAAGTATGAACAACAAGTAACTCAGAATTGTTAGATTTTTTTTTGTCTTCTTTGAGTCTCAGACTGATCGAATAATCTTTGCACAAATACTTTTTATTCAGAAATACGATATACCAGCAGGGAAGCAATTTCTAAACAAATAGTAATAAATCTGTTCTTCGCACGGATAGACGGACAAAATAAAAAATAAAATAATAAAATTTAATAATAATTTATTTATTACATATACTCATCAACCCTAAACATAGAAAAACTGAGGCTTACTTTCTGTTGGTGAAAACCGTGCTTTGATACAGGGATATGTTTAGGAAAATTTTAGATCCTTTAAAGGGCCCTCACAAAATTTTTTATCCCCAAATAGGACCCTTCACAAAACATTTCATCCCAAAACAGGACCCTTCACAAAACATTTCATCCCAAAACAGGACCCTTCACAAAACATTTCATCCCAAAACAGGACCCTTCACAAACCATTTCATCACAAAACAGGACCCTTCACAAAACATTTCATCCCAAAACAGGACCCTTCACAAACCATTTCATCACAAAACAGGACCCTTCACAAACCATTTCATCACAAAACAGGACCCTTCACAAAACATTTTATCCCAAAACAGGACTTTTCACAAAATTATTTGTCTCTTAAATAGACCTTTCACAGAATTTTTTCACCTTCAGATTGAACTTTCCACAAATTTAGTCATTTAAAAATAAAATCTGGCCTGTAAGTAAGCAGTTTAACTCACCAAAAAGCATATTACTTAGCTTTTTATATATGAATGATAGAATATGAAGACATCGACAATTTGAAATTCACATGACTAGAATTTTCACAAAAAAAAACTTCACAATTTCACAAAAACAGGACCCTGTGAAAAAAGTCTGGACACTATTCTAACCCTGGATTCTATCAGCAAGGATCAGTCCAGACTTTCCTCCCAGGCTCCTGTTTTTGTCAAATTGTCACTTTTTACATTTGTGAAAAATCTAGTCATAATTTTGTGAATCTGAAAAGGTCATTTATTCAGGTCCTTGTTTATATATACATTTTTTAAGAAGATATATGCATGTAAAATACATATATTTTCTTTATGTATGTAAAAGTGACATGTCCGATTTTACTTTTAAATGATTAAATTTGTGAAAAGCCTATTTTTAAGACAAAGAATTTTGAGAAGGGCTTTTATGGCAGGCATAAAAGTAGGAAACGGGAGAAAGGTGTAATTTTTTTTTCCATCTATACAATAAGGCCAAACTCGTATAATTTAGACACATTTTAAGAGTTATTCATACAATATAAAATGAATTATAACTGCAGATATGATTGTTATTTTCTTTTTGTAACTTAGAAAGTATTAAAATAAAAAATAAACAATAAATGTATAAATTCATTAAATCAAAAAAGAAAGTTGGAAACAGTTTGCTAAAAGTATAAATCCATCCAAATTTATCTGATGAACACATGTGAAGTACAGAGATTAATTTTTCAAAATAAATGTATTATTTTGAATGATTTGACTGTTTAAGACTTTACTTTAAAAAAATATATATCTATACTAAATATATGCATGCCAAATTGATCTTTTCTCTAGAAATATATTTCCAAAAATGTATCACTGAAATTACCCAGAAGTGTTTTATAGGTAAACATAATTAAATATCCTAATCCAAAAAGAACCTTATGGAAACTTCACTTTCAGATACTTATAATAAAAGCTTGCATAGTACAGCAATACAGAAACAAACTCCAAGGATTTGAGTAGACAAAATGTTTAATTACTAAGTTTTCTAGACCCCCCCCCCCCCCCTCCAAATATGCTTCTAATATTTTCTTTGCATTTTTGTATCAATCCAGAGGATGTCAAAATTTGCTTTTAAAAAGGTGAAATTCCTCCTTTAGGAAGAACTCTTTCATGCCTGTTATGGTGAAAAGTTTTGTGAAGGGTCCTGTTTTGAAATGAAAACTTTTGTGAAGGGTCCTGTTTTGAAATGAAAACTTTTGTGACTATTTCTTCCTAAACAGATCCCTGATTAGGTATAGATTAATCGCCTAACTGAAAGATTATAGGTGAAGAGTTCGCCCAAGCGGAAACAATTTTAACGACTTTTAAACATTTATTCTTAGAAGTTTCAAAAATTTACTTCGTAACAATTTAATCTCTGCTATTTTATAGCATATTTCAGTTAACATGAAAGCGAGCCCTTTATTTCTGTAACTGCGATAGTATAATTCAGCGAACAAATATCCTTAAGTTTTAATCTTTTACTAGTGGTCATTCCTTTAAAATAAAAATTCATTATAAAAGTTTCTTGTATTGTAAGTTTAATACATACAACTATGATGTCGTGAACGAGTCCTTTAATCCTCGCTTCCAAGTTACAAGCAGCCTCTTGTGGGGGAAATACATTTACAGGTCTTTTCTCACATAGCAGGAACTTTCATCAAATAATAAAAATTTAGAAAAATTCTAGACGGACAACGTCTATTTTCAATACATAAAATATTAAATACTGCATTTACTTTATCTGAAAGAGTGCGGTTGTCCGTAGTTTTATAAGGGCAAACCAATAAAATTTAATAGCTAAGGTATATTTAAAGAAAAAAATATACAGTAGAACCTCGATATCTCGAATCTGTGGGGAAGAGAAGAAATTTCGAGATATAGGGTTTTCGAGTTATCAAGGTTTTGACAAAATTAAATTCTAATCTCACAAACTGCTTTTTGCTATGAAAAATAAGATTCATCAAAAGCTACACATAAACTGCTAATAATTAACAAATTACACTTCTCAGAGTTTTAATAATTTCAAAATTGTTTTGCACAGATTCTTGTTTTGATTAAATAATATCCATTTCGCATTAAGAAATGCATTCAGTTTTTTCGAAAGAAAAAGTACTTAATTGAAGTCTGCCGTCTTGCAGAATCTTTTTACAATTGCATAGTTTTCTCTAACATAGCAGTGGTGCTAAATGCTTCAGTTCTAATATTTTCGTTTAATTAAGAAAGCTCTCCAGCAGCATCTGCATTAAACACATCACCTGCTTTATAATCCTTTAAAAGAGAAGGAAGTTCTGAAAGCTACTCTTCACAGGTAGCTGTATCTCCCGATGCACTTTCACATCAAAGTTTCCAAAAAACGATGTTGTGTCTTTTTTCGGTATCAAAAGCCTTCCATTCTTACCCTTTAAGTTCTTTGTATCAACAAAGGGATAAAAGAATGTGAAACCAACATCCAGATCAAACTGACTGTACAGCTAACAATAGCCAAAAGTCAAACTAATTTCTGTGGGAAAAAATTCGACATATCAAGGGTTTTGGAAAATATATTTCGAGATAACTATGGAAAATATATAAGAATTTTGATGGAAATGTAGGGGAAATTTCATTTTTCGAGATATCAAGGGTTTCGAGATAAGGAGGTTCGAGATATCGAGGTCCGACTGTATTTTGTTTGCTCAAATCTTATATTAAAAGCAGTAGTATGCAAAGCACCCACTATTTCTCTCTACTTTCAGTAGAATTAAAAATTCCTAAATATCCGCCCTTTCACTAGAAAACTTCTAACATTTTCAGATATGAAATTTCTGATACATACCTATTTTTCATCTAACAACATCGTAACAAACAGGAAAAGTAAAAAAGGAATTTTCAAAAAATTACCTATAAAGAGAAAAAATAACGCCTTATGTATAATATTGCCAAATATTAAAAGTTAACATTTAAGAGATAACACAAAACAATATGGCAGTAGAAAAACAACAACAACAAAAAAAAAAAGGCGCACAGTTATACCTCCAGCTGAAGAGTGAATTGCAGTTTTCGCAGACTAAATTTATGAACTAATTACGGATTAGAAACGGGAAGTAACCAGTGTTAATGGCTTACGGGATACGATATCAAATGAACGCTAATGATATTAGTAATTATTGTAAGTAAAATTAATGATAGGGATGGATAGGGATTCATACAAAACCGCATTTAATACTTCAACCCACTCAGAGGGTAAAGATCATTACGAACCAGGGACTCAAGATGTGGCACGAGAAGTTGAACCGTACTTATACTGGATTTTAAATACAGCACACATCCAAATAGGTTAATTATAATGAAGCAGAAAATATAACAGTACAAGTCAAAATTTATAATAAATTATTTTTGACAGCAACAGAAATCATTAGTTTTACACAACATTAGCGATTTTTTTCCCCCTAATGGAACTAGCTGAATGCTATTGGAAAATTTATATAGACCCTTACCTCTTCAAACAGGAAAATTTAAGCGCAATTAAAAAATAAATAATAATCGATCATAATAGTTGCCTAAATTATTGTGGGTTCTAAAAATAAAGCACCAACGCTAATTTTAGGCATTTTATCATAGATAACAAAACAGGATGATTCATCTGAGCCGAAGAAAAAGAAAAACGTTAGAGATTAAACTGCATACTAACAATCTACATAACTAAAATATATCACAACTTAAAATACTAGTTAGTAGTACTGATAAGTATGCCCTCATCTTTCATTGAATCCTCGTATTAAACCATTTATAGTACGACGATAATTCTTTATAGATTTGATTAGGTGCATTATTTATTCGCTGGGGAAGTTATTGTGCGGGTAATAGGGGTAATTATCCCCCTAAACTTTTGAAAAGTTGCCCCCCCCCCCCCGTTTTTCATAGAAAAACGTATAGACCATGAAAATTATTCCCATCATCGGAAAATTTTAATACGATTATCCATCCTAGGACGGCCTTCCAGAACCGCCCTTGGCTTCATTAGTTGAAGATTGCTCCTTTTCCTTTCACCACATACTATATTTTTACGAAAAGCAGCAATTGATTTTAAATATTTCTTGAAAGCTGTGAACGAAATTTTAGCAGAAACTTGTGACTGTTTGCACGCAAGCACAGCGCACACACGTGGGGGAGGAGGAGAAAACAAAACAAACATTTGTGGACATTAGTACATCCGTACTGATTGACGGAAGTAAACAACAAACGCAGAGCAATCCGAATGATTTCCGTAATTTTTGACTGTCTGCATTATTTGGGGTTATGCTGAAGACAGAAACATGATATTCTAACATACTTTTGCAATCCACTTTTCAGCCAGTTTCATCCAAAGATAAAAAATTTAGTAAAAAAGACTTAGCTTTCGAGACTTTCTCCTTATTAGTTTAAACCAATCTTAAAATTTAACTGGCTGTGACAAAATAAAAATTTTGAAGATTGTTTATTCTGCACATCATTTTGCTCACATAATCAGCGGAACGTACTTTGAGCACAACGCGTTAACATCCCAAAACACCATGACTGACGAGTAATTCATCGTTCGCCAGGAAATATATCACGTCATAGTAAAGAAGGACAGACACTCATCATTCATCACGATATGGTGTCAAGCTGTGATTTATATGGGCACATCAGACTTTTGCCAGAGTGGATTTTTTTTTTTCTCCAACTGCCTATGGCTGGGGCAATGATATTTAAAAATATAGTTTGGGCGATACGTATATGTTTCATATCATAGTTATTCAACCTTTTATTTACAAAGGAAAGGCCATTTTATTAATTTATGTCCATGTTAAACGAATACTAGAATGGTTCTAATGCAACTAAATGAACCAAAGCTAACATTACACAAAATATATTTTTAAAAAATTTAACCGATAAAATTTCGTAGGAAAAATTGTGTCCGACAGCTCATATCTCGAAAACAGTTTAATAGATTCAATTTTAATAATCCATTAGCTCCAAACGTTATCATATGACTGCTGTAAAAAAAGTGCAAAAAAACACCGCAAATGAAGCTGAAATATTTTTGCCACTTTTTTTGAGAGGGGGAGGTGTTGTTTCATTTAATAATATTTCAGGGTTTCCCAGCAAAACATGACTGGCAAATTCCCTGACTTTCCCTGACCAAACGGGCATAGAACGAAATTCTCTACTTATTTTTGCAATCCTCTGTCAAAATTAGCGATTTTTTTCCCCGAGACTATTTGATGAATGTCGCGTCATTTTTCATTTTTTCTCCAAGACTTTTCCATGTCTTTTCAGAAAATATTTGTAAATTCCCTGACTTTTCCTATATATTTTGAAATTTCCCTGACTACTTTGAAATTCCATGACTTTCCAGATTTTCCATGACGCTGAGAATCCTGTATTTATGAAATCATTAGTTTTAGTTACACTGTTTTTTCCGGGTTAACTTAATATTAAGTTGCAATTTTAATTAACTTAAAATGCTTGCACCCACAGGAACGAAATTCATAGCACGTTCGGTGTAATGAATGGCACGTAGGAAAAGTCAAGCTTAGATTTTATAAGATACTGTACTGTGCATTGATAAACATAATTTATATAGGAATATAGTTTCATTTATTTATTTTAATTTCTTAAGAGATTTTACATAATGTCAGACAATTTGAATGAAATTTTTTGGCATTGAAAATGTTGATACAGCAAAACACAATTATTTTAACTTAATTTTCACATGGAGAAAAGTAGTCCAACATACTCATTTTATATTCTAATGTTCTTCATGTACCAGTTAAAATTTTAAAACTGTTGAAAGATTACATTACACATAGAGAATTATCTTTTATATTTAATGAAATATTATCATGAAAGAATTAAAAATGATTAGATAAAGTGAAAATGTTAATTTCAGCAGTTAAAAATTTAAACCAAGTTTTAAATGCATGCTATAAAAATGAGCATTCCATGTATTGCTTTGAATATTTAAGATAACAGAATCTAAGCAAAACAAACATTCTGAAAGTACTGTATGCAAAGAACAAATAAAATAAATGTATATATACAGAAAAATTCGCAGATGTTCTTAAGTATAACTCAAAGTTTCAAACTGCAATTCTCTTGTTTTTAAGCGCCACCTCCCAAATCTGTATTAAAAAGCAACCATATTTAAAAAAATATTTTGAACCCTCAAACAAAAATTCTGCATTTAAAATACTGCTCAAATTAATTTCTTTCAACCCTTTTTTCATATAAATTTCGAAGTAACATATTTCTTCTTACAAAGTACAAAAAATAATGGAATAAAAACCTCAAACAACAGGAAGAAACAAGGAAAAATGAAAACAAAAACCCCTGAAAAAAAAAAAAAAAAAAACTACCACCCGTGTATGATAGAAGCATAAAAGAACAAAGTTATAAAAACTTGATCCAATATTAAAAACTTAAGTTAAAAAATAATCCCAACCACGAAATCCGCAAAGAAAGTAACCACGGTAGTACCCGAAGAAACACAAAAACTCTACACTGAAATAAACTTGAAAATAATGACTCTGTAATTTCAATGTCCGCTACAAAATCATACAAGAATGGGGGAATACAAAGAAAATGCCCCCCACCCCACATTTAATGTTGTGCCCGCTTTATCCGTTCTGATACCCCCAACAAATTTTTTCCCGCCCTTTTCAAAGACAGATCAGTCAAAGCGCATGCATGAGGAGTAATCTGTAATTTTCTTAATGTTTCCCAATTCGAGTAGGAACGACCTGTGGACGCCAGCATCTCTCGGAAGTAGGGTTATCCGACGATGTAAGACGGTAGCCAAAGTTGGCGAAATTCGATTCTCAGATGAAAAGCGGAAGAGCAGCTTTATTAATGAACATTGCTCTCTCTTGCGGTTTTACTTTCGCGGGCCTAAAGCGTGCGGTTTTCACCTATTAGTGAGGTGTTAACTTTCATCTGTTAGTAATGTGTTAATATTAAAAGCTCCCATATTTACAATAATTTACCTTTTAAAAGTTTTGATTAATTTTAAACATATGCATGAAATAAATTTATCGCAAATGCCATGCATCTAGATACACTGTTACATATTGCTAGTGTTAAAAATTAAAGCGGTTCCCACAACGTTATCACAAGGATATCAATCTCGCAGTTTTATAATGAGTGTGGTTTTCACCTGTTTCTAAGATATTAATAAACTTGCCAAGAATTCCTAGCTTTACAATAGTATTTTCTGGGCTTTTAAGATTAATTTTAACTTAAACAAATTATTCAAAAAGGCATTAACTGTATTAATCGTTAGTTGGAGAGGGGAGATGTCAGTATTTAAAAATTAAAGCATTTAGATCTGATAAATCATTAGAACTTTTTCTTTTCTTTCTACAAACTATTGAACATCAAGATTTTTTTTTCTTTCCATGGCTAATGATTGGTTAATCCAAATGACTTCAGGAAAAAGTGTTTATATGCTAAATATTTTAGTAGATACATAGTTTTAGCACCAAGTTCCATGCATTTTGTCTAATCAGGATGAAATTCTTCATATATCACTCAGTTAAATACATACATATATTTATATAAATAATATATTTCCTCTGCAACTAAACCCAAATTTAAGAATATGTAATAAGTATTCAAGAAGTACATATGTTCAGTTCCCAAACAATAAGAAAAATGACTGGAAGCCTAAGCTCCTAAGCAATTCTAGAAAACTGTTGAAAGATTCATTGAAGCTGATATAGAAAATCCGAGTTGCAAGGACGGAGCGAAAGGGGGTAAACAAAAGAAATTGCATGAGGTTTAAATACTCTTTACAGTGCTTATGAAAAGCAAAGTTAGATTTTCCTGCCAATGCAATTTTAAATCCTTAATTTTAAAATCAGAAAAAATTTACTGAATTTTCTTATAAGTTTAAACTTTTTCTGACTTTCTGGGAAATTTCAGATTCCTCCCTTTTTTCTGGTTATCCAGGTGGCTAGGACCCCTGAGATATTTATTAATAAATAATGTGTTAAGAAAGATGATATGGGAGAGGGGTAAAGAAATAACTAAATATACTTAAAATCGCATAACTTAGAAAAAAAGAATAAATGGAGAATTAGGAAAAAAGAAAAGTTAAAATTATTAACATACTAACCGTTACAAAATTGCATGCTAATTGAAGATATTTATCGAAAAAGATGAACATAAAATGTACATTTTTAAACCTAAAATCCATTTTTTTTCTTTTTTTAAATGAGTGAAGGTGTTATGAGATGAGGTGTATCATAATAAAATTTTAAAAAGTTAAATAATTTTTTTTCAATTTAAAAATTAAATGTAAATTAGCTTTGAGAATTTAGCACACCTCTTAACGCAAATATATCGTACCAATTAAATAATTCAGAATTTGCAACAAAAGCTCTCATTTCCAATTTTCTCAAAATTTAATTTTTCTTACATACATAACATCCTACACCGAGGTTTTCATTTTCGATCACGATTTCTAAACACTAACCAAAACGCGCGAATATACATTTTTACAAGACCTATCATCATCCCATTCCATCCCACCCTCAGAGTTACATGAGAAGTCTATGTTCCCACCCTTTATAAAGGTTGGACGCTGCAACAACTCAAAGACAGTGTGTACTTTCATAGGCGCATACTATGCTGTATGTTGGCGATAATCACCGTCTGGTTTGAAGGAAATTATTATTTACAAACGAAATAAAAATTTTGGATTAGTTAATTCAACAATAAATTGATTTTAAGAGAGTTAGTTGAATTTAGTCTCTTTTTAAGAGTTTAACTTCAGCTTTATGATAAAATTGCCTGAAATCACGAAAATTAAAATTTTAAGGTAGACGTTTACCAATTTTTCCCCCCTCCTTTTCCCTTAAATTTTAATTCCTTCAAACGTACACATTTGGTCAAAAACTAATGTACAAATTCTATTAAATTTGTTGCAAGAGATTGTGTATGGATTTTATGTGTTGTCTGCTAATGTCCCATCCTATATAAAGGTTAGATGCTGCAATAACTCAAAGATAGTAGACGCTTATACAAATATACGCTAAGTTCTAATTTAGCGATAAATACCGCCTGTTTTGAAGGAAGTAATTTAGTTATTTATAAAAAAATTTAAATTAATTGTTGGTTTAGTTAATTCAATAATAAATCGACTATAAGAGATAATTGAATGTACCTCTTTTTAAGAATTTTTAACTTTGTTGTTTAAGTTTTATGATAAAATTAAAAAATTATGGTACACGTTTACCAAAATGTAATTTTTTTTTCACTTTCTCTTCAAATTTTAATTTATTGAAACAAATACTTTTGGCCCGAATTTAATATACAAAATCCTATTAAATCTATTGCAAGAGATTGTGCACGGGTTTTTATATGTTCCTGGTCTGATAATGTAAAATTTCCAATATTATACGGGCAAAATAACGTATTAAAGGCTTTGTTAATAATAATAATATTTGAACTAATTTGATTAAAAAAAATTTTTAAGTCAAGCCTATTCTATAAAATAATTTATTTTGCTTATTGAAAAATGGACCTTATTTTTCGTACGTTAAACTTTACAGAAGGGGGGGGGGGAGGGGGTATTATGGTAGGTCTATTACGACTAGCATTATGAAAAAAAAGCTTAAGGCTCCTCGTCACTCAGTTTCCGAATTCCCCTCGGTAATGTTATGGGCATTTCATGCATTCTTGTATTTAAAATATCTCCTCGGGAAATTAATATTTTTAACTTCTTTTCTCTATGTACTCTTCTTGAAGGATGTCTTTTTTCTTAGTTGTCAAAATATTTCCAAAATCTATGCTTAGCATAGATTTTAGAAATATTTTGAGAACTAAGAAAAAAGGAGACTCCTTTAACAAGAGCACACAGAAAACAGAAATAAAAAATAATATCCTGAGGAGATATTTTAAATATAAGAATGCATCTAAGGCCCATAGACTCATAGGTGCCAACCCCAAACTAATCTTCCGCAATACTTGCGTTAATTTGACCCTGGTTTAATACGTTTCGAACCAGAATTTTTTTTAAGAAATGAAATTAAATATGTTCCACCTAGAAACCTGGAATTAAATAAATAAGCATTCATGAAAAGAAAATTCTGCTTCGAAATGTGGTTAACCTGGGTCAAATTAAACCAGACATTACGGAAGATTAGTGGAAGGTTGGAAGCTATGTAGACTTAACATTACGGAGGGGAATTCGGAAAGTGAGTGATGAGCAGTCTTAACTTATAAATTAATAAAAATACTGGATTCTTTCCTCTTTAATATCTAAATGAAGTTATTTAAGCCAAAGCAAAAATTCAACTTTGAGCACTTTAATATCGTTTTATCTCCTTAATAATGCAGTATATTTTAATAATTTTGTTTCATTTAAATTTAATAAAATAAAAATCATATATAAAATGTTATAGTAAAGGAATATTTATATTAAGTTTCAAAGGCATAGGATGACACATTAATGGTACACACCGCCCCTTCTCTCTTAAGAAAAAAGTTTATGTAAACGTATTCATACATCACTTAACTTAATTTCATATTTTATTTCAATAGATTAAAATGTAATAGCACATTTAACCTGATTTTAAAATCTTATTGTTTACTGCGGGGAAAAAAAATTACAGCTGAAATAAAGTTGTTTTAAAAAAGCAAAAATTAATTCAAATAATATATATTCAAATCAATTTTCTTCACATGTTCTAGTCCTAAACATGCTTCACGGACTGGGGTAGATGAATAAATAAGTGATCTCTTTTGGCTACTCGTTGGCTCTTACAAAGCGATCACGCGCCAAATATGTCGAAGACTTTCCTGAGTGAAAGGCCTCTCTCTCCCCGTTCTCCGTGCAAGGTGGAGAAGGGATCATTACAAAACTTGCGGGCCGCAAACCTACTCTTTAATCCTCATACCTCCTCTGATATTATAAAAAGAAATGGGGAGGATCAGAACAGATGCTACAAACTAAGCACACACGAAGATTGGCAAGATAAAATTTTATATGGAGGAGTTTTTTTAGCTGGTTATCATGCACAGATTCAAAGAAAGGGGTATTAAATTAGAAAACTTAAGTGTTTTGCCAAACTTAACAGAGCTATTAAAATTTAGATGTAGTATTAAACTATTAAAATAATTTTGCAAAGAGATCCAAGCAGAAATTTTGAAATAAAAGTTTGACAACTTATACATTTTGAAATTTTGTTTATCATATAAAACGGAATACATAATATGGATTCAGTTAAAAAGAAGAAAAAATGGAATTTAATAATTCTATTATATAATGGGTTTTCCCACCTCATTTATTTTATTATTATTATATGATATATGGTTGAGAATTTTCTATAAAAAACTGAAAAAATAATCTAGACAAACAAATATACAAATATTGTAATGCACGTATGTTCAATAAAGCTATTTTACTGCTCAATTAAATGAATTTTTTAACAGAAATCGCAATAAATCAAAATTACTTATTGCGTGCAATTGACAAGATTAAATAGAAAATCAGAAAAAGGGGTTAAAATCGCTCAAATTTTGCAAAAAAGAATGGAAGGGGATCAGATGAAATGCTACTAAGTAAATTGAATGTTTGATAAAACCCAAAATTTTCCGGGGGAAAGTTTTTTTTTTTTTTCCTTTTACGAAGGAAGTTCTAGAATACCTATATTAAAATTAGTGTTAATTTCTCAAGTTTTACCAACCAAGATGTAGATTTAAGCATAAAATCTTTTTACAGAAATAAAATATGAATAAGAATTTTATAGAATAAGAATAGAATAAGAATTTTACATTGTAATAAAATAAGTTATACTAATTATGTTAATAATAACTACAGAACGACGATATTTCGATAAACTGATTTATATAGCAGGATTTCCAGCAAAACATGTCTGGCAATTTTCCTGACCAAATCTCAAAAAATTCCAAGACCAAACAGGCATACAACGAAATTCGCTATTTATTTCCGCAATCCTTTGACAAAATTAGCGATTTTTTTTTTTTTCTGCAACCACTCTTTGAATTTTTGCAGTCGTTTGACGATTTTTCCCGTCCTTTTTCATGACTTTTCCTATAGAGGAGAGGGGGGCACATGCGAACAGTACATATTTCACTCAGTTAATTTGAAATAAAAAAAATTCAAAAAATTACCTATTGATGGTAGTACTGGTACCATCTTTTGGTTGAATTTTCAGAATAATAGGTCATTTTGATTTCTGGTAGTTGTAATTTGTTTGTTTTAGAAGGTGTGAAGTAAAAAAGTCTTCTAAGTTACAGAAGTAAAAATTCATTCAATACATTTTTTGAAGAAGAATATCAGCATCGCATTCTATAGTGGCATTAATTAGGTAAGTCTACAAAAAGTTTTGTTTCCTTATTTCAATTAAAAATATCTTTTTTATAAGTTAGGCTGAAGTTGGTAGAGGGGCAGATGTGAACAGAACATATGGGGGCAGATGTGAACAGTTTACAAGTGTATTTTTTAAGTCTGAGAATGCATATTTTTTTTTTTTTTAGTTTAAAATTTAATTATTTTTGTCAAACATTGAGCTATACACTCAATGTTTTTAGGATTGCTTCACAGTTTTAAGTTACTGGAAGTTAGATAACAATTAAAAGTCACTCAAAAGGAGTAGGCATATTAGTGTAAAATTTTACGATTAATTTCTTGTATCTATGTTCAAACATTTATTGATTTATTCACACAACTAGAAAGAGGGCATCTAATTAGTTTTTACCGGAGTTTTTATTCACAAAAAATTATTTTTGTCTTATTTATGCATGTTTTCACATGTGCCCCAGCTATGTTCACAACTACTCCTCCACCGGGGCACATGTGAACAAATTTAGACAATTTTTAGAATGGTGATATAAGTTAGAAATTCTTGATAAATGCATCCAAAAGTTTCACCAAAAGAACAAACAAATTCTAAATATTCATATAAATCAATTTTTGGTTCAATAGCTCATAACAAGTTTGAGAAATAGTCAAAAATGCAAAAATTGTTCACATGTGCCCCCCCTCTCCCCTATATTTTAAAATTTTTCCTGACAATGGCACATACAACACAACTACAAAATTTTCGAAACAGTACTAACCCTAGATTATATATATATATATCATACATTAAAATTAATTTAAACGACAACCAATGGAAAATTCTATTGAAATGATCATTTTAACAAATGAGTCAGGAATAACTACTAAAAAAGTATGATCCTGAATGGCCGAATCTGCAATAGTAAAAATTAATTTTTGAATAAAATATTTTTTTTTTCCATAGGATAATTTAAAAAAAAAAAAAGTCTATAAACTTATATGTTTATTTCATATTTTGTTCTAAAATATAACTAAAAATTTATAAGACTTTTTTCAAATTTCCAGTTTTTTTTCAGGGGGAAAAAATATAGCATTTCAAAACTTCCGTAAATTTTACAAATTCCACAAACAACGCAAGAGTACTAAAAAGAAAAAAAAAGATGTTTTTTAACTGGTTTAAAAAGATATACTACAATCAAAGAGATTTATTAAATAAGAATATTAACATACTTTTAGATGTTTTTCCGAAGTTGAGCAGACGTTTAATTTTTAGTTTAATATTAGATTAGATTAAAAAATATATTTTAAAGTTAAATAAAAGTCTTAGATTCTAAAAGATTTTTTATCTAGTTTTAATAACATAATATGCCCTTTTAACTCAGGCAGTTTCGGTATGTGTGTGTGTGTGGGGGGGGGGGGGGGGCTTCCTGCTTGCCTTTTATTTTTAAAAATACAATCTTTTTAACCCCTCATCCGAAAACACTGTTCTTGTTCCCCAGTCAAACAAATTGTGTCCTTATTGCCTTTTATATTAAAAAATTTGCTTGCATTATAAAAACTGACTCATTATCTCGAAAAGAGTTACCCAACTTCTCAATAAGTGCCTTCAAAAATAAAGTTTTCTTCCGAATATAAAATGTTATTTTGAAAATCTAAAAAGTACCCTTTTCCTGTGAGCAGCATTCTGCCCCCTCCCCCCCTTTTTTCCGTTGAGGGGAGGGGGTTGGTCTGTAATATGCATTACATAATACCGATCAAATGAAAGGATCTCAGGATATTGCATTATGATTAATATTTCCCAACATTGAATTTTTATAGTATCTAAATAAGCGGATCACACACTACAGACAAAGCAAAATTCTATCTGCGATGTGATTTAGCAACTAAAATATCATCGTATGATCGAGCTAACTATTAGTTATATAAAATAAATTAATAAATCAAAAGAAAATTAATTCAAACATTGAAAACTCTACATCCGATTTTAATCAGATTCAGCTTAATTTAAAATAAATTCCGATGATTTCGAAATGAAAAATCTAGACACTTCCAGCGTTTTACTTTTCTGACAAAGAAAAAATACTTCAAGCAAACAGGAATTTGAAGAATCATTTGGAGTGTATGTGATGGAGGAATGGTGGAAATGTCAGTTGAAAAAAAAAATAACTTTTTTTTATGCTTAAATACAATTTATGAATTGGATTTCTTTGAATGTAAAACAATGGAACTTGCCGTTATTTATCTAATATATACATTTATCTGAAATAAATAAATAAATCATAAGGGAATTAATCAAAGATTGAAAACTTGATATCAGATTTTAATAAGATTCAGCCTAATTCAAAATAAATCCAGACGATTTCAAAGGAAATTGTTGACATTTCCAGTACTTTCTCTTATCAAGGAAAAATACTTCAAGCAAACATTAATTTGAAGAATCATTTGGTGTTGTATGCAGGATCCGACTCAGACCATATAGGGCCCTGGGGCAAGCATCATTCTGACTGCCCACCTTTAGGGAAAATGTTCATAAATTATGCTGAAGTGACTAGTACTAACTTCATACCTACGGTATGTATACATAAATTTCGTAGCCGATACTATTCAGGGCATCATAAAAAATAAATAAATAGTTTGGTAAACGGGAGTATTCGTTAGCAATCTTTCCCTTTGCTTATCAACATATGTCAAAGTATCTAAAAGAAAAACGTTCCCAATTGGTCAGCATAAATTGTTTTAACTTGCCTCGTTATGAGGACAATGTCCATAATTAATTTCTTCTGAAAACAATGGAACACTAAGTTGTTATAATAAACTTGTAATCATTAGTTTTCTAATGATATAATTTGTTCTTTTTTTTTGCAGTGGGGAGGGGGAAGCATAAAGGGGAAGGACCGCACTCTCTACCTAATTATTTTTTTAATGTGAGAACTTTGCTCATTTTTGGTCAATTTTAACCATTTGGCACTGTCCTAAAAGATCCTGATTACTTCCATGGGGCCCCTCAAGTGTGGGGGGGGGGGGGAGCAGCTGCCCGCATGCCCCTGCATTAGTCAGGCCCTGTGTGCATGTGATAGAGCAATGGTGAAAACGTCAGTTGAAAAAAAATAAACCTTTTTAATGCTCAAATACAATTTAGGAGTGAGGTTTAAATTTTTGAAAAAAAAAATGTAAAAGTAATGAAACTGACCGTTATTTATCTATTTTGTTATGTATTTTTTTAAAGATAAATTCCATTAAAGAACGTCAATCTTAATAAGGGACAATATATTTTGCTTTTTAAGCATTTATAAATTTCACTTATTACTACGCCTAAAGTTTAAATTC
Source organism: Maratus speciosus (assembly GCA_963932465.1). Lineage (NCBI taxonomy): Eukaryota > Metazoa > Arthropoda > Arachnida > Araneae > Salticidae > Maratus > Maratus speciosus. Next base: position 383,011,640 of record OZ010791.1, read on the forward strand.
TAAAAAGAAAAAATAAATAAGATTTTTGCGCTGCATCAATATATATATACCAAGTTTTCTACCATCAACACACAGTGGGGAAATGAACACCACTTTCGTGCTAAAGAGGAAGAAAAAAAATCCCCCTTCCCAACGTAAAAACAAAATAAAAAATTAATAAAAAACAAAATCTTGCGGTCACCTCGACCCCCAAAACCCAAATGGGGAGAGGTAAAACTTGTAACCACAAATCTCCATTGGATGTATCAGGTAGCACGTGGTTGTCTATAAAAAGGGTTTCGCAGATATTAGGAACTGGAACTCGCCAAACCGATTGAAATCTTTGAACCTGACCTTGATTTCAACCTTGAGTACATTTCCCTTGGATTTATCCGTGGAGAGGGGATAGAATTTTTTTTTTATGTTTTGGAGGTTTCCGGAAAAAAGGGGGGAATCGGGGATCGGAAATATTTTACCTCAGGCAAAAAGAAAGGAATCCCAGATAAAAATAGGAACGTGCATTGTTTGTCGTTGAATGATGGTCAGTTTGAGCCTGGAAGAAAATTGCTGAGAGAGTTTTTTGGAAATAGGGGAGATTTGGAAGATCAAATGTAGATGTAGCTGTAACGAGTGGTCAACCCGAGGATGCATTTTAATTGGAACATGATCACATCGAACTGCTGGAGCAGAATAAATACTGTAGAATTCAAATAACATATTGCAGGACATCCACCATTGAAATATACAAGCATCTCTTTTAAATTATTGTAATAACTTTCGTTGTATTACAGCTCTAAAAAGATATATATTTTCCCCGCTCAAAAATGCAAAACTTTCTGACAGATTTACGAAACCATTTTTTTCCCCTTAAATGTATAAGCATGAATCTTGCAAACATGATTGTTAAAGGGATTTGTGAGTGAGCAGTTCATTGATAAATGAAATATTCTTGAATTATAAGCGATTGCTGTATCATGACGGCAATTTTTGTTTCTTTCTTGCGCTGGCTGCCACATAGGGAAATTCGATTCAAAACGCCAACTTAGACAGCATTTTTTGAAAGATATTCTGCTTTTACCGAAAAAATTTAAACTGTTCGTTTAGTTTCTGAAGGAGTGCGCCTGACGATTTCGTGAGCTTTCGAAAAAAAGATTTAAAAAATGTGTCAGGAAGTGGCCAGTTAGGATCTGACATTTGATAATAGCCTTAAATGGCCTGTACTAACACAGCGATATAATTGTCAGTATATGACTACATAAAATCTTTTCTTTGAAATGACACGCTGTTACACGGAGAGAATAAAATTTTGGAATCTTAAAATTTCCTGTTATAAATTGATATGACCCCCCACGCCTCTTCATATAATTCACGAGTAAATTATTACTCGAACGCTATCAATTATTTCTTACCTGAACTTTTACTTCAAGCTTTAATAGTTTTATTTTAAATTTTCAAACTAAGATTCCTAATCATTGTCAGCCTAACAGAAAATACGTTGTGAAAGTGGCAACCAGAGATAATAAATCCAAAATGTTAAACGTAAAGATCAGTCGTACCCGAAATTGTTAAGTAATTTAGAAGTTTCTACGGAAAATATTATATTTTTTGTTTTAAAAATTAATCTTTCACACAAAGATGAACCCCCAGGAATATGATGACTCGCTGACTTCGTTTATAAAGTCACCTGTTACTTATAGTCAGAGAGGGCTATGGACTTTCACCCAATAACCTGCACAACATCACTGTAGAAAGAGGAAAATTATGTCCTAAGTAAAAAAATTATTCTTTGTAAATGAATTTAAATACTCTGTGTGCGTGTTTTTTTTAACCATTTGGAAATATGGTTATTGTCCTCTGTCAGGGTAGAAAATCAAAAACATATCTGAAGCGTTTTATTGGTTGAATCCTCATTTTATTCGTTTTCTGATCGGTCTATACAGTAATCTGTATTTTCCCTTTACTTTCAACAGAGATGGATATTTCTGTTGCCACTATGACAAAAAAGTAATAAAACTACAAAAAAAATAATAATAATAACTCGGAAACAAATTGCATTTAAAAGTACATTTTTTTTCTCTATACGACGGTGTAAAAAGTAATATTGTGGGATGTTTAGAAGTTTAAGAAAGAAATTTCATTTAAAATTTGTCCAGGAATATTAATGTTTAATCCATGGCGTACGTAATGTATGACCAGCTCCGTAGAAGTTTTAAATTTTACAGTACCGAAAGATGTAATCCATGGCGTACGTAATGTATGATCAACTCCGTGCGATTTTTATGTCTTAAATTTTAGTCTTTGAAAAATCATTTTCCAAATGGTCGTTGTAATTTGTTAAATTGCATTTCCCCCCCCCCCCCCCCTTAACTAAAATCCCGATAGAATATAAGGTTGCTGTGAGGCTGCCTAATGAAATGTAGAAACCAGAAACAACGTAATACAAAGTTGACATAAGCCGTTGTAAATGAACAATATTTTTAAAATGCCATGATTCCCCCCCCCCCCCCCTCTTCCTCCACCGCGCAGTTTTGGATATTATTGGGTTAAAACTGTATTAGAAATTAAATGGCTTAGAAAAACAACACAAAATATATTTGAAGGAGTTCTTTTTCTGTGTTTGTGAAAAATGACTAATCTAATGTGCATAACGGCAATTAAAATGGATTTTTATTAATCATTAATTAAAAGTAATGAAAGAAACGCCATCGTACTAATTTAAATTTTTTTAATAAAACTTAACGAGCGGAATAATTTTGCTTTCGAATTACACTTCTAAAATGAGAAAAGCAGGCTTTTTCTTTCGTTTTTTTTTTTTTTTTTTATAAACATCAGAAACATGGACAATGTTCATTCTTGCAAGAAAGAAAAGCCACTAAAATTTAAATCATAAAACGTTATAAAAATAAATCAACAGAGGAAAACCCATAATAAAAATGAAAAACCACAACCATACGCTGCTTGCCACATCATTATAAGAACTTTCACCCCCGCGGCTTAAATTCCATTAAAATATTTTAATGACACCGTTTTAAATGTTTTCCTTTACGAAAATAAACAAGCGAATACGGTGAACGATATGTATTTACTAGAAAATATTTCAAAAACGCCATTCTTCCTTTAGCGCTCATCACGTTCATAAAGAAACATAAAATAAGAAGAAAAAAATAAATAAAACTCCACTTTTATGGGGGTTTGATTTCAAATGTCATTAAAATGCTTGGTTGGGGAAAAAAAAATCCTTTAATGTAATAAATAGATAAAGCGCCAAGAGGAAGATGGCATTTGCCCATTGTGCAGAATGTTATGCAATATCGGTAGTTGTAAATGTTAGTAGCAACTACATACAGTTTTGTAGGCTTTTAAGGTGGAGTTCAAACTTGGATGGGTTACCATAGCGACAGCAAGCCGTCGGGCGTGTGCCTGCATTTTATCTGGGCATTAAACGTATTCAAAAGGTGGGTTTACATTTGTAAAAGAGTCTCACGCCCAACTGCAGGTACCCCTGTAGTTTTATGACAACGGATGCTGCTGGTTTTAAACAGAGGGCGCCTTTTCTATGTATTATTTTCGTTCAGCCCGAGGCTCTGATGATGTCAACACACGTTTTGCTGTATTTGCCTACACGGGGAAACAAAAAAATTTATAGGGAGTGGAATTTTTTTATTTCGCGGAATGCAACACTTTATAAAGCACGCCACTGGAAATAAAGTACTTCCAGGATTGCGAAGTGTATAGCGACACCGATAAAAATTTGACCCCTTTAGTTTAAGAGGAAATAAGGGCAACCATTATATTTCGACATAAGAATGAAACCCTACTAAATTTGCATATCGAAAGAAAGCAAAAAAAAAAAAAATCAGTTTTATTAATATTACTAAAGTTAAACAAATATGCGAAAATATAATTTATAATTACAATTTATTAGATTACATTTGTTGAATTGTATTACCTATTACAATATATTTTACAGACGATTTAATTTTTTGATTATTCTGTAACATTATTCAGCGAGTTCAAAATAATTCCTACACTGTCATTTTTGGTTACACACAAAAAGTACGAATTGTCAGACGCTCAAAATCGTCAAAATCTAGAATAGCTTTTTTTTTTTTTTTTTTTCTTTCCGTTTATTATGTGTGCTTAAACGTACAATTTGTTCGGTTCAGCTATCCCCACCCCTTCCCCATTTCTGAAAAGTTTCCCCTAGGTATAAGTTAAAATTCTACAGCTTTCTATGTTTGAGGCCACATCTAAACTTACTAACTTCCCATTATAAACAAAAGTTGAATTTTACTGTGTCAATTTTCCAGCTTTTTAAAATATTTATTAAAGGTGGGAGCATGAGAGAGAATATTAACACTTTTTTTTAAAGTAAATACGAGGAAGTTACATTTAAACATATCAAAAACAGGAAATAAACACATATTATAATTGTTAAAGTCAAATAGGTTAAGAAATAGAAATTTTTATTTTTTATATATAAAGTTCCAATCATTAAAATTTTATTTTCAAGAATATGTATAAAGAAAACCTTTGGAAAGTCAGGAACCAAGTTAAGAACCCTGGGTTTTTTTTCATCTTTAATGGGAAGATTCTGATTATTAGAAACTCGGTACTGTTTATTTAGAAAATAACACAGTAAATAAAAAAGATGTTTAATTCATAAAAAAGAATAGAAAATGTTACCAGGGATCTATTCAAACTTTTCTCAAAGGATTCTGTTTATGAGTAATTCTAAGTAAAGTGGCGACTTAAACTGTCAGTATTAATCAGTTATACATATAAACTGATTATTTGCTTAATGAAATTGAAATATATATATATTTTTTTAATGTAAATATCATTCCTTCACTATTTCCTCATACACAAACATTGACTTAAAAAAATCTGTTAAAGATACTTAAATATTTAGCCACTTAATTGTATTGATATTTTATGTAATGAAAGAAATTGGGACATTGTTTATTGTTGTACCTAGTAATTGACATTCCCTCACATTTCTATAAATTTGTCTACACAGCAAATGGCAGCATTATGCATTATAAAGATCTAGGCTCAGCAACTTTCTTTAAATAGCTAGCACGTGGTTTTTTAAGTATTAGATCAAAGTAAGCATTTTTATTACCTGTCATTTTCTTAGTCGTCCCCGTTTAAACGAATATTGGCGGTTCCAGAAAAATATTCGATTAAGCAGGGAATTTGATTAAACGGAGATCCATAACTAATATTCAATGCGTAGTAAAAAGTAACAAGTTGGAAATTGCTCGTCAAACGTGGCAAATGAGGTGCGTTCGTACTATAACTAGTTTTATAATTATTTTTTGCACCCCATATTGTACTGAATGTATATTTTTTTGCACTTCATAAGTGCATTGTCTGTAACATCATTAAAATGCACTTGCAATAATTTTTTCCCATTGGCCGTAATGTAACGGAAAACCTTTGACTGTCCCTGTAATTAAACTATACATCCGATTTTCATAAAATTGGAAACAGCTCGACAAAATTTTGCAACTATTATATATTTAAAATTTCAGACGATTCGGAAGGCTGTAACAACATTAAAATGCACTTGCAATAATTTTTCCCATTGGCCGTAATGTAAAGAAAAACTTTTGACTGTCCCTGTAATTAAACTATACATCCGATTTTTATAAAATTTGAAATGGCTCGACAAAATTTTGCACCAATCATACATTTGAAATTTCAGACCATTCTGTTGGGTAGTTTTTGCTCTGTTATATGCGGACGGACGGACAGACGGACTGAACGACGACTATAGGTGCTACGTATTTATATAATTACGAACGCACCTAAAAATCAAGGTTGGTAAAAATCACGATTTTTTTAAAAAAAAAAATAAAAAAAATCCGATTTTTTTTATTTAAATCAGATTTTTTTTATTAATATTATTTGTGTACTGATTTATGTACGTGCATGTATTTATTTTTTTTCTGCTTAGATTTACACATTTCTATTAATTTCATTACATTTCTTAGATAAGAATTCAAGATATTTTAAATAAAAATTAAAAACTGTTGCAAACAAATTTAAAAGATTCACTTAAAACTTAAACTTTTATTATTCTACTATTAAATTTAAATTGTTATACATAAATCTATGAATGTTCTGTGTATAAATTTCTAGTTAATTTAAAGTTATTTATTTTTCATTAATGTGTTACTCCAATAATATATGAACAGATAATAAATGTAACAGAATTTTAAATGTATATGTGTTTTCCATTGCAGATTCAGATTCATGAATGTTATCACATAGACTGCAAGTTTATTTGTGTTTTACATTCTTGCCATAATACCCATCATTTTATCACTACACTATTTGCATATTACTATTGCACCTTTTCCAAAAATAGTATTTTTTTCTGTAAAACAAAGCCACATTGGATCTTTTTTTCTGCGAACCATTTTTCTTATGTATCAAAAAATCCAAAAGCTCTCTGTAACCGTACCTAGTATTGGTAAATGACATTGTTTCAACTTTTGATTCATACAATACTATACTAATCTAATAATTGACAAAATAGTTACCAGATGAAAAATAATCACATAACTGAAAACCTAAAACTATCAATTGTCAGTGCTATCTCCTCAGCGGTTGACAATTTCAACAATCAATCATGCTTAAGGTACAGTAGGAATCGCTGCTTAGCTTAGAAATAACAGGGATTTGTTTAGGAAAAATTTGGGTCCTTTAAAGGGCCTTTCACAATTTTTTAAATATTTAGACAGGACACTTCACGCAAATTTTCATCTTAAAATAGGGCCCTTCACAAAATTCTTTGTCTTCAAAATAGACCTTTCCCTAAACTTTTCTGTCGCTAGACTTAAACTTTCACAAATTAATTATTTTTAAATAAAATTTAACCTGTCACAAAAACAGTTGAAGTCAATAAAGTACCTATTACATACATTTATATACATATACATATATATATATATATATATATACACACACATACATAAATAAATGATCCTGTTAAAAACAAACAAGAATCTATATATAATGATTTTTTGAAATTCACAAAATTGTGATTATATTTTTCAATAAAAAAAAACTTCACAAATACAGGACACAAATCCTGGACAGACGCATGAATAAGGTACTAACTATAGCTTAAGCATTTAACTTTCTAAAATGAACTGATCATTTAAAAAATAAAACAATTAAAAAATGAGAGAGCATTTATCAATATTTTTGAGGAATACACTATGGATTGATAATATATTTAATAGAATTGCATTTACTTTCATAAAATAACAGTATTTTGAACTTTTAAAATTTTTATTTAATGTTATTACAAGGCAATTTTTTAATCTGAAATGAATGATTACTTTTCTTATAACATAAATGATGAATTTGATTCTTATTTAACCTGTAAATATCGATGTTTAAAAAAAACTGATTTAAATCAACGATTTAAAAAAAAATCGATTTAAATCGTGATTTAAATCAAGCTGATTTAAATCGAACAACCCTGGTAAAAATAACCATATACGGTATATTTAATTAACATCGTAATAAATCGTTAATAGAATAAACTAAAATAAATACAAATGATAATAAAGTAAGTAGGTATTAATTTAATGTCAGTACATATATTTATATGATTTACATCACACTTAATGCAGCTCGTTTGAATTTGGTTAAAACTTTGCTATTTCTAATTTACGTTACTTATACTGCCTTACCGTTTAAAGTGGAATTTTAAAGGAGTAAATATAGAGTTATTTTTCGAATGAGTGCAAAATATCACATCTACCATCTCGAGCCTCGAAGTGACGGCGCATTTCCATCAAAGCCTGGTTAACAGCAAGAAGTGATGGTGGGGAGATCAAGGTGGGGAAATAATTTGATCTGTCCATTATACACTTGCCGGCCGAAATCATTGTAGGAAGAACTGAAAATTTGTTTTCAACGTAAAGGAATCGAAAATGACAAAAGGTGGAAGAAAATTCCAGTTGAAACGTGCTTTCCGTACCTGTTTTCAAACATCGGCCACACAGCTGTTATTCGATTAAGCGGGGACGTTCGTAAAAGGTATTTGGTATAAGCGGGGGGAAATAACATAGAACCAATAGGAATAAATTCGGTTCCATAGGATTCTATTCAAATAAGCGGGGTATTCGATTATCTGTGACCCGATTAATTGGGGAGGACTGTATGTATTATAAATTTAAGAAATTCAAATAAAATTTCCTTTTCGCACAAGTAATTCATCAATCCCTCTTAACTTTAAGATGTCAGGCTATATAATCTGTATCCGAATGCACTTATACGTACTATACAATAAAATAAGGCCAAACAAATGAAATAAAATACATATAAAAAATATCGTAAGATTTTAAATTTAAGTAAGGTTTGGAGAATTTTCATTTAGACTCAAATTAAAAACAGCCATTATTCAGAGAATGACCTTTTGAACAGGGAAATTATGAATGCACAAATATGAAGTCCAACAGACATCGATAAACTGGAAATGTTTCATTGATAATTGTTACTCTAAAGAAGAAAGTTCGTTAAATGAGATTTTGAGAATGACAACAAATAGGTATGATTTAGAAAGAATTCATTCAATAGATTAAAAAGTATTTAAATGCAGAAACTATGTTTCTAGGTTAGAACCGCAACTGAACAACTTTATAGAAGCAAATAAGGTGTATGCTATTTTCATTTACATTCCTCGCAAATATTCAAAAACAAAACGAAGACATTGATGAGGAAAATGCTAACTTGACAGATTAATTTACAAGAAAATATCTTAAATTGTTTCAATTGGGAAAACACGCAAAAGGAATTATTTAAATTTCTTTTCCGTAAATTGATTATTTTTATTAGAGAGTGTACAAAATGAAAATAAAAAATTAAATTTTGGATACTGGTGGAACAAACTAGAGAAGAGCATGATTCGAGGGAAGGGTGGAGGGGAACAGGGTTCTCATCGAAACATGTCCAACAATTTCCCTAACCAAATCTCGAAAAATTCCATGACAATTCAAAAACGCGCATACGCAAAATGTGCTTTCACATAGTAATTAACGAAAATCGCAATTTTCTTTCCTGTAAGATTGACAAATCGATTTTTTTTTTTTTTTTCTTCTTCTTCTTTCTGCAACAACTTGACGAAATTTGGAAGTTTTTCATCATCAGATGACAAAATATTTCACTGTTTTCTGGTTCTAATATGAACCTATTAATTCCAAAATAGATTTTGTGGATTTTTTTCAAAAATGAATGATTCGCGGAATTGCGCCAAATATATATATATACGCGAAAATATAATGACTTAGTGCTATAGTACAAAATTTGCGAAATTTCATGACTTTTTTTTTTTTCATTTTTCAGGGATTTTAGGAATTTCAGGACAAATACTACCCCTGGTTGGATTAATTTAAAAATAATACATTTCAAAAGCTATAGGTGCATTTTATAAAATTAACTCAAAACTTAACAAGCAGCATTTAAAAATAATACGATATAAATTTCTGATTTTTTTATTAACTATTATAAAAAGCAGATTTTTTTTTTTTAATTGCATTAAATAACTTAACCGAAATCTTTTCTCGAATACACAGATAAATAAGTAACCATTTTTTCCCCCCTGAGGAACACACAAATAAAAGCAAATGCATTATAATCACAAAGTAAAAAAAAAGTAAAGGGATAATGATTTAAATAGCATAAACTGTTACATAAAATAAATCTATTTTTGAGAAAAACTTTTAAACACCTAAATATTAATCTTTTTTACGCTTTTTTCAAAATGAATTTAGTTCATTTTCAATTGTTTCTGCTTCTAACTCAGCAGCTTTTCTATTTTTTTTTTTCTTTCTTACAATTCTTTTATTTTATTTTATTTTTATCCTTGCTCTCTTGCCAGCCTATTTTCATTTAGTACATTTTCTTCCATTTTGCACTTATTTTCCAAATCTAATTTGTACTGTTTATGGCTACTTCGCACATTAGAAAGAAGTTTTTGGTTAATATATATGGTATCAACTCGCTTGTTATTCTATGACAGCATCATAAAATCGTCTCTGATTAACTACAGGATTCCCAGCAAAACCTGACCAAATTTCAAAAAATTCCATGGTCAAAGGGGAATACAACGAAATTCGCTATTTATTTCCGCAATCCTTTGACAAAATTAGCTATTTTTCTTCTGCAACCACTCTTCGAATTTTTGCAGTCATTTGATGATTCCGAGACCATTTGATGAATTTCGCGTCATTTTTCATGATTTATAATATTTGTAAATTCCCCGACTTTTCCTATATATTTAAAAATTTCCCTGACCACAAAAAATTCCATGGCCAAAGGAGAATACAATGAAATTCGCCACTTATTTCTGCAATTCTTTGTCAAAGTTAGTGATTTTTTCTTTCCAGTTTGACGAATTTCGCGATTTTTTTCCACAGAGCATTTGACGAATTTCATGTCATTTTTCATTTTTTTGTGAGGCTTTTCCATGACTTAAAATATTTGTAAATTCTCCGACTTTTCCCATATATTTTAACGTCCTCCTGACTACTTTAAAATTCCCTGACTTTTCATGTCGCTGGGAACACTGGGGAAAAAACAAAATTTGATTTCTGGTATGAGTGTTTCTGACCTGCTATCCGCCCTTCCTCCAAAAATGAGAAAAAAATGTTTATATCGCAGCTCGCCCTAAAAGTATTACAACAGTACTAGCTGACCCGCCCGGCGTTGCCCGGGAAGACTGTCGTTGAAAAAGGCAACAGTGGAGTGGACGTGATAAATAAAAGACTGGATAATATTTATTTATAATAAAAACTTGTAAAAAAAATTAAATAAGAGCTGTCATTTCGGCATAGATGTCATATACGCACCGGGGTATTACTGGCGCCAAAGTGTCATTATTTTGCTTGATATAGTAACCCGGATGTTGCTGTTTATTTATTAATAAATTGTTTATTTACTTTTATTTATTTATTTATTTTTTTAATTATATAATTTTTTTTGGCACAGATGTCATATACTCACGACGTTGGCGCGATTTTTTTCTGACGCTAATTTGGCGAAAACCTCGTTTTCGAATACCAGTTACATATTTTTAAAAATGGATAACAATAAATAACAAAAAGTTTGATAACTATAGAACAAAAAAATTTATATAACTTTAAAAAAAGAAAATAAAAGTAAATAAACAATTTATTAATAAATAAACAACAACATTCGGGTTACCATATAAAGCAAAATAACGACACTTTGGTGCCAGTTAAGTACACCGGTGCGTATACGAGATTGACGTCAGAAAAAAATAGCGTCAACGTGTTGGGTATACGACATCCGTGCCAAGGATTTCCTAAACAACGCGTTCGCGCATGCAACGGTTATTAAACCTGTTTTGGCGATCGCTTATGCTCTGTGTTTGACGGCGTTCTCGATCCAATCTATTTCCTCTTCTTAATTCAGCGCCTTCTCCACTTTCAAGCATTCGCCGAGATCTTTTATTACGGGTATTTCTAATGGTACTTTGAAGCTCCATAATTGCAGCGAAAGAGCGAAATGTAAATAAAGCCGATTTACCTCGGCCTAAATCTTGCCAAAGTACTTTTACACAATAACCAATGAGATGCGTTTCCTTTGGGCGTTGCCATTAAACAATTAACAAATAATCGTGATTTATGTGCTACGTACGATAACTTTATATATTATTTTTGTTTCTTTTATTTTCGTTTTTTTAGTGTTATTTTATTCTTTTTCTACCTTGTTTTAAATGTTTGTGAATTCTTTTTCTTAAATAGCCATTTTATTGACGAAGTACATGCATGTTTTTAAAATATTGTGTTTATGAATAGAAATTGACACTGTGACTGATTGAAGACTAACAGGAATTTATAATTAATTTCTTATTAATTTGGAAAATTTATATTAATCTAATTTAATTAGTAATTAGGATTATTTACTATTAATGGATAAGAGAATAGTGATAAAAGATTACAAAACAGGTTATTATTCTTTAATTATGTCTTAAATAAGCAAGTATTCTTCATTGTTACTTCTCTAACTTTACAAATAAATTATAACACATTTTTTTTCTTTTTTTTTATTGGCATGAATTTAAACGCTTTTTCCTATAAGCAGTTACATATTCGTTTTTAAAGATTTACAAGAAAAATTTTCATAAGAGAGACAATACCAGTTAGGCATACAAAAGAAATACAGCTATTGCGCATCAAATAGCTTCTCATCTTAGAAAATATTTTATAGAAGACTTCTCTACACAATAAGGAATAAATTTCCATTCATAGAGAAAAAGAAAAATAATCTTTCCGGTACCTTCATTTTTTTTTACACTTTCATGCTCGTAATTCGACCATACAGGTAAATTGATTGCACATAAATGCCAGAGTTTTAGAACCCATTGTATCAGTACATTGAAATTGGTTAAATATGAACAACCATAATAGAGGCGGTTTTATAAAGGTAGCACATATATTGAGATTTAGAGCTACTAGCGGCATGCCGCAAGCTGTCAAATCTGGTGATGTATAGTTAGAATTTACAAATGTGACTATCCATTGTAGCATAAGTGCATTCAAATGTGCAAAGAGAAATGAAATAAATAACACCCATATAATACTCCAGGGGATTTTAAGTTTTATTAATTTTGGGTGCTTTACTTCTTTTCTTTCAAAAAGACAAAAGATAAAAGGAAATTATCTGAAAAAAATAATCCCAAAATGTTTAAGGCGGCTGTTCTCAAATCCAAAGGGTCAACTCTTTCTGACATAAGTTTTAATTCATTTTTGTTCGGAAACGCATGAAACTATAGGGTGTTATTCAGAAATTATGTCATCGAACTGTTTTTATTCCCCATATTCTTGTAAACGCATTACATCTTTCAAAAAATACTGTCAAAGTTGGCATTTTGAACCGAACTTCCGAACGAAAGACGAAAATCCAGGGGAGAAAAATTCCGTGTCACGTGATCAAAATTGCTTATAACTCCATAGTTAATTTATTGATTAAAAAAAAAAAAATAGGAAAAACAGCTCGATTCCAAATCGCTTCCATGGTCAGGTTTTTCAATTTTATATCTTTCCGTTACAAAATGAATTTGTAAATGTGTCAAAACGTTTTGCTCTTGATGAGCAGAGCAGTTGAGAACAGCATTAAGGCATCTGCATGCCTTTAACCCTTTCAGGGATAAGTAATTGTGTTTCTGTAATGTTGAATTAACACCTGAATTTTCGAAAATTTGTGTTTCAAAATTAAAAAGAAACAAATTTTCAACTTTTTTGCGACCAAAGTTATAAAAGTAAAATTTAAATAAAAGTTTCTGGTGCAAATCTTAATTAAAATTAGATGGGACATAATACTATATCCCACAGCCTCTCAAGGGATTAAAACATCAATTTCGATCAATTTTCAGTTCTTTAAATAAATAAATATATATATATATATATTCTTTCGATTTTCGAGCCTTTTATATTTATATTTCTTACAAACTTTAAAAAATTAAGTTGAAAGTTGTTTTATGATATTCCTCAAAAAGGATTTTTTTTTCTTCTAAAATTGTGTTAGTGCAATCACCACAATTTTTTTTAATTTTGTTTTAAATAAAAATTCAAAAGAAATAGGCTTTTATTACACTGATTTATTGAAAAGTTTATGATTTACACAGTTTTAATTTATATATATATATATATATATTTTTTTTTTTTCAAGAATTTTAGCAACCTTTTTTTTTTGGGGGGGGGGGGGGAGTGTCTTTATACTTATAACATCCGTGTTATAAACAGTCTAGTTACTATATAAAAAATTTTATATATATTATGGAATTCATAAAATGTATTTAAATTTAATAATTTTGAATTTAAATAGTAAGAAAATAGCAATTTTTCGGTGAAATTCATACTTTTTTTTTTTAATAAAAAACTTGTAAAATAAAATAAAAAGGGAGGGTGATAAATATCAGGGGTCAGACCAGACTTTTCACACAGGGTCCTATTTTTGTGAAATTATGAAGAAAATAATTAAAAAAATTAATTATTAAACTTTATTAAAAAACCCTAAATTATAATTTAAAATATTTATGTATCAATTGTTCATAAATAGTATAGTTCCTGTATAAAAAATTTTATACCCATTATAGAATTCATAAAATGTATTTATATTTAATAATTTTAAATTTAAATAGTTTTAAGAAAATATAGCAATTTTTCGGGGGAATTTATACTATATATATTTTTTTTTAATAGAAAAAAATATTTATGTTTATGTCACATTTTTATGAAATTTTAAATAATAATTAGCAATTTTAAACTAATTTAAAAATACTTTTAAAAAGTTGTTCCGAAAGCATAAAATGTACCTTAAAATGTTTGAAGATTCCCACAATGGTAAAAAACTATATATAAAATGTTGCAATCGATAACAGTAACGTGTTTCAAAGGGAACAAAATAAATACTACAAGACACTGAAAATGCATAGTTTATACAAGTCTGAAAGACTTAAAATATTAACGAATTGTGAAATATATAAAAGATTTTTTTACATAACTAATTCGATCTATTACACTAAACTTTCCATGTAAAAAAAAGGAGGGGAGAATATCAGGGGTCAGTCCAGACTTTTCACAAAGGGTCCTGTTTTTGTGAAATTATGAAGAGCTTTTACATTTGTGAACATATAGTCCCAATTCCTTCCTAAACAGATCCCTGAATATGTAAATAAATAACTAAGCGTTTATTTTTCTTTTAATAAAAAACTTAATACAAATATTACTTTTCAATACATATTGTTAGAATTTATAATAATTTGTGTCTATTTTTTACAGTGAAAAAGGGAGGGGGATTATTTATTTTAAAAATATAAATAAATGCTTTCAATCTTTCTTTCCCCTTGCAGAAAATATTTACTTATTTTTGCATTATTAACAAAGACATCTTTGATAAATTTGGCCTGATCAGTAGAACTAGATATTCAAGATACTTAATATGAAATATCCAGGTATATAATTATTAATATATTAAAAGAACTTTTATAATTCAACTAAATGAGTGTTTTTTTTTTTTCAGTGTGCCAGAAAAAAAAATTACATGATGACATTTAATGAAAAACTAGTAAGCAATGAAATGCATATGCAAATTCAACATGATCTAATTAAAGTACAGTTTAATTATGAGAAAATAGTCATATGATGGCAACCAATGAAGCCATTATGATCCATTTCAAACTTTTATATGTGCCACAATGCATATTAGAAAAGATAAGGTTTTTATTCAACATAAACACTCCATTTTCAACATTCTCGCGAAAACCAACGTATTAACCACAAACAGAAGCGAAAACGGCGGTGCTTAAAAATATTTTAAATGGCCAAGATTACTCGAAGCCCCGCAAAATCTAATGGTAAATGCCTTAATAACCTCCACATTATAAAATATCATTAACTTATTTATTACAAAAATAAACTGAACTTCAAACTATCAAGTTAGGAGGGTAGCAGCTAATAAATAGTGGCTCTTAAGCCGAGATATTTGGGTTAATGGACTAAAATAATTAGGACACCAAACTCATAAATAAGAAAACCTCGTTTCCAAAACGCAGCATGGAACTTTCGTAAGGAAAAATTGATTCTGAACATCTGAAGGAAAGAAAAGACTCGCATCCTTATCACTGCAGGACGGCGATACATGGCCGCTGAATGTTAACTTCAAACTAATTTAATACCGCCCGCGATGAATACAAACAAGTACTCTGTGTGTTTCCTATATTAACTTTAATAACTTAACGCAATCGGGAGGCAAGATGTGAGGAAATATTATCAAATTGTAGCTTATGTGGGATTTCTCAAACGAGGATGAGAGAAGTGACACGTCAAAGACAACTTTGTTTCGGATCGAGGACAGGCATAATTATCTGGCACGCGAGGTAAAGTTGACAACTTGTGGATGAGATTACAGTTGTGAATGAAACAATGTGAAAATCCTCATCAGGCAATAGATTCGTAAATAATGAAATGATTTTTATATGACATGTTTTTCAACTGTAAAATTTTAATAAAAAAAAAAAAAAAAACTTAAAAGAAGTTAAAGTTGTATACCAAAATAACTTATGTGCGTTAGGTAGATTTCGTATGAAATACTACCTATTGCATTCTCCCCTATGTTGGAATTTCGGAAAACTTTTTGCAGATCTATACCGATCATGACCCATAGCCATAGAACCCAAAAACACGCCCAGTAAAAAACTTTACATATGATCTATCTATCGATCGATCTATCTGTATCACTTTTTAATGGACACGATAACTTTCATAATTCTGCAAATATTTTCCAAACTGATACATAAAATCAAGGAGTATAAAATCTCGGTCAAGTTCGTTAATGGACAAAATCGGACCAAGGGGGTAGAAATAGGGAGGAGTTTTGTGAAAAACAAACAAACAAAAAAAAAATAACAACCCTATAACTTCTTAATTATAATACATATCGACTCAGTAAAGTTTTTATTACTTCTAAAAGAAAGGGTAAAAAATTTACGTATGACAGATTTTTGATAAAATGAAAAATGGGCTCAAGGGGCGAAAAAAATGGGGTGTTGGAGAGAAAAAAATTCATGACTTCGTCAATTCTCAAGATATCAAATACAATTAAATTTATTATCAACTGTCTTAATATTATATACAAATTTTATATTGACAAGTTTTTGATAGGACCAATTCTTTCCGGAGTTGAAGAAAAAAATACACAACTTCGTCAATTCACAAGATATCCAATCCGCTTAAATTTCTTACACATCTTCTGAATATTATTTACAACTGTTATATTGACAAGCTTTTGATAGGAACAATTCTTACAGCATAAACAAATTAAAAATGCATAGATTTTGAAGAAAAATAATATCGTATTACTCAAATCCAAACAGCTTATATTTTGACTCATTTTTAAATTCATTTTTGCTTTCAAACGCATCCAATTGGTAGTTTTTCTTATTCAGAAATTGTATAATGTGCCATAAAGGTTGATTTTTTGATAGAGGCAGAATATATTTCAAATAAACGATCAAGTGCGAGTATTACTCGCGGTCAGACGGTTCCGTGCAATAAATATGAATTATTAACTGTGTTATAAAAAAATTGTTACTAAAAGAATAATAAAACTTTGTAAAAAAAAAAAAAAAAACAAAACTATAGAACATAGGATTGGGTATAGCTGTATATACCAGACAAGTATGAATGGGTATACAATAAAAGTTCAAAGAGATATGAAGCCTTAATAATATCAAATATTGCTATTCTGTATAACTTTTATTAATCTTATCCTAATCTGTTTATGATGAACAGATTCGGTGATAATTCGGTACTGACAATAAAGATAGTGCATATTTAAACTTCAATTGGCGTTTCATAAAACTAAATTCGGCTAACTAAAACTAAACAACATTAACATAAAACTAAATAATATTTTTTATTTACAGTGTAGCTAAAACAAAACATTTGTTCAAAGTTTAAATTTAACGTTGTGCTAAGCGCGCTTCGAAAAGAGGTCGCAAAGTCGCAACGCCGCCTTGGTCCGTGCCGCATTTTTCCAAAAGTGGATTTATCTCTAATCATGATTTACTTTTTGTTGGTGAAATTAGTACTTAACTTCGAAATCTACCTGCGCCTGTAGGCCGAGCCGACTGGGATTTTTTACATATGGTGGCGCTACGATTGTATTTTTCTCATAAGAAGTAAATAATTTCAAGGTCTCCGAGTCACTACGAGCACTAAAGAAGGACCAATGAATCGAATTTGGCATCCCTCTACTATGTACCCGAGCAACACCGACGCTATTACAATCTAATAGCGTCGGTGTTGACCAGAATCCTAAAAAACCGACTGAAAAAGATAGTAGGTAGTTTTTAAATAAGACTAACTGAAACAGACATTTGAAAAAAACTTGAAATAAATTTATCCATTCATAGCGTCAAATAAAACACGGGAAATCCATGATCTAAAAGCAACAGAAATTATCAGATCTTAATAGATTTAAAATGATATTATCAAATAAATATAAAAAAAGACAGAACTTTTTACGAGAATGTATAACTATGTAGTTGAACATGTGTGTGTAATATAGTAATTGTCAGAGCTGATACTCATTTTCCAAATAAAAGTTTCCTTTCTATTCAAAGTTATTTTCCACTTTCCTGTATCAAAAATTGACAAGACGCTTTGTAAATAGCAGATACAGGGTTCATACTCATTTTCCAAGAAAAAATTCCCTGAGAATCCCCTGATGCATTATTTTTCCATGTCAACAATCAATGACATTTTTTAAACCAGTATCACGACCCCTCGACCTTCCATCCTTTAAAAAAAAATACAAACTATAGATAATCTCAAAAATACAGTTTATATATTAGCTATATAAACATATTATACATAGAATGACACAAAATGTATAACGCTTCCGGGGTTGAACTCATCCGTTTCCTGATAATCCAAACGCGGCCACGTTAGGCTTAAGCATTCCAATGCCGTATTTGCTGACTGCCTTATTTAATCTGTCTATCTATTTGTTATGTAACATATTCTTCTTCAATTTTTCTCAAACCTTCAAAAAGTATACAATTATAACGCTTTAAGATCTAATTTAAAAATAACCAGATACAAACAACACGGTTCCGATGTATACAAGCGATTACCGTTGCCATTCATAAGCACAAATTACAAATCCAAAAACAAATGAATGACTCTTTCAGCTATTCATTAAATGCTCTTAAAATATTTTGCAAAATCATATTAATATTTTGAAATACGTTTTTCACTTTTGTTTACATTTATTTACAGTTTGAATTCAGTATACACGGTTAAAAATATCGCGAAAAATTACCTCTGTTTTTCAAGGCTATCTATTTTCTGACCAATGAGAACACTTTATGGTATTCATTCCCGTGAATTATTTTGTACCGGATTAACGTTTCCTTTCTAAAAACAAACGTATTTCAAATTATTTAAAAGCTTTATTATGGTTTTACAAATATTTTAAGAGCAAAATCGGATGTCGACCGTATTTTTTAATGATTCGTTCAAAGAGTCATTCAATTGCTTCTGGATTTGGAATTTGTGTTGTACATGTGGCATCACGACACACGAGTGATTGTTGATTTGATTTTCAATCTTAAAACGTTGAGTAAAACGTGCTTTCTTTTCCACTATTCGCAAAAGTTACATTTTTAGACAGATTATTCAAAATAAATTAATATTTAAGAGATTACATTCAATTATCTAATATTCTGCTGCGATAACTTTAGTTTAAATTAGATTGGTAGCTTTATCTATCCCTATATGAAAGTAAACAAACAATTGATTCATTCGTCTTGAACTTTTAAACTATTAAAACAAACGTTTATATGCTCTGTTGCGCCATCTGTCGGTAGTTAAAAAAAGAAATTTTCTTTTTAAAATGTTTTTTGAATTCTGAAGACATTGGGGGGGGGGGGGGGCGGAATGAATATTTCTTATAAAATGAAATTAGAATATCAGAAATATGTAATGCCGTGTATTACATATATATATATGTATATAGTATATCAATGCATTATTATAATAAATAAAATTTTGTATTTTGTAGGGAAAATAAATTTGTAATTTAATAACAGAATTTGGGAAAATAAATTGTTAATGTAATTAATAGTTGCAATTTACTTATGTGATAAAAGATGATTTTTAATTATCAAAATTTATTACAGGTTTCTTTTATGCATAGTTTTAAAAAAATCAGGATTTTCTCTGTTCAACTTTTTAAAATTTAAGTTATATAATTATTATTTTGGCAATTAATAAAAACAAATAAACTTTCTGTTGGAATTGTCTTTTATTTTACCACATACCATCAGATAAAATAGTTAATTGACAATATGTTTTAAAATAATTTATTAGTGCTAATTTGAATGTTTTTGTGAAATATTTCTTCAAATTTTGTGAGGAAGTTCATTTGCATACTTTATATCAGTATTTTACCAATTCAATTAATAATTTTCTTGCCAATTAAATTTCAATGAAAAATGGGCTGTTTTTACTTTACCCCACCTGACCCTATTAATCAGACAAGACAAAATTTATTACTTCACAATTCTTTTTATAATGCAATGCTATATATTTTTTTTGAAAATGCAAACACGTCATTCTGACGGGCTATATTCTAGTAAACAATATGAGCAGAACTTTAAAGGAAAAGCATTAATTTGTGTACAACAGAGATGAAGTCTGCAAGCCTTGTGGGGCTCTCCTTAAAAAACTTGGTAGATTGCTGTAAGAATTTAATTTCCACTTAGGGATTTTACCTCTTTGAAAATACGACTTTGAAATTACGAATAATATGAAGGCTCAAGTGCCAATATCAATTTTAAAATGTCCTTTATTTTTCTTAAGTTCTTCTTTAACAGTTTTCAAACCTCACAATGTTAGGAGGCATGTCTTGTGACTGAATGGATGTCGCCAGACGTAAGAAGTAGTGCCGATTAAATATAACAAATGTTATAGCTAATCTGTAAGAAGGAGTGGCTAATTTCCAATTCTACATATCACGATGTTAGAAGAAACGTCTTAGTTTGATTTCATTAAGACTACAGAAAACACGCAAACAACAGCTATTGCCCTCAATTTCCCAGAGTAACCAATCCTTTTGCCAGGTTTTCCCAGGTTTGGGGAATTTTTTGCACTATCCCCTGAGATTCCCCTGATTTTTTAGGGCCAAAATTCATCCCCTGATTATCCCAGGAATCCCATAATCCCCTGATGAGTAGGAACCCTGAGATATTGCTAACTAATGTTAACTTGTAAATGGTGTGATGCCTTTTAGTTAAAGTATGGGAATAGTACTGGTGTCTCGATTGCCAGTACAATTCCGTATTTTAGCATTTTTTACAGTGTATATAGTTATTGATTTATTTAACTGATAAATACAATCATGTAAAAATACTATTGTTTTTACAAAAATTAATTTTATTTGGGAGGTTTTTTTCCAGATTTTAGGAGAAATTGCGAATTTTTCTTAAACTTTAACCCCACGGCATTTTACCCATGTGTACAAGCAGCATGTACAAACTAAGACAAATTTTTACGAGTGTTGGATATAACCATAATGGAAATGGATTAAACGATTTCTATGTCTTTCATTGAATAAAAATGGATCGTTTATGATAAAAGAAAGGGATAAAAGTTTTTGCTAGAACAATTGCTTTCAGTTAAGTATATAAAGTAGAATTTACTATCAGTCAAGAATCTCCACAGGACTGAAATCAGCCCTGCGACTGAAGGTTTTGCACCCATGATTTTACCCGAGTATTCCTTGATTTCAAGTTTCATCCTCGTATGAACTCTGAATGGTGTTTGCAGTACATATTATATAGTATATATGATATAGTTTGCAATATATATCATGCAGTATGTTCATATCCACTAAAGGATAAATTATGAATTTTTTCCACCATTTGTTGATTACAATCAAGAATGCCTAATAAATGTCACTTTAGGAACTGACACAGAAAATAGTTTAAGCAAAACAAAAATCGTTAGTTAACAAGCGAGTATTTAAAATTGTTAATGTAATTCTATGTTTTTTTTTTCAGAAAAAAAAAGTTATCTGCAAAAAAATCAATATCACAATAATGCTAAGCCCGTAATCAGTCGATTTTTATACATGACTTCATATCAGGTTGATGGATTTTTATTTACGTGAATGCTGTCAAAATTTCACGGCAATATCCATTATATCAATCAAATGAAAGCAAAATGCACTTAAACACTAAGTTAAAACAGATGCATTTCGAAACATTAACCCATTTAAACAAATAAAATTATCATATTCTAGCTGTTTAAATAAAGGATTAAGTTTTATTTATCGAAATATTGATATCAAGTACAGTATGTTGTTGCGACGATTATCTTTAGTAGTATCGATTAATCTGAAATGTTTGACTTCCCAGACATAGAATTCAGCCTCTTGCATTATTGTGTCTGTACAAAGTGAATTGGAATTTCTATATTTTCAGCTATTAGTCCAGAACACTGTAATCTTGCTCAAAAGAATAATTTTAGAAATATAACAATGTATTATAGATCTTGTTTTTAAAGTTAATTTTATCAAGTGAATTGGTCCCTTAGATTTTTTTTTTTATATTATATTATATTGACATTACTTTTTATTTATTATTATTCAACGTATAATTTTAACCAGTTCATTATCCATTGTAAATGATGTTTGCTTCAGTCCTGATGCTTATTACCCCTTATTATTCAAAATCATATAAACTGAAATATATAACCTTTAGCAACAAATTACTGGAACGTTGATTTTAATAGAGATAAAGACAGTTTAATGGTTTTCCTCTATGTAATATCATTTGGTAACATAAACTAAATCACCTCTATTTCCGAAGAGTCAAATTAGAATATACAAACTTATTATCTCCTCCATTAATCTTAATTTAATCTAACACTATGAATCTTAATTTACACCTTGTTGGATTTAAAATTATTACATATGAGGATGGAGGTATTTAATAAATTTTTAATAAAGTTCTTTCGTATTGCTTTTAAAAATAATCAAGCACTTTTGCTTTTGATTGTACTTAATGTATATTATGCTTATTCTCAAAAAAGTTTCTTCGTGAAAAACGAAAGGGTACGTAAAGAAAAATCAAGTCGGAAATTGCCAAACACCGCAAATACTATCGTACTATAATTAGTTCGTACAACTAGTTTTATAAATATCTTGGTGCAATAGCTGATGCACTCTTATGCAAAAATGCACAAATACAAAATTTATTACGATTATATATATTAAATTCTGTAATACGGAAATAGTATAACTCCATCTTAAATAGGACGTAATCACAATGGCAACCTAGAATCATTACCTATCATGGGATACCATTGAATGAAGAAGACTTAATATCTTTTTAAGTTTTGATTACAGTTTCGTAAAAATTTAAATGACTCGACAAAATTCTGCAACGATTATACATTAAATTTCAAACTATTCGGTTGGGCAGTTTTTGCGCTGTTATATGCGGATAGACAGACGGACCAGCGACGACTACAGATGCTACATATTTACATAATTACGAACGCAGATAAAAACAACAAACTGTAGAATACAAAACTTAAATTTGCATATAAGATTTGTACCGTGCTGTGATACGTTTAAAGTTAAAAGGGTGCTGAGCTCATCAGACTGAACCATAAATGCGATTTCTAATCTTGTG
This sequence comes from Maratus speciosus, assembly GCA_963932465.1. Lineage (NCBI taxonomy): Eukaryota > Metazoa > Arthropoda > Arachnida > Araneae > Salticidae > Maratus > Maratus speciosus. Next base: position 383,034,870 of record OZ010791.1, read on the forward strand.
CGTGGCTAGAAATACAATGGCTGCCTCACTTCCTCTGATAGCGTGCAAAACAACAAATATTCTTATTGATTTTGATAGAAAAAATAAATTAATAACTGGTCCATAATTTCATTGACATTTTCCACTGCGCCCCCCCCCCCCCTGACTGTCGCTTCTTCATGGTTGATATCCTCCACGCTCTGTCTACATACTCACCTATGTCTGACATCGCCATTAACTCAACGTCGTTTTATCAGAACCATCTGATCATCAAGAAACTGCTTTGTTTATAACACAGCTACGTATATATGTAAAAAACCCGGAGATATTCACCTCTGTCATTTCTGAATCGGCGGTTGTATATTTCCTCCTTTTCCCCGGAGGACGTGATGGCCATTCCAATGACCATATGTGTGTAAGCAAGCATGGACATCGGCGATTAACCCTTTCGCATCGCCGGTGGAGCGGGGGTTGATCAGAAAGGAAGGGTATCGCAGAAAATTATAGCAGCCGGACCCACTACCGAAACTGATGCGCCCAGTAATTACTCATAAATCCAATAAACCTGTTTCTAGGTTATCTAATAAGCGACTAGTCTTATTTCGAACTTTTGCATTTTTCATTTAGTCTAAGCAAAAGGTTTCGACAAGCTTAGTTGAGTACATATTTCAAAATTTAAATGCAAGAAAAACACCACGTATACTGAATGAGAAAATTGGAACGTGCTATGTGTGTCCTTTCGCGACGAGCTTCCTTTTATTTTTTTTTCCAAAAGAAAAATTGTTTAATATAACCTCAAAGGCTTTGCTTGAATAATGCAAAATTTTCAATTAAAAATTACTGGTGCGAATAATTAATTATCCTGAGCATTTCATGCGTCCCGTATACGTGGCATGTACCCAAAAAATTCCAAAGGAAAAGATTGTCGAAAGCGTAAGAGTACATAAATATGGGGGGAAAAAATTAAATTTTCAAATACACATTTTAAGGTTTAAAAAATATTCAAACCAAAGCTCAAACCACCTTTTATAACTTCTAGAAGCCAAACAACATTTCCCTGCATAGCAGAAATCCGAAAAATTAATAGACAGAAACTTTCGAATAATTTAACCATTAACAAGCTCATAAAATTAAATATTTCAACCGGATTTCCATCTAATATGTTAACTTTTACACATGAAAAATATTGGCTTTCCACACACCTTCATGCATGGCAAAAATTAATGAAAGAATTATGCATTTCTCCTATAAAATAATGAAGCCTAGCATAAAGTAGAGTAACGCTTTATAAAAATGTTCCATCTGAAAGCACCAGCGTCAGCTGTAAATAACCAGAGAGATCGATCATCATTAGGCTAATAGTGGCAATTACAGTCACTACTTTTGAGTGAGCAAAGCCCAAAACTGGATCTTCATCAAAAGAGAGCATTTGTGATACAACTGCTGCACCAGCTATTAATAGGCGACCCGCGGTTGCATTTTGTTTGGCACGCGACATTAGAGCTTATATTAAATGTCCCTATCTTTGCTTAGCATATACATCTTGTATCCCACGGTAACAGGAACGGACAAATTCACAGAAGAATCTCTTCGGGTTTATCGAATTTCTCAATTACACCCAAAATTTTTCTAATTGTCTGCACCATTTCCTTAAGAATCGGTTCGTTATGCAAAACACTTTATGCAATATCAGAACAAGTGAGTCGAATTATAAAAATGTCCTTAGTTAAGCCCTGTCAAAGTTGCACTGAGTATAATCTCGCCTGTGTTTACTTTATGTTGCTTTAAGAAATAATTAAATGGATCACGTTATAAATCAGGAGAGGTAAATCCCTTTACATGTAATTTACTTTCATGAAACCCACACAACGTTTCTGCTAATGAAAATTGTCCAGGATTAAATCATAACGAGCTCAAGAGACACTATAGTAGTAGACACTATGTCTCATATCAAGAAGTACCAGCAATGTATCGGAAGATACAAATTCAAGTATATGAAGGCTGATAATTTACAAGATGTCTGTTTTGAAAGTATTAATGTTCAGGTATACCACAAATTTTTAATGGCTTAGGGATGGTAAATTACATTATTATACTGGCCAGTAGCAAGCGGATTTTCTGACAGGATAATGTGAATTTTTAGGCAGTCTTAAAAACTACAAGCTATTGAAAATACCCCAAAAACTTTACATTATTACATTTTTATTTCTTAGCCATAGCCATATTTTGGAACCCTACCAATTTTCACAATGTAAACATGGCACCAAGTTCTATTCTACACTAAACTTTCCTCTGTTGTACATATTACTTAAATTTACATTTAAAATAAAAAATGAGAAATATTGAAAGAATTAGATAATTGTTCGTACGAAACTGCATTATTTTTGCTGTCGAGTAAATTTTGTCATAACGATTTTCAGCATGTACTTTGCATATTGCTGTTCCCCATAAGAGCCTAAATTTTGCCTCCGTCACACACACACACCTCAATGCCCAGATGAATTTGAGGAGAAAAAGCTTGAAGACAAATAGTAATTCCTTGTGTAGAGATAACTGAATGCCCGATCATAGAATACTACATAATTAAAAATATTAAGTTTACACTAATAATGATGGTAATCAACAGATAATTTAATTACTAATATATCCGATCACCCATAATATCAGTTTTCAACAAGAAACTAACGGCGAATTTTACTAGAATAAAAGCATAGTTCATAGAAATCCAAAATTTACAACTGAAACAATAAGATCATAGCGTTAAATGCAAATATTTTAAAGTCCTATTAATGTATTATATCAATCACATTTAGTCTAACATAACGTCATCGCCAACACTGGCTCGAGATAAATTTTCACTTGATAATAAAATTATCAGTTCCAATCAGCAAACAATGGGTTATCTTAAAACCCCATTAATCTACTTTTCACAGTTTTGAATTACACAAAATTGAAAGAACTGATAAACACGAAACACTATAAAAATTAAGCTATTAACGTGGGGGGAGGGGTGGGGGGGGGGTAGAAAAAGATTATCATTTTTACAAATCTTTCTTGTAATTTCAAAACTCAGAATTTATATCATAATGAAATAAAATGAACTGTTAAACAGAATCACTAATGCTTGAAATAGAATTATAGTATTAGATGTAAATTTCCAACTGGGCGAAAAATGTCCGGACCAGGATTCGAACCAGGGATCTCGGAGATCCCTGGTTCGAATCCTGGTCTGGACATTTTTCGCCCAGTTGGAAATTTACATCTAATATGATTTATTTAGCAATTAGAATAATTGTGTTAAAATTAATCTAATGTAATCTAGTAGAATTATAGTACTTAAGATATTAGAAAAGTTTTACTTTAAAAAGAAAAAGTAGTGATTTTGCGATAAAAAGCTAAATCGCAAAGCAGTTAAAATATTTTCACTTTTTCTGTAATATATAATACGCACATTGAATCGACAGAATAATCCTTTTTTTAAAAAAAATATACGTCAGTAAAAAACTTAAAAATGCATACTTGTTTACTTAATAAAAATGGTGAGAAAAACAGACTTAGGAATTCCTTTACAATCATTTACCAACAAGCGGATAATCGTACTTACATACATATATACGCTGAGAAATTTCTAAAAAAGGATAAGAATAAATAAAGCAGTTTATACTTCAGAATAAAATCATTGAATCCGATGTAAAAAGATTAATATAAAATAATTTTCCCGGGAGGCACGATTTCGCCCAGATGTGGCAATTGTGGTCTGATGCATCAAAAACAAGATTGATGATTCGATTTATTTCTTCAGATCACGGATTTTCCTTCTACAAACAACTCTTTAACACAGAGAAAGATTTCCTTTTAGCGACATTCAGATAGTTACAATGACGTTTGTCATACAGCTCTCCTGATGAATTATTGATGAATTTTTAGTAGCAAAACCAGGAAATCAATTTTTTTTCTCTGTCTCCACCGCTACAGTGTCTTGGCTCATCTCTATTCTAATTAATAAAGGCCATAGCAAGCAAAAGGGCCTTCAAGGTCAATGCCCTTTACCCGAATTTTTAAATTTAACTATATTATCTTGACTTATGGAAAAAAAAAGAGAAAAAAATAGTAAAATGTATTCTTGTAAGTGACTAAAAATATTTAAACACCAAGATAAAACCTAACAACAACAACAAAAAAAAAGAACTGTAGATTTTTCTTTACAGGATTCCCAGAAAAACATGACTGGCAAATTCCCTAATTTTCTCTGACCAAATCTCAAAAAATCCCCTGACTGAATCTCAAAAAATTCTCTGACCAAACAGGCATACAACGAAATTTGCTACTTATTTTCGCAATCCTTTGTCAAAGTTAGTGATTTTTTTCTGCGATCCTTCTTCAAATAACTCGTCCTTTTATTTTTTCTGCGATTGTTTGATGATTTTCGCGTCATTTTTCACTTTTTCTCCATGACTTTTTAGAAAACATTTGTAAAATTCTATGACTTTTCTTATATATTTTGAAATTTCCCTGACTACTTTGAAATTCCCTGATTTTCCTGGACGCTGGGAACCCTGCTTTATGAGGTAAGGGGGGGGGGGGTCGTAAACTCCCTGTAGCAGACAATATTTAGCTCTATTACATTTATGTGTTCAAAAATTATCTTAATCAGGAAGTTCAGGAGGAAGAGCTCTACAAAATTTTAAATATTGATCATGGATATATTTTCGGTATTGACAAAAATAATTTCGATTTTGATAACACAAGTGCTTTTTTGGGGGGAGGTGGGGGGGAGTAATCTTTTGTTATATTCCAATAGCATTCCTTCATTACCTATATTTACAGGGTTCCCAGCAAAACATGACTGGTAAATTCCCTGACCAAATCTCAAAAAATGCCTTCACTTACTTTCCCTGACCAAATCTCAAAAAAATTCCCTGGCCAAACGGGCATACAACGAAATTTTGCTTCTTATTTTCGCAATCCTTGGTCAAAATTAGCGGGTTTTTTCTGCGATCGTTCTTCACATTTCTCGATTTTTATTTTTGCAATCGTTTGATGAATTTCGCGTCATTTTTTCTCCGACACTTTTACATGACTTTTTAGAAAATATTTGTAATTTCACTGACTTTTCCTATTTATTTTGAAATTTCCCCGATTACTTTGAAATTCTCCGACTTTCCATGACGCTGGAAACCCTGATCTAGAACTGTAATTATAGTTTGATTTTGGTGGTATTAAGACTAAGTAAATTTTTAAAGGTAATTAAATTTCATAATAGAATTATAACAATAACATAATGAAAAATAAGTAACTAAAATTTAAGTGTAAAATATCAGATATATATTCATATTGTAGTATGTCATGTGTGCAATAGTTACAAATAGAAATGTTTAAAATTTTCATAATATTAGATTTTAGACAGTACACTGTAAAAAAGGACTAAAAAACGGAAATACTACTGGCAATCTAGACGCCAGTACTATTTCCGTTTTTCTGATTAAAAACGGAAATTTTTCTGTAATTTATGGGTAAAAATTCCCGTAAAAAAACGGAAATAGTACTGGCGTCTAGATTGCCAGTAGTATTTCCGTTTTTTATTTTATTTTTTTTTTTTATTTTTTTTTTTTTTTACAGTGTAAAAAGCATTTGCCAAAGGTATATAAGGTTTAATTTATTACATTTTTCTGAAAAATATAAAAGTTTGCAATTTAGAACTGAATACTGCTAAATAAACACAAATTAAGGATTTATTAGTTATTTTAAAAACTCACTGCTTTCTTTTTGCGAGTATTTATTCGGTTTTATGTTTTTCTTTTCTTTTTGTTTGGAAACTATGCATTTAAAATCTTAACATAAAAAAAAAAAAAAAAAATGAAGAATTTGCTTTTATGGAATGGAACTGTATAAAGGATCCTATGGATTTTTTTTTTTTTTTTTTTTTTTTTTTTTTTTTTTAAATATATAAAAGGGAATTTAGGGGTCTTAAGGCTGTTCTTAACTGCTCTGCTCAACAAGCACAAAACGATTTGACACATTTACAAATTCACTTCTTTAAGGGTGTATTCGAAAAAATATTTTTTCACCCTCAACAGCTCGAAATTTTCTGAGATATTTTCAGACTCATTTTTAAAAGTAAAAACATGAAACTTGCTGGTGTGATTTCTGAAGACATGTTTAACATGCCGTGTGATTTCATTTTTAGCTCAATTAATTGGAATTTGATTTTTAAACAATTATTTTCTCAGTATGACCATTTTTTTCATTCCCAGATCGCCCGCTTCGGAAAATTCGGTTCAAAACGCCTACTTTGACAGCGTTTTTTACAGTATTGTCTGCATTTATCAAAAAATTAAGAAGCACGGCACATTATATAGTTTCTAAATAAGAGAATTTCCCAGTTTGATGCGTTTGAGAGCAAAAATGAATTTTAAAATGAATCAGAAAATAAGCAGTTTAGATCGGAATACACCCTTAAGGAAAGTTGCCCTTTTGGATTTGAGAACACCCTTAAATAGGTACCCAATCTGTTCTTGTATTGACTCAATTGACCAGTCTTGAAGTCAATCCAGGGTTCTATAGTCTGTTTTGGAAAAGATTGGTTAAAACTTCTATATTTAATTAGCACTTTTTATATGTTACATTTCTGCATTGCTTCTTGCACTGATGTTTAAAAATTGTGTTCCATGAGGGTTAAAAATTTTAGCTTATATCAAGTTTATATTCTTCATTTTAACAATTTAGGTTCCAAATTAGGAATAAAGAAATTTCTCTTACTCAATAATTATATTCTTTAGTGTCTGAAGGTATAGTGGAAAAAAGTTTTTTTCACTGAAACTATTTTAATAAATCGGTAGTTATTTTGTAAAAATTTTATAAGACTGGTTAAATTAATTTCGTATTAAATTTTATTTACTGGTACTTAAAAGCACAGTCGATGCTTGAAGAGTTTAAAAAACGCGGCCACGCCTGTGGACCTGAGGTATTTCTATTCGTAAATCTTAAATATGTATTTTCTTTTGCTGCTACCTATGTCGCAATCCTTTTAACACCGAAAGCTTTCCTTTTACCGACTTTCAGATAGTTGCATTGATATTTGTCATAGAGTTCTTCTGTTGAATTATTAATGAATTTTTAGTATCAAAACCAGGAAATCAATTTTTTTTTCTCTTTTCTCTCTCTCCACCGCTACAGTGTCTTGGATCATCTCATTTTGAATTTAAAAAAGCGAAGTAAAAGAAGGAGAAACCAATCCATGCATACGAGCCGCTGATGAAATTAAATGCACTAATGGCAGAAGTAACGTAACGAACACGGCACTCGATTTTTGGCGTTAAATGTAACAACATGAAGAAATAATCTCCGAATTATTACGCAAGCACACGATCAAGACATCCGGAGATACGTAAAAGAGCACATGGAAATTCGGCATAGAGAATTTCGCTTAAAACTAATCTTTTTTTTTCCTGGTTCACAAACGTTAAGACAAGAGACAGAATCAAACAGGCACCACAGAATTTGATGGATACATGAATTTATAACAAGCATCACTGAATAATGTGTAAATGCGCATGGACAATTGTAGCTTCACATTGTGTAATCCTTCCTTTCTTGATATTCAACAAGGAAATGAATTTATATGCAAAGGTCTTTGATGCAAATTTAAATTCCTGACAAAGTGTACGGATGGATGGGATTTTTTTAACGCCATGATGTCCATGCTATATACTATGTCGGTTAAAAATATTTATAAAGTCCCACGATTGCAAAACTAGCAAAACTGATAAGTAAACAAAATGAGCTGCAAAATCTGTAAAATTTTAATGTTATAAAAGAGAATTTAATTACCGTAATTAAAATTCACTCTTAGAAAGAAAAAGGGCAGGGCGCTAGTCATGAAAAAAGGGCACTAGTTGAGTAGAAAAGGGTAAAAGATAACGTATTGTGTTTAACAACGAAAAATAATGTTAAAACAATTAACATTAAATTCAAATGATTTTATGAATTATCATTAAAAAAATACAATTAAATTATCACATAATTTAATAATCTCCTTCTGTTTTCGTAAACAAATAAGGAAATTCTATAATTTTTTTTAAATTTAATTGCACTTAATTGCTTTTTTAAAAAAGAGCAGGGTGCATTTTGCCAATATTAAACAGTGCATATATTTTTAAAATGGCCTAAAAAGGGAACACCACCGTAATGATAAGGGTAATAATAATACAGCAAAACTTGCTAAGTTGCCCTCTTTAAAAGTGCATCAAATACGATTTTTATAAATTTGATACCTTTATATGTTGTCCAACTGTTTTAATTTGGCCAAAAAAGTGTTGCACTGCTGGTGGTCAACTTTCACAGTTTTTATTAATAGATTTTATATATATATATATATATATATATAAAACTTTCTGCATCCATTCACAATTTTCAGATTTAAAAAATTGATACCGGTTTAAATTAAAACAGTATCATACAAAAAATTTGAGGAAAAGCAAATCATTAAAAATAACAATACTATAGTAAAACAAAATAATGCACAATGAAAATGGGAAAAAGGCTTACGGGACCAAAATAAATAAATCTGGAAGTATATAACCACAGGGGTCGATCCAGGTAAAATTTGGGGCCTACCTGGAGCCACTACACAAAAATCCGTTTAATAAAACATGCCCCTTCTCAAAATTCTATTCCATAAAACATACTCTTGATTAATTATTTTTATATTATTAGGTTTTAACACGTGTAAATTTAAAAGAAAACAAATTCACCAGAAAGGACTTAATAAAGTAAATAAAGTAAATAAATGCTTGGTTCGAATTTCAGTAAATGAATTTCATATTTTGTTACAAAAAGTTACTTTTCACAAAAGTAAAATATTTGTGAAATTTATAACTTTTACTTTTCACAAAATGGACCCCAACAAAAAATCACTGCACCGACACACTGAACCAATTGGTATTAAATTTGTCATTATAAAATTTTGAAACCTTAACTTATTCGGTGGTTCAGGCATTTTTTTTTTTTTTTTTTTAAACCGTAATATCACAAGGTTTATTTCAAATGTTTTACGGAGGAAAAAAGTCATTAAAACTCTCAAACGAATTTCTCACGACTAAAGTTAAGTGGTTGACATAAACCCTCTACGAAGATTTTTCATTAAGTATCATAAAATTGCGAAAACAACGAAGCATCACAGACTAATGAGTTAATATACAATATTAAAGGATTAAATAATAGTTTAGACAGGGGGGAAAAAATCTGCTTTGAAAATTTTATGGATCTATCTAAGCAGACTAATCTAGGTTCAACGAACACTTAATGAATGTTGTAGTAAGTAAAATCTGCGACGTTTCTTGGTTGATTTGAATAGCTATATTTTTCTTTCCCTAAGTAATTTCTTTACCATTAAATTTTAAAAACATCCAACAATCAACGATTCGCAAGAAAAAAAATGAAAAGCACTTCCTACGAAAATAAACGAACTTAGGATATACCTCTTTGAATTAAAAAACAGAAATAAAATGGAGAAAATTATTTTTGAATCCCAGGAAAGAGCAAATCAACATTCGATGAATTTTATTAATCAGACAATGCTGTGAATCAAATGTAAATTTTCCAATAGTTCCACAAAGATCAAATAAACAAGTACGATGTAAATGATACGATTAATCGCACACACAAAATAAAACAGCATGCACTTAAAGAGTAGTTTAAAATAAATTTATATAATTCCACCTTCTTCCTCCAAAAATAAATAAAATAAACAAGAAAGAAAAATCATGCGCCAAGCATAGATTATAAAACACTGTCCAACACATTTAGAATATTGTAACAAAATTTCCCCGTTTAATAATCAGGCATGAAAGTGGGAAATGTGAAAAAAGGTGGAAATTTTTTTTCTATCTATACAATAAGGCCAAACTCGTATAACTTAGACACATTTTAACGGTTACAATAAAATGATACAATAATAATAAAAAGTACAATAAAATGAATTATAACTGTACATAGGATTGTCATTTTCTTTTTGTAACTTAGAAAGTATTAAAAGAAAAAAAAAAACAATAAATGTATAAATTCATTAAATCAAAAAAGAAAGTTGGAAACAGTTTTTGCTATGAAAAGTGTAAATCCATCCAAATGTATCTGATGAGCTTATGTGAAGTACAGAGATAGTAGAGCAATTCAGAAACAAACTCCAAGGATTTGAGTAGACAAAATGTCTAATTATAAAGTTTTCTAGACCCCCCCCCACCCGTCTCCTATATGCTTCTAATATTTTCTTTGCATTTTTGCATCAAACCAGAGAATATCCAAATTTGCTTTTAAAAAGGTGGAATTCCACCTTTAGGAGAACTCTTTCATGCCTGAATAATGTAAGAGATTATATCCAAGTAAACAATTTGGACAACGCGTAACACATTTGAAAACCTAATTTCAGCAATTACCATCTATTCAGAAAAATATTCAAATTCTTTTGTGCAGCCTCATATATAATCTATAGATTTGTACATGTACTTACATAGTATGCAAATGTTTAGTTCAGTTAGGAAGCGTATAACAGTTGAAAATTCTCCTTCAGCAACTTCCATCAACAAACTGAAATTACTAAAATTCTTTTATACAGCTGTGTATATGTTCCATAGAGTTTATAAACAACAATATGCAAAAAATTAGTAAGATTTAAAAACGCATACCATAATTGAAAACGCATCTCCAGCAATTATTGCTCATAAACAATACTGTAAACGAATTATTTTGCGTATTCTGTAAATGAACGATAAATACTATGCACAACATATTCTATAGTAAGAATCTTGTAGTGCTTCAGTTATGTATCTATCAATTTCAGTATGTTTGAAATAGTGTAACATCATTAAAATACACTGCAAATGACTTTTGCCTATAGCCCATAATGTAGCTGAATTGTCGTGAGTGACCCTGTAAATGAACTATAAATGTTTCATACTTCATTTTTAAAGCAGAATATGCCATTGAAAACCCCAACGTGAGTTTCAAAACTCGCCTTATTCAGGTAATCAAATTTTGGGACATTGCGAAAAACCTCAAACTGCGTCCATTGGTTTTCATTGTAAACAAAGATTTTATAATGGCAGAAATACATGATAAAACTAGTTTTTTTGCATATTGTTGCGTTTTTTCGATGCAGGTTTACGAATAGAATTGATATAATATTTTAAAACTATTCTATATGCAATTTATAATCAAAGCTGATATTAAATGGAAATAAGGAATCTCAAATAATTTTACAAAACAAAATGCACGAATTAAAGATCAAAACAGAGAAGACAGCTGCGTGTTGAGAAAAATGCGTCCTGGACACTTGCTTAAATACAAAATACACTTCAGTGAACTACTTCAGGTCTGAGAATAATCACTACCACCTACCCACATTATGCTGAATTTAAAAGAGGAAGGGAGTGCAGACTATTTTCGAATTCATGTGCTACACAAAACGTTACAAAATATTACGTGACAAATAAAATGCTAATTCGCAGAGCAATAATCTAATTGTAGTTTGTTTTGGTAAGCAACGAAATAATTCAACGAATAAAGAATTCTCTTTTCTTTCGTTTTTAAACAGACTACAGTAAATGAACGCAAGAATGTATTGTTGAGAGGAAACTTAATATTCAAATTAGAGATTGTATTGTCAGAGAAATAATTTTTATGATAGTTCCATTTTATCATTTCTATTTCTTAATGGCAAAATTGTGTCTGCACTTTACACGGCAAACTCTTTGAAGATGGACCAAAAACAGACGATGACGTGTTTAAAACCTACTAGACCGTGGTGAAATATAGGTGAGTATTTCCGCGATACAACCGGACAGACGATTGAAAAATAAATAAAATAACTTATAATAAACGCATATTATTTTCCATTTCTTTCTCTTAATGGCGAAGTAAATAATGGTCTTTATAGCGAATTGCAGCGAAAAAGTTACTACGTTCATTTATTTTTTAAGGAATTTTCGAATAACAACTTTGATATTCAGAGAGTGGAAGCGTAATATTTTCGTTGCCAAGCAATAAGCAATACAGCAAAAACTTCGGAGGGAGGGAGACAGAATGTAATATGAATAGGACAATCGTATTATCTTATATTAACAACCCCCCCCCCCCCAACCCCTACGTTGAAATAAATATATATTTTCCAAATGTTACGTTTGAAGCCGAATTTTTAAATGTAGCACAAATAATTATGAGGAACGTATTTAATATTATTAACTTAGAGCAACCACTGACAAAAACTGTCTACTTTAGATAATCAGCAACTTACAGCTTCATGAGAAAGAATCTCATCCGGTCTACGTTTAGTTCAGTTAATATACTGCACAACAAGTTAAGGGGACCAGGTAAGCGAAATTTGGGGGGATAATCGATTTTTACTTTTTTATATCATTAAATAGTTTAAACTTTTATCTTTCCAACGATGTGTCACACATCTTTATATTATATTATATGTATATATATATATATATATATATATATATATATATATATATATATATATATATACATATATTATATATAAGTGTTGAAATTATTCATTCTTTCTAAGAGTACTTCAAAGCTTAATGGCCACTTAAATCTTTAACTGACTTTTTAAAACTTGAATTTTTCATGCGTGTTCCTTTTTTTCAATATCAAACTTAAGAACTCAATTTTTTTAAAATACTTTTATTATGTTATATTGCATACTTTAACACAGGGATTTAATGATTTGTTGAGAATTATTTATTTTATGCAATGAAATCTTACCAAAACTTATTTAAAAATGCCTTCCAATAAATAATTTTTAGTTTCACTTAGAAAGAAAATGGTCAGTTAAAATACGTAAAGCATGTTACTCAAACTACTCTAAAAATTCTAGACCTCTATCTTTCATCATTTCTGAGAAAAAGGTACATAAAGTTGGTTTATTTTAACATGGCGGAAATAGAGCTTACCCTGTCTTCTTAAGGAATAAAAAATCATAGAAGTTTACATTTATGTTTAAATTTTTCAGTTAAATTTATATAAAATTTTGCTTTATAAAACATAAAATTTTTGTGATACTTGATACTGAACACCATAGTTTGTTTTTTGATGAGTGTAAAAAGCAAATTGTTTAACCTTGACAGATTTTTTTTTCTCTGTTTTGAATTAGTTATTAGTCTCCAGCGATCTTCAGTTTTGTAAGTGAAAAAGAAAGAAAGAAAAAGAAGAATCTTTCGCAGATTCGTTAATTTTGAAAAATAGCTGCAACCATAAGTAAAAGCTATCTGATTCGCTGTTACTTTGAAAGAATTTACGATTTTTTTTTCGGGGGGGGGGGGGGGGGGAGGAAGAGCATTTAAAAGGGCAATAATATATTATTAAAAAGTAAGAAAAAGAAACAAGTTAAAAGGTTACAATAATAAAGTTATAAAAGTTAAGCTGATATGAATTATACTTACTCCTTAAAAAATTTACTGTACTTCCAACAGACTGCCTAAAATGTTTTGCACATGACAGTAGTGGCAAGGGAATAAGTAATAACATGGTTATTTTTTAAAATAAAAGTTCCTCACAAATTTTAAAGAGCTGCCAAATGTCTTGTATATGCAGCAAACACGGTGATAAAGTTATTTGTAAGTAAAAGTGATTTACATGTAAGTAAAATAATGATTTTAGAATAACTTCAGGGCGATTCTGTGCAGAGTGTCACAAGTAACGCAGGCTTTAATTTTCATTTATTCAATTTTAATTTAAATTCTGATTTTAAGTGGTATGGTAAATAAGTTATTACCATATTTTTACATTTAAATGTGTGACAATAAAAATCACAGAAGTATATCATTTAATTTCATTACTCAAAATTTGCTTTTTTCCTAAGTATTACATAACATAGGATAAAAAAACTGCTGATACATGTGGGAAAAAAAAGGGGAGGGGGGTAATTTTATGAATATGATAAACCAGTCAAAAATATAATCCATATTAAACTCATTGTAATTTCAAAATAATTCCTAACTTGAGTAAAATAAATTACAAATATCTCAATATTAATAAAAGGTAAAATTCGAATTCCAAAACTTTAAGCTTCAGCGAAAGAGGGAAAAAAATGAAAATGATGCTACAAACAATGAATTGTTTCAGTGGCAGGGCAGTGGAGTGATTTTTTTTCTTTTTATCTTTTATTAGATTAAAATGCATTAAATAGTAATAAGATACAATACTAGTATATATATATATATATATATTGAACGACAAAATTTTAAAGTAAAACTTTCAGATGAAAGAAAATAAAAAATAAGAAAGCTTAATATCTTAAGGAAAATCACTGATAGAAGAATATCCTCTAAAATGATGGAAATAAATCACTGTAGACTTCATAAAGCTGACAATTAACAAAAAAGTCTTTATTTATTTATTTTTTGGCTATGTCACTATTAAGAAGTGTATAATAAATGTTTTCAGTTTTAGAGGAAGGAAATATCTGTAAGGAAAATAAATTTCAAAATATTGACTATGCAGTACTGTATTGTTACAATTTAATAAATATGTATGTTGTTGCTGATACATTTTAAAATTAAAATAATAACAACACTTTAAAAGTACTAAGCAACATAAATTTCAAGTTTCAGATGAAAGAAAATCTAACTTAAATAGTGATGTAAAACCTACATGCATACTAATCAAAAGAATTTAGTACTTGCATTTCTTTGACTATTTAATAAGAAATCATAACACCCTTAAAAAAAAATTACTTAAATTATATTTAACTTTTAAGCGCATTAAAAAAAAAACGTAAGTATTGCAGCATATATGACTTAAATATTTTTATTATGCATACACCTATATTTAATCTATAGTATATATTTATGTTCTTTATAGGTCTAATTAAAAATATCATTGAAAGAAAGATTTTTTAATGTAACAAGGGATAAATATTAAACTTCCCATTATGCTTTAAAAAAATAGAATTTACTTAGTATGGCTCTATTAGGAAAATTTTGAATAGATTAATTTTAAATTTAACAGATTACGTTAGCTTATTACAGATATTTTTTGTACTTATAAATGCAGCATAAAAGTTTTAACATGATTTCTAAATGACCTTCTCATATAAAAATGGGTAGATAAAACTTATTCAGGGTATGAAAGTTAGAGAGAAAAAAGGGTAAGTTAATTTCAAATAAAATTTTCATTAATACATGATGAATATAAATTATCAAATTAAAAAATCTTACTGTGTAATTATACAAATAAATTTTACAGTATTATTCGACCAAGGCCGAATAATGGACTTGATATTCGGCCGAAGCCGAATGTTCTGCAGACAGGCCGAATAATCGTTGCATCTCTAATATATATATATATATATATATATATATATATATATATATATATTAACAAAATGTATCCTCCTCCTAAAGAAGTCTTTAAACTTTTCTGCGTCAAATTACTTTACTGGAACATTCGACTTTGATATACAGTGTGTCCACGTATAACCTGACCGACCTTTATTTTCGCAACCGTTGGTCCTAGATGCACACTTCCAATTACAAAAATGGTCAAAATTAGGTGCAGGGTTAAGATTTAAAAAGTTTGAAGCGAAAAAACAATTTAGTGAAGAATTACAGAATCTAAATTTTTATACAGTTCCCCGGTCCTATAAGTTATATTTACTAAAATTTCCTTGTTACACTGGCAAGTAAGGCAAAAAAAGTACCGTTATTCTACGTTTAAAATTGACCGAGTAATAGCTGTTTAAAGTTGGAATATATTTTTTGCTGCATATTAGGGGTCATTCACAAATTTAGTAGAAATATAATTTCGTCAGACATATTAAAGAAATGGTTGAGAGTAAAATGAGCATTGCAATATAAATTTGAAATCTTTAATCATTCTGACATATTACTGCAAAATGTACAATTTGTACTGAACATTATAAGAGGATAAAAATAACAGATTTTTTGTTAAATAAAAGGATGAAAAACAACAGCCTCAATTCTTTACAAAATGATACATATTTTAAAGTGCTGTTAGATTACATTGTCTTTCAAATTTTGGGTTGTGGAATGTTTTTTAGCTTTTCAAAATTGATTCATGTGTATTTTTTAGCACTGAATCCGAAAATGACCTTCATTTTAAACCATCACGTCAGGAATTTTCTCAAATCGCAAATTTCAAAGTTAAAAAGCTAAAAGTTAAAATTGATCCCCCCTCCCCTCCCAACCTCATCGGACACCCGAGCTGTTTAGCTGTTGTAAGAAACCCTGTATAAGCCAAAAAAATCTAATAAATTATTGAATTAAATAAAATTAAACTGAATAAAAAAGTCTTACATCTATTTTATAGTATCAGATTTTTATCTATTTTTTAACCTTGAAATTTACGATTTGCGAAAAATCTTGACATGGTTAAAAGTGAAGGTAGTTTTTTTGATTGAGCGTTAAAAAATACATAAAATGTAATTATAAAAGTTAAAAAACACAACCATCGCAGGTTTATGTTATCTAATCTAAAACTCTTTCTTAAACTTCTTGACGGTAATCTATCCGATTTTTTTTTTTTTTTTTTTTTTTTTTTTTGTTATTCTAAGTATGTATAAGATGGTTAGAGTGGAAAAACATAATAGTATTGCATTGTCATCGGATTTAAGTCAGTATATAAAATTTAACTTCGATAGGACATTTGAAAGTAAGTTAAATTTCGAGTACAAATTTTGAACTGGAAAGGCGGTCATTGCAAGTTGAATAAAACCTTATGAAATTAACATAATTTTAGTGAAAAGAAATCATAGCCTCAAATCTTTACAAAATAAAACATACGTTAAAATACAATTATTTTAACTAATCTGAAACTTAACTAATAAAAGTTAATCGTAATATTTGTACGATTTCTTTCAAAGCGGAGGTACCTTGAAATAAGTTTAAGTACTTTATACACGACCACTGAAAGCATGGTCGAAATCATCGGGTTTGATATGCAAAAATGTGGTATAAGTCATGCATTTTAAAGTTTCATAACTCAGTCAAATTTAATATTAGATAAATGGGACTTTTTTTCGTCCTACTTGTTAGTGTGACAGTAAATTTTTAGTAAATATCACTTATAGGACCGGGGGACCGTATCAAAATTAAAATTTCGTAGTTTTTTAATAAATGTTTTTCTTAACCCAAATCGCTTTAAAAATAGTTCTTTACCTATTTTTGTAATTGGAAGTATGCATCTAGGACCAACGGTTGCGAAAATAAAGGTCGGTCAGGTTATAACGTGGACACACTTTAAATAGATGTTGCCTTTAATGTATACATTAGTGACAACTTCCAGATTGTAAATAACTCTTCATAAAAAGTGAACTAAGTGCGCAAAAATATAGAAATGATCGTGACTAGGCTATATTTTTAGGTTTTTCACCAAGTCACTAGAATCAATCAATATTCAAAAAAAATTATAAAAATATAATCTTACAAAAGTCACATGTCAGTCTAATTTTAACCAACTGGTATTATTCAACAACATCTGAATAAAAGTAAGACGTTTTAAAAACAAATTGTAAAAGCAAAATACGACATATTCCTAAACGATAAACACTGAATGTTTCAAGATCATATTCTTAGAAAAATAAAAATATGAAAACACTTTTTTTTTTTTCATTCGATTTCCAAATAATTAATGAAGAACATCTGCTTCCGGGTAGTTTTTTTTTGTTTTGTTTTTTTTTGGCAACAACAACAACAAAAAAAATATTTTTTTTTCGACAAGCGCTACTGATAACAATAATTGAAAAAGAAGTTTGTCAAACCTAGGAAAAATTTATGCACATTTTAAGTCTTCTACATTCCATTTGACAGAACTAAAACAACTTCTCCAGAGCAATGCTTACATAAATCTAGCCTTGTTTACTAACTGCTGTCACTCTCTATCGACCAGTATAATAGCTTGGTTAAACTGGGGGCGCGACGGCTAATTCGTAGCAAACGGGCAGGGAAACGAAAAAAAAGTACCATATGACAGTGAATGAACAAAAAATCAACTCCCAGCTCGCACCCAACTAAACGCTAACAAGAGACAAGTCTCTACGACAAGCGAAGAGGCCTTGTGCCAAGATACGCCTGCCGCTAAAGAATAAATATACCAACATCAATTCAGCGGTGGTAATTACCAAGATGAGGTAATAAGTATGCGGGGCTGTTGCTCGGGGACCTCTACTTCAGATTTTATTTTTCATCCAATATAACCACGACATCTTAAAGATCACCACAATTAGATTTTGTCTTCATATGCCAAGTCTGACTGAAGATCGAGGTTACAACAAAGAAGTTATAGTCACCATTGCAGATCTGCGATAAGTATCTCATACTATGCTTTATGTGACAAAAAGGATTGTTCAGGTCTTCTCTTCTTGTTATTGTGATACATGGTAAATCATTAGTTTTTACTTGCAAAGTGACAGTTCTAATCGATAGACTGTCGTATAGTAGCTACGTGGTAAATCACATCAATTCTATGAAAAATAAATTAATAATGCAAGGGATGCTAGATTATTCAGCATAATAAAATTTGCGAGTATCGAGACTATCGACATTAGATAATTTATCAAACCAAACTGAAGAAAGGATAAAGGAAAAGAAATTAACTTATTATACTTAGACAAAACACAATTAAATTGTTCTTAAAGTCGGACATAATCCCAATTTATAAAACTACAATGGATTATAAGAAGAAATCAAGTGGATTTCAATGGATTAAAAATATTGCATACAATGGATAAGAGTAGGTTACAAACTTCGTGGCTATTATAATCCGTGTATTAACACAAGCAGACAGAAAAGACACGCGAATCTTTTCATTACTAGGTAAATCGGTCAGTGATGTGCAAATATTTAGCCATAGTTATTTCACAATAACACTGCATCTGCAAAATGTGACGCAAAATAACATATTTAGCTTTTAGTAAAGATGTCACTTAACAAAAAGTACGATTATTATGAAAACTTTGGATGGGGAGGGGGGTGCGTCTGTACATGATTATTTTGAAAATACCATAAAGGTTATTTTACAGAAATATAAAAATCAACTTCGTATATCATGGGCTTTTTTAATAAACGGCTTAGAACGGCTGCTTGACAAAGTTCAAATTTTGACAGCCCATGTCAGAAAGAGAAAAAAGAGAAATGTTATAAAAATTAATTTACCAATGAGAGGGGGGGGGGGGGGAGCTTCACATTTCTAAATGCATTTTTTTCTTTTTTTTATTCCCAATATATACATATTTTTTTTTTAATTTAACCTTAGTTTTTAATTAACATTTTATTTTGATGAAAAGTTAACCACAAGTCAGGTGCTGGGCTTTAATTTCCAACAAAAATTTACTGGAGCTCTAATATTCCGCTGTAGTGTATTCCCCTGTCCCCTTCACCCGCATATTTATATTTCATACATTATTTGCAGAATTTAAAGAAATTTAGTCTTCAACAAAAGAAAATTGTTAATATATTTTGACATATCTATATGCATACACACACACACACATATTGCAGTGAAACCTCTCTGTAAGGGCCACCTGCCGTTCCATTAAAAATTGACCCTTTTGAGAGATGGCCCTTGAATAGGGGTGACCAAAATTTTTCTCTCTCTTTCTTTTTATCCCGCGATTTTTAAAATCTGCATATTCTTTCAGTAAGTTCTCTTTGTTAACAATATTGTTTATTTGATTCTTGCTGCAATTAAACTGTGAAGCCAATTTTCTTGCAGATGATATCAATTAAGAACTTTGATTTTGTCATTCAAATCCAAATGTACTCTTTGGCTTGATTTGGGTGCCATAATTTTAAATTTTACATAAGTTCAATTTCTAGTGTAAAAATTGTGCTTCAATATGCATTCACAGTTTTAGTAAATGTGGAATCGGTTTTTCTAGATAACCTATTGTCCTTTGTGTGCCCACAACAAAGGGTCAAGTCTCCCCTCCAACCCAACCTCTACAAGTTGAAAGGTCAAACAAAGTGTGATGAACACCTGTTTGTCTCACTTGTGAAAAAGTTTATGGTCCTTAATTGTGTTACTAAATCCTCCCCATCTTCCCATGCCTTCTTTGTTGCAAGTGCAATTGTTTGTCGAACACTTATATTTTGGTTCAAGAATTTAATACACCTGTTTAGGATTATAGCACATGTGAAAAAATGGCCTTTATGAGTGGTAGGTGCGGTCCCCCTAATAGGAGTAAATTTAACATGTCTATGGGAAAAATCTTCGTTCCTAAAAATATTGGCCCTTAAAAAAGGTGTCCCTTGAACAGGGTGGCCTTTAAAAGAAGTTTCACTGTGTGTTATACATATAATAAAATAATCTAATAAATAAACAGGGCAAAAATATTTAAAAAAGGAGGAGAGATCCTACTCGCCTAGGATTTCTTTTTATCAACTAGCAAACACAGCGCTGTCCCGGTGGGCTCTGGAGCGCGTTATTTATGATCTCCGGTTACTTACAACCAATATTTAAATATTTTCTAAAATCAAAGAAGTACCGGGGCTTAGCGCCAGAGATTGATCCCGGGAAAATATCGCAAATTCTAGGGACTCTAAACAAACCAGTTCAAAATATTTTTTGCGAACAAGGTACAAGTGTCCACTTTTTGAAAAAAAAGTGATCTTTTTTAGAATAGTGTTCCCTTTTTGAAAAAATGTACCCCTTTTTTAGAATAGTGTCTCCCTTTTTGAAAAATTCCCGCCCGGCGGCCCTTTTTTTCTAGAGTCAACACTATATATATATATATATATATATATATATATATATATATATATATATATATATATAGATAGATATTAATATTATAATCCTTTATAACAAGTGTCAAAATGAGGAAAACAACTTTTCAAAGTAAACTTTTTCCAATTTAAAATCAAGCCATATAAAAGCATTAAAGTTTTTATTAAAAAAATAAGGATTTGTTAGTAGATATCTAGAATTTTTCAGATTCACGCAGGGTGTCTACAGAAATGGTAAAAAAAGTTCCCTGATTTCCATTATTAACAATACGCATGCGATATTTTTTCGTGTATGCCGATTCCTCGTATAACTTACTTATCCAGCTTGCTAATATCCCATTGGGGAGAAAAAACAAGAGAAAAGCACAAAAAATGCCTAATATTTATTAAGTATCGTTGACAGTTTTATAAATCCAAACTCAAAATTTAGTCCAACTTCATATAGTGGCCAATAGATATGTGGTGACAAGAAAATTTCCTCATTTTCTGAAAAATATTCTCTTCTAAGACTTATCTGCATCTGATGGGATACCTAATTGGATTAAGCTGGCCACCTGGTCAGGTTATGCTAATGCATCATTTAAAATTTTTAAAAATGGGTAAATTGCCTTCAATATCAGCACAATCTACAGAAAATGAGGGCATCTGATCACCTTAATTTGCGTTAAATATAAAAAACTCATATCATGTGCATCTTTTTTTAAATATTGGGAAATACTAATCAGAATGTGAAAAAATATGTTACATAAAACAGACGAATCAGTCTCATTGGCAAGGTGAAAATGCAAATATTTTCGCATATAGATAAATTTCCCTGATTTTCGAGTATTTTTACAAAGTTCTAGACTTTTCCAGATTGATAAACCTCCCTCATTTTTCCATGATTCCTCGATTTCCAGATTCTGTCGACACCCTGTCACGTTATCAAAGCAAAATACACAGCGTGACCTAAAAGGCTACTTTGCGATATTTAAAGCTTATAACTTTTTTTTCTTTTTCCTTTTAATGTGTGTAATTTTGGAATTTTACTCTGCAAAGACATGCTTGAACAAAAAGTGGCAGCAATAGATTTTTATTTTTTAAATAAACGCGCTGTTATTGCGTGCTAAATTTTTCGAGGTATAAAGGAAAAACAGGGACTACCTGTGCGCGGTATATTAGTTACATAATTAACGATTACAGGTGTGATTATATGTTATGTATCGCCATCTATGGAGGCAAATGTTTGACATTAAAACATCTGTAATGTATATTCTTTGAGCATTGATTCTGAAAATAAAGTTATATTATCAACAAATACTTCTGCTTAATTAAACTCCTCCAAATCTGAAGAAAAAAAAAGAGAAAAGAATATAGTAAAAATTAACTTTTCAAAAACTCTTTGAAGTCACTCTCTATAAAGTGGCAATAAGAAAGATGGGGGAGATCTTCCAACAATACATTGACAAAACGTTCGAATAAAGATTTAAAAAGTCAATTTCATCCTAAAATCTCAGAAAAAATAATTCCAGCTTTGTGACTGATACTAACAGAGAAGCTAATTTTCACATAATCACTTTGCAAAGTAAAATAACAAAGAAAACCAATACAAGAAGTTGTATTAAATTTAATTTTCAGTGGTCAAGCTTTCTGTTTCGACTGTCTCTATTTTGCGTAACTAAGTCTTTTCGTGCACAGTGGAACAATCAGTGGCAGTTCTCTTTTCATAGATCTTTATCAGTGGACGTTAGAAGTATACACTTCATCAGTGCACGGGACTCTGTGAGACGATGCGCGACGAATGAGTTCGTTCTCAATTGAAGATTTGGACAGACTGAGCCATGAAACACTAGTGTCCAGATGCTGTAGGCTATATAAACTCTTCATGAAGCAGCATATAACGCCCAATCTGTTAAAAACGGATGTGACCTTATTACTTTCTAAAACAATATAAATATGACTAAGCTATTAGAAAATTAGTTATAAAATAAATTCGTCTTAAGATTTAGTACTAGTAAAGTAACTATTGTTTTCAATTGTTTAAAAATAGAATACTCTGATTGTGGCCGATAGTTTAATATGTAAATGTGTGTTTATGAAAATAAATATTTAAATGCATATATAAATATGAAATAACCTTTAATTGTATCGGTCAGAAAGTCTATTTTGAGATTTCCTATTGAGTTTTGAAAAGAAGCTTTACATTAATATATGTTTTAGTATAACAGATTAATGTTATAATATTACATGCCATTTTCGTTTAGAAATTCGGTTAATATTGCTACTTGAACTTGTCAGATATATTTTTATTCAAAAGGTATTTTATGTGTATATATATATTATATACACACATACATAGAAACTACACCAGTACAGTAGCAACGAATTAAAACTTTGATTCAAATTTGTTTTTCATTTAAGATATCAATTTTCTCTCACTTTTTTTTTTTTTTTTTTTTTTTGTCTCATTTGGAATTTTTTATTGACACCAGAGAGGGGCAAAATATATCTCTTAAGAAAATCTTAAATACTCTGGCACGTTAAAAAAAAAATAAGACATTAAAATAGTCTTAATTTATCACACTTTCAAAAATTTTATTCATCTATTAAAAATAATTTTACTAGAATTGGGGCACTTTTAGAACTTTAAAACAGATGATATAGAATACGTAAATATATCAAAATATATCCCTCTTTATCCTCTTTCTTATATCAAGTGCAGAGTTGCCAAATTCCAGAGGGCAAAAATTAGAAGATTTTTAAAAAGAAATCAGGAGACTTTCCAATGAAGTTTTTTTTTTTTCATTTTTAAATGTAAACATAAAATAATAAATTTATTTGAAATAATACTACAGCTATAAATACTTAATAAATTAAAAATGCTTTTAATTAAGCTAATGACATAAAAGTTTTAAAACAATTTAAAATTAATCATAAATACCAGGAATGGATTTTTTCTCATACAAATTTTGCCTCTGAACAATTGTAAAAGTAACGAATGGAAATTATTAATAAAGATAGTATTAATAAAAATAAAATGATATGATGATTCCATAAAAAAAAATACTGTTTGCAATATAAAGTTACAATTTATTCATTATAGAAAATAAAATTAATAAGTACCAGATTTTTGCATTTAAGAATGAAAATTGAAAATTTGCCTATAGTCATAGTGTCACAAAGTTTTAAAGAGGCATATTTGATTTGAACTTCTATCATATCAAATAACACTAATCAGAGAAGAAATAAACATTCAAAATTTTTCTAGCATATTCAAGTACAAAATAAGAATGAGAAAAAAATGTGTTACAAAATCAGGAGAAAAATGGAAAAAATCAAGAGTATGGAAAAACAAGCAAAAATCAGGAGTCTTCTGCCGAAATCGGGAGACTTGGCAAGTCCCAGAACTCAAAAATCAGGACGTTTTTAAAATGAAATCAGGAGACTTTTTGCAATGGCTTTTTTTATGTGAACATAACATAATAATTTTATTAATTTTAAATAATATAGCCGTATATATACTTAATAAATTTCAAATTGCTTTTAATTAAACAATGACATAAAATATATGTTTTAAAACAATTTAAAATTTTTTATACATGTACAATGAATGGATTTTGCCTTCTCATAAAAATATATAAGTACAAGAATAAAAAATATGAATAATAATTCTTTATTAATAAAGAAATTATTAATAACAAAAATAAAATGATACATGATTACATTAAAAAGGGAATTTACTGTTTCTAACGTAAAGTTACAATTTATTCATTATAGAAAATAAAATTATTTTTATCAGATTTTACATTTAAGAATGAAAATTTAAAATTTGTTCATAGCAAGAATTACAAAGTTTTAAAGAGCCTTCATATATATTTGATCTGAACTTCTATCATATCAAACAGCACTAATCAAACACAGCAATATAAAATAAGAATGAATAAAATTTGGATAGAAAATCGGGAGAAATATGTCAAAAATCAGGCGTATGGAAAATCAAGTAAAAATCAGGAGTCTAGTCTGCAAATCGTAAACTAAAAAAAAAAATCATCTGACCTAGCTATATAAATAATAAATAAAAATTATTAGCATAATTATCTATGAACATAAATAACAAAATGGAAGTATGTCAATGTTACAGATTATGCAGAGTCTTAGTCTTTGTCCTAAAGATCTTTAAAGTATTCAGTTCTATAGGGCCAACGATACCGACAACTTTTTCCCCCTCATACTGTTACTAATGACAAATCAACAACGGTCTCTTGCTATAAACGAAAAGTTCTCTGGTCCTAACTGAAAAAATGCAATACAACTATATAGAAGATTTTTCCAATTCATTGCGATTCTGTTTTAGCAGGTTTCACTTCTTTACTGCACCATCAATAAGAATGTTATTCGTCGATGGTTACCTATAAATTTTCTTTTTCTAATTTTCTTTAAAGGAAATTATTTCAAATTTGAAATCTAAAAAAACAGGGATGTTCAAATAAGTTCGATAGCGTTATAGTGAAATGGAAGTGAATTAAACACACACTTAAAAAGATCACGTATTTAACTTAAGAGTAGGTGAACTTTTTAAACGTAGATTTCACTTAAGTTTTTAAATTTTAGTTTCTAGCAACGAGGAATCATTCACTCTTAGATAAATATTAATTAACAAATCGCACGCCATACAAGATACAGCTAATCTAAACATGTCCAATTAATTTTATTGCGACCTAATGAAAGCGAAAGTATTTGCTTATAATTCACCATGAATATGAAATATCTTAAAGAAACATAATTAGCATAAAAACTATCCAAGAACATGAATAACCAAACGGAAAAGTATCATCAATGTTACAGATTATACCGATTCCTCGGCCTAGCCCTAAAGAACTTTAAAATATCCAGTTTTAATTGCAGAAAATTGGCAACGGTACCGAAAAACCACAGCACGGGTTTTAATGAGCAATCCTAATTAGTACTATTCGAAATCGATAATAAAAATTCAATGACCCTCCACTTAATTCCCGAAATCATTTCATATCTTTGATGTTTTTGCCTTGAATTGCTGCAATTCAGAAAATCAGAGTATCACAGCGTAATATTAAATTCCCGCAGGAATTACTTGGGATCGTTTAAATTTGATGAAAAATTGAATAAATTTGAGATCTGAAAGAAAAAATTTCACTTCATTTGCTATGAGCTCTATTTAGTATCATTTTATGTGTGTACTTTCCACAAATTTTAAAAAAGGAATCCGCAACACTTGTCAATTTACAAGAGAGGGGGGAAAAAAAGGTCGTTTTGGATTTTAATTATAAGGGCACTTAAAAGTTGAAAGTTGTAATGAAAAAGTATTAAATTGGTGAATAAAATGTTATGTTAACAAGTTAGTGATAAGCATATGGCTGAACAAGATTTTATGTTTATATCATAAGGACACGTAGCACTTTAGTCAAGGAACTAATAAACTCAGAGAACAAAATTGTGCGCGATATGCTGTATGATTAGCATTAATTTTGGAAAGACAACAGAGAGCTAATTACGGTTGCCTGGCTTTTTTTTGCATTTTAGAAATTTATGCATTTAGTATTCCTCTGCGTTTGAATTTCTCATTATTAACCAATACTTAGTGAATATGCAGTAAAATAATATCAGGACCAAGAAACAAGAGAAATTACGTAATATTTTTCTTGCGGCGAAAAAGAATAAATACATTACAATAGTTGACTGAACACATGGAACTGTGGTTTGAGTCATTAAAAGTATTGACGGTGAATTTATTTATAAAAGATAAATTAAAGATATGAATGCAATTATTATTCTTTTTTTAAATAGAAAAGGGGGAAATAATTTTCCAGTTTTAAAGGAAAAAAACTAACAGTTTGCCGATAGAGAATAAAATAAAGGGATCCAAATGAGAAAAAATAACAATACGTTTAAAAAGCATATACTTTTCTTACGCCACGAGTCTAATCTTATTTATCATTAAAATAAAACCTAAAACAATTTCAATTGAAAAATCTTTTCATTATGCGATTTATAATGTTATTTTAAATCTAATAACTTAGATTTCCCAAATACAATTACTTCATTTAATCTTGCTATTCGAAAAAAATTAAATTCAAAACTTAAAGGCTAGGTGAAACATCAGGAGATTGTGCCAGAACTAATGTATCTGAGTTGTGGAAGTTTTGATTTGGAATTATTTAATTAGTTGGGCATTCTGTTCATACGATAACATAAAAAGTTATCAATCTTAATACAAAAACTATTTAGGTGTTCATTTACAGCCAGGTTTGTTTATATTGTTGCAAACTTTTTATAGCGATTTTGTTTGAAACTGTAATCCAACTAAACCCTTTACAATTCAGCAAGAATTTAAGGAGACTCTTCACTCACTTGAAAACACCCATTCCGTAATGTTAAACCTATAGGCAGGTTGTTTTCGAATTTCTTGTTTAAATTTGAATATTTTGGAACGATTTTTTTTCTTTTTTTTTGGGGGGGGGGGGGAGGGGCATAGGATATAGGTGAAAATTGGCGGTCGCCACTCGCCACGTGGCGATTAAAGTTGTAAAAGTGGCGATTAAAAAATCGGTCACCGATCGCCATTATAGTCGCCACTCGCCAAGTGGCGATAAAAAAACTGTTATCGATCGCTAAGTGAAATATAGCTTTTTTCATAGAAATATGCATCTCTACTTTGGTTACATCTAATTAGCAAACTGGTTAATTCTTTTTCTTACCGGATGCAAGCAGATTACAACGATTTAGATGTATTTTCAATATTTCAGCTTTTTGCCATTGCTCTTCTGTTGGATTTTTTTTTTTTTTTTTTTTCAAGAAATACAGTTTTATTCTGAAAAATATATTCATCAGCTTTGATTCCACATGCATTTCAAATAATTTATTCTTTTTTCCGCTGGATGCAAGTGGATTTTAAGGACATTGCAGTATTTTCAATATTTTGACTCCTGCCACATGCTCACCAGTTTCACCATTATTGTATACACCTAACTGTTGGAAACAGATTCTGTGGTTTTAAAGTAATTTTCTTGAATTTTGACTGCTTCCCTATTCTTATCATGAATAGTTAGCTGGTATAAAACTCTGACTTATAGAAAAATATGTATATATCCAACGATTATAGTTTATGTAGATGTCAAGAAAGTTTGAAACATTATAGTGGCCACTAACTTTAAAAAGTGGCCACTAATGAAACTGAGTCTACCGGCCACTGGCTACTAACTCAATTTCCCAGTTTTCACCTATAGCATAGGATAAGCTGAGCTCGATCTCTAATAGGGTCATTTTGTACTATTTCGATTTTCGTTGGATGTTTTTTTTTTTTAATAAACGTACTTTCGCTTTCGAAACCGGTTCCGAAAGTGAAAGCATCTTTATTTAAAAAAATCTGCAACCGAAATCGAAAAAGGAAAAAAAAGTCATATTCAGGGTTGCAAAAAACCCACCTACCCAAACAAACCCGCCCGTGTTTTTTTTTTTTTTTTTGGGGGGGGGGGGGTAAAACCCACTCTAAGAAACCCAATAAAACCCACGTCAAAGCGGGTTTTATTAGGTTTTTTTTACAATTCATGATATTATTACTTAATATTCAGTAACTTTTATATTAGATTTTTAACCTTTGTGTTTAAAGAGTTACACTATCCTATTAAAATTTATTGTGTGGGTGTACTGCCAAATCCAAATGTGACAAAGTCAAACTGAAATAATGTGCTTTTAAGTCTTTTTTTTAAAAAAAGACTATTAATATTATGAAAACAATAAGCCAAAATCAATATACAGAGCTAATCATAATGTTTTCGCATTAGCTAAAAAATGACAAGGTCTTTTATCAAGATTTAACAATATAAAACTTCATAACAAATTCCCAACTGTGATACAAATTTCACTTACATTCTTTTTGGCCAGGGTTGGCAAAAAAAAAAGGGGGGGGGGGTCAAAACCCCCATATAAACCGGTTTTTGTTTGTTTGTTTAAACCTGGGTTTTGAATGGCTTTTTTAAATATCATTTCCTATTACATATAGATGCATGTTTGTTGATAAAAATAAACAGTGTTGGATATTATCTAAATATTATAACTTCATTTCAAAATATTCATATTAAATCATTACAATCAGTTAAGTAATTGAAATCTTTTGTAATTTTAATATTTTTAGTAACAGCTATGTATTATATGTTCAAAGAATAAACTGTTCAATACAATGAACCATAGATATCTTGAAAATATTATGAAGCATTATTTGATTAATAAATAATAAAAGATTAAAGATTTGTTTAAAAAATGTGTTCTTAGTGAGGAATACAGATAAAAGTAATCTGTTGAAGTAGCTTTTAAATATGTGGTTATTACATAACATTATATGATGTCAGAAGTAAAAGCTTTTTTCCAGACTTTTACACCGATTTATTTATGTTATTTCGATTCAAATTACTTGTATATTAAGTTAATCAATAAAAATATAATAAGATTTCTTAATTTCATACATATACTTTTAAAAATATGGGACTCCCCCTGCCCTCACTTCTTAAAAAAAAAAATCAATAAAACCCGAAAAACCCAGTTTTTGTTAAAAAAAAAAAAAAAAAAAAAAAAAAATCCGAGTTTTTTGAAATCCTGGTCATATTCGAGATCAGCATCAGCTATCCTATGCAAAAAGTGTTTTCAAATAGTATTCAAATTTAAACGAGAAATCTGAAAACAACCTGCCCATAGGTTTAATATTTCTGAGCGGATTCCCTTTAACACAGACATTGTTTGCGCAGTTCGTAGAAACTACATCTTAGAATTCTTGTCATACATTAAATTTAAGTTACTGGTTAAAATTAACCGATTAACAATTCGTAAAAATATAAAGAGCAAAAAAAGAAGCCTATTCGAAAGACAATCATTGGATGTGCTGCTGTGTTTATAAAAATTTGGTCCTTTATTCTACAAAATACAATACATTAAAAAGGAAAAAATTAAATTATGATAGATTCATTCATGATTGATTAAAATCCTTAATGACAGTTCATGAAAAAACAAAGCACAATTCCAGACAACAGCTGTCTTTTTCGAAACACTAAACAATCAGAACTGGGAGAAAAGAAGAAAAAAATTCTAAAATTTACATTTAAACTTAAGCACGCATAAGTTAATATAACTAAAGCTTAATAAAACACAAATGTAAAGATTATTTACTCACATCGTTATTACCTCACCATAGGCAACCAATGAAACATAACGATGAACCGTACAATTTATCGACTTTATGTTTTTGCACCTAATTTGCTCTTTTTTATTATTAACTTTCTTTTTTTTTTCTGTTTTTCAGAGGCTCATTTATTGATTTAACTTGGATAGCTGTCGTAATGATCACTTCTACACAGCATAAACAAAATATAATTAAACTAGCATGGGAACATACATAAAGGAAAGAAATTCGATAAAATGTTTTTAGAGGTCTGATATGAAAAGATAATTTTCGTTGTCAACCCTGTGGCTGGCGCTTCAATCATTTAATCCCTGTAATTACACAAAAATAATGCATAATATTTTTCATAAGAAAAAAATAATAATATATATCTGGAAAACTGTCCGTGTTAAAAAAAACTCGAGTTAATTTGTTATAATAATAAACTTGACTTTTATTTATAGGCATAGAGTTGCACAGAGTAGTGAGGCTCGACACATCCCAATATTTTTTTCATATCTCCCCCCCCCCCACCCCCCACCCCACTCCACCAACTGATAACAATTTCAGATGTATTAAACTTCTAACATTTTCTTTTTTTAAATCTTTTATTTTAACTTTTTTTTTTCGTTGTCAACCATGTGGATGGCGCTTCAATCATTCAATCCCTGCAATCACAGAAAATAATCCTTAATACTTTTCATAAGAAAATATATGTATAATATATGAAAAAATGTCAGTCGTTGTCAACCATGTGGATGGCGCTTCAGTCATTCAATCCCTGCAATCACAGAAAAAATTCCTTAATACTTTTCATAATATATGTATATGAAAAAGTGTCAGTTTTACGAAATCTTGAGAATTAATTTGTTATAATAATAACGCAAAGAATTGTATAGATAGTGAGACTCGAGACTTCCCAATAATTCCAAATATCTCCCCCTCCCCCCCCTTTTTTTTAGGTCCAACAGATAGCAATTTCAAATATTTTAAACTTCTTATAATTTTTTTTGTTTATTTTCATTATTATTATTATTTTTTTTAATTTTCGTTGTCAACACTGTGGCTGGCGCTTCAATCATTTAATCCCTTTAATTACGCAAAATAATACTTAATTAAAATAATAAAACTTTGTAAAAAATCACCATAAAATTAAAACAAAACACAGGACGCGTTTCGAGCTAAAAACAGTTTTTAGCTCGAAACGCGTCCTGTGTTTTGTTTTAATTTTATGGTGATTTTTTACAAAGTTTTAATAATTTAATTGCTTCATATCGCCAGTTTTCGGTGCTGTTTCGCTAATACTTAATATTTTTCAAAAGAAAAAAATATTGGAAAAGTGTCCGGGTTATCGTGAGACTTACTTTGTTACATTAATAATCCTGTCTTATTTATATGTATAAAGCTGTATAGACTACTGGGGCTAGACACCACCGATTTCTAATACAGCCCCCCCCCCCCATTTTTTAGGGGGGGGGGGTATTCAATTGATATAAGAATCAGAT
This sequence comes from Maratus speciosus, assembly GCA_963932465.1. Classification (NCBI taxonomy): domain Eukaryota; kingdom Metazoa; phylum Arthropoda; class Arachnida; order Araneae; family Salticidae; genus Maratus; species Maratus speciosus. Next base: position 383,066,270 of record OZ010791.1, read on the forward strand.
ATTTTAAACATCTAATAATTTATTTTAAATTTTCGTTATCAACCCTGTGGCCTGGCACTTAATCCCTGTAATTACACAAAAATAATCCTTAATACTTTTCATAAGAGAATGCATTATATATCACATATATACGCAATATATGGAAAAACGCCAGTGTTTAGAAATCTTGAGAGTTAATTTGTTATAATAAACTTGTCTTTTATTTATAGGCATAGAGCTGTATAGAGAAGTGAAGCTCTAGACCTCCCAATAATTTCTAATATCCACCTACCTCTTTCTTTTTTTTCTTTTCCCGGTCGAACTGATCATAATTTTGGATATTTTAAACTTCTAATATATATTTTTTTATGTTTTCCATTTTTTTTCCGTTGTCAACCCTGTGGCTGGCACTTCAATCATTTAATCCTTCTAATTACACAAAAATAATGTTAGTTTAATATTTTTCAAAAGAAAAAAAAGTTCGTGTTAAGAAATCGTGAGAGTTACTTTGTCATAATCTTATCTTTTATTTATAGGTATAAAGTTGTATAGACTAGCGATAGTGAGACTAGATACCACCGATTTCTAATTTTGCCCCTTTATTGGGGGAGGGGGGTGTATTCGACTGATATAACAATTTTAGATATTTTAAACTTCTAAAAATGTATTTTCTTTTAAAGGTTTATTTTATTTTCTTCGTTGTCAACCCTGTGGAACTTAATCCCTGTTACACAAAACTAACCCTTAATACTTTTCATCAGAAAAAATATATATAATATGTGGAACAGTGTCAGTATTAAGAAACCTTCAGAGTTAATTTGCTATAATAATAATCTCTTTTTTTATATAGGCATAGAATTGTATAGAATAGTGAGACTCGAGACCTTCCAATAATTTCTAATATGCTCCATCCCCACCCCCACCCCTTTTTTTTGGGGGGGGGGGGTCCAACTGATAACAATTTCAGATATTTCAAACTTCCAATAATTTGCTAAAAGTGATTAAAAAAATACAATTAAAAAGCATATAAATACCCCCCCCCCCAGGAAACCCTTCTTTTCAGCTAATTTCTTTTTTGGTCATTTTATCTGTGCTTAGAAATTCTGGTTCTTTGGAACTATTTAAAATGGCATTTACCTTTGCATTCTCTAAAACTTAAATTAAATCAAGAGTTGGCTAATTACAAATATTCTTTAATTTATTAAAATTAAAATAAATTACTTATAATAAACTCTTCTAAAAATTATGTTCATTATTTTACTTAGATTAAATAATGATACAGTTGTGAAAGCAGGAGAAAATTTGAAAAAACTCACGTGTTATTTCATGTGGGCCCGCCCGGGTTTTTTCGGACTGGGCCCAACTTTGACAAATCCTGATTTATTCAGGCACTATAAAAATACTATATAATACTATATAGTAATATACTATATAGTAGTATATAATACTATGTAGGCACTATATAATACTTCATAAACTTATCAGCCATTATGAACTGCAGTCACATAAAACTATCAAGTAGTCAGTCAATTTCCCAATTTCCCTGGCTAATGTTAAACCTATGGGTGTAGAATGCATTCGTATATTTAAAATATCTCCTCGGTAAATTAATATTTTTAATACCGAAGAGGTATTTGAAATAAATGAATGCACTATAAGCCCATAGGTTTAACATTAACAAGGAGAATTGGACTAACAGCCTTCAAGGACACTAATTTTTCTGACTTTTAATTCAATGCCTTAGATGAAAGATAAACCTTGGAAACTATTAAATTTTGAACATTTTAAATATGACGCATCCCCAGTAGCAGAAACAGTGAAGCACGGAAGCGGGCGCTGCAGATTATTTTAAACCTTGCAGATTAATTCACGAACTTAAAAAGAAATGCTGGGCTTAAAAAATGACTGAAATTTGCTTTAAGTCTCTAGATTTATGGTATTTGTTGTATCCTTATACAGTCAAACCTCGTTAACATGAACACGCTTAACGTGAATTACTTTTAACATGAATTGTTTTCACAGTCCCCTATAAAAACGAATACAAAGATTTGATACTGATAACATGAATTACTGTTAACATGAACAAAATTTTGATTCCCCTTGAGGTTCATGTTAACGAGGTTCGACTGTATTATATTTTCTTTATAAATGGAAATTTTGCTTACTTTAAGTGTTTCTGTTATTTCTTATGATAGTAGGCTTAATGGGTCGCAGATTAATTTTAGTTTGCTGCAGACTGACACAGAAAATTCTGCTTCTGGGGACGCATCTAAATACAATTTCAATTTAAAACTAAAAATTCTCTCTTGCAATTAATGATGTATAACATAAAAATGAAATTAAGAAAACTTTAACAAATGCCTACAAATTTGTTTCGATGGAAGCATGTCAGATGAATTTCAATCCGTTTTCAGAACTAGGCCAGCGAATGCGAAGTATTTAATTAGTATAAATTTATTGGTATCTTTTCAAAACTGACTTTGATGAACTGTTTCTTTCAAATTCAAACTAAAGGGAGAAAAACAAAAGGAAAGAATGCGCGCTTGATCTGGAAACGATCATAATTCAGTCCGATAAGAAGCAACCCATTAGGAATAAAACTTTAACAATAAATCTTGCATCATTGTGCCCATCTTCGTGAAAACTCAGTGCTGTAGTCTTAAGAAGTTTTATTTTCGATTATCAGTTCAGAAAATGTATTTCTTATAGTCAACCATCTTGAATTACAAAACATGTACTGACCGATAAAAGTTTTAGATAAGAATGAAGCGAAATACTTGGAATTATACAATTAATCATGATTTCTATTACTTTTATAGAACGAAGAATATTTTTATTCTTTATCATTTTGTAGATTTTTATTAATTACCTCTGTATATATTAGCCACTAAAAAGAACAGTGGCCAGTAGTTCTAGTTTTAGAAGTGGGCACTTTCTTTTAAGAGGCTACTTCAGTCAAGTGAAAAGACCCGTTCGCTAATGCTAATCCTATGGAAGAAATTTATAACGATATCTCGGTTGTATTTTAATATTTTTAAATGATTTTTTTTGCAATGTATAGCTGAGATGGATCTGTACAAAGGTCGTTTTTTACTTTTCCTATTTTGTTTACAGATATTTTTAATGAGGACACTTTCATTTTTGGAACCGGTTTCGAAACTGAAAGCACCCTCATTAAAAAAATCTGCAATCGAAATCGAAAAAGTAAAAAACGGCCTGCATACAGATCGATCTCAGCTATCTAATGCAAAAAAAATCATTTAAAAATGTTAAAATGCAACCGAGATATCGTTATAAATTTCTTCCATAGGATTAGCATTAGTGAATGGGTCTTTTCGCTTGACTGAAGTAGCATCTTAACTAAAAGGCAGATCACACACTAAACAGACAAGCAAACAAAAGCGTGAGAGAGGAGACAAATTGTAGCGTTCAAACCGGTTTCTTCTTTCATATCAGGGTGAAATGTCTCTTGACTTTCGCTTTTATGTCGCTTGTCTGTTCAGTGCGTGATATTGCCTTATGGTCACTGTTTTACTTAGAAGTACTAAAAAGTAAACCTAAAAAATTTATTTTAGTATTAATCTACGCATATGTATCTTAAATATACATGTACCAAATCAATATGTAATAATTAATAATAATTTGGAAATAAATTCTGGCGATAAACATATTTCAAACAGAAAAAAAGTAACATCCTTAACCCTTTTATGCTCAGCTTTGCATATATGCAAACAGTGTTTTGAATGTAAGATTTTTTTTTTTATTCGTATATACCTAATTTACACCAGAAACTTAAAATAGTAATAGTTGCTTTAATTAATAACAAACATTCCGTATTTAAATAAAACGAAATTAACCATTGAAATTTTCTGGTGTAAAATGATTTTCTAAACTACGTAATTTCGAGAACGTATTCGATCATGGGAATTAAAGGGTTAAAGGCCAAGTTTTACTAAATAAATTATATAAAATAAGGTATTTGAAGTTGAAGACATTAAAATATTTACTAATTTGCAATATTTTAGCGTAAAACTGTCACACGATAGTAGTTTGTACTTGTATTGTAGATGTGCAACAGAAGAAAAGATTGACGTATTACATGAAAAATGTATCTGATTTTTTTTTTCGTTATTTTCCCTGTGTAATAAACCTTTCAAAGAATCATGTATAATTTTTTCAAAACAAAATAAAAAAATCGTGCATTTAAGGGTTAATGGAATGCAAGAAAATTTTATTCTCTCCTTGTAGGAAAGTGGCCACTGACAAAGAATTCTTCAATAGCCATTTTTTCTCATTTAGTGGCCTTGTGACCTGTGGCTAGTGCTAATTTTACACTTTAAAACAAAGAAGGGAAATTAAAGATTTGTAGATTCTGATTATTAGACAATCCCTTCCCCCCTTTATAGTAAATATCAATTTTCATGAATATTAAAGACGTGAATAATCACTTTGCTAACAAGTCGTAAACCTGCTTAGTGAAAAATGTCCAAGGCGGGAATCGAACCCGGACCCCTGGAATAGATCTCCAGTGCTCTACCATTAAGCCACAAGGAGAATGCCCAGCTTGGCATCTCTCACTTATACAAGTCGGTTAAAAAAAAAAAAAAAAAAATCGATTTTCATATTAAGAAAGTTAAAATCCGTATGTTTTCTGTATCCTTATCCAAAATAACGAGTCACATAACAGCTATGCATTTTTGGCTAGTTATATATAAAATTTTATTTATTTATATTTTGGTGACGAGTATAATGGGAATTATGAAATTCTTATACAGTCGACGCTTGTCGCGCATTATAGCGACCGTTCCATTAGAACGACCTATGCAAAATCTCCCGAAATACATCCCCTTTATATGTTATTTTTCCATCCAATATAAAGTCCGGCCAGCAGCTTATTTCCCGATACAGCGACCGAATTGACCTTTCCTCCAGATTTTTTTAACCAAAAAATATTATTTTCTTTCTTCAAGAACTCATTGCCGAAATCTCATTGCTCATTGTGCGTTGATCGTTGATGCATTGTAAGATGTCCTAAAATGACACTTTTAAAAAACTTAATGTCAAGAAAACACATAAAATTACTTATCTCTAACTGAGATGGAAAATTCTGTTTAAAATAATATCAAATGCACAAAAAATAAAAAAAAAGTTAAAAGGTAAGTAACTATTTTTGTGTGTGATTTAACATTTACTTTAAATTTTATTTTAGAAATACGTAATCATTCTCTTACATTTATTTTATAATTATTCATTATCAATGTTTATTCGATACGAACGTAAACAGAATTTAATAATAATGTTATATTATAAAATTTCCTTAGAAACCTTAATTTTCATGCACATGAGTTTTTTTGTTGTTCATTTTTGTTATAGCGACCCTCATCTTTGGCACGCGAGGAGTCGTTATAACGGCGTCGACTTATTAGCTTTATTATAAGTCTTTAAAAAACGTAGGTTTCTCCCTTTAAAAGTCTAAAATGTAATGATTTATAAATACAAAATTCACGTTTCAATAAATTTGACAATGTGATGCAATTATTATAACTTCCCACAAATTTCGCCTGATTCCATCCATTCTAAGAAAATCGATAGAAAATAAAAGGATTACATGAAACTTATCAATAAAAAATTAGCACTTTTTTAAAAAATCCTTAGAGTGGGAAGAAAAAAAAAAAAAACAAGAGATCCTAAGGATCACAGGATTCTAAAATACATAAGAGGGATAGTGTCTATCATTAAAAAAAAATTGCCATATTGATGTTAGACCAACTTTATGAAAGATTTAAGAGTAAAAGTTAAAAGAGTAAAAAGTTTGATATTTCTTGGGCAAGAAAATAACATAGTAAAATAAAAATAACTGGTTTCGAAAGTGAAAGTATTCTCACTAAAAAAACCTGCAACAAAGTAAAAAAAACGGCCTTTGCTACTCACTCACTGCCAAAAAAATCATTTAAAAATATTGAAATACAAGCGAGCTATCTTAAATAATTTCTTCCATGGGATTAACATTAGCTAAAAGGTGTTTTCGCGTAAGTGAAGCGATTCTTTAACAAAACAATATCAACCTGGCAAAATCAAACGGGTCAACTTCAGCATTGAACTCTTGATAGTAATATCCACTAATAACTCTTGATAGTAATATCCACTAATAACTCTTGATAGTAATATCCACTAATAACTCTTGATAGAACTCTTCTGAATAGTCTATATTTAACCAAATTCTATTTTGTGAATTTCTCTCTAAATAAAGAATTTCGAACTCATATCAGCAAAACCTCGAAGAGACAGAGGAATTTTACATAAAATAAAACTTCCATTTAACGACTTTTCTTTTAGTATACCAACTTCAGCTTCGAACTCTTGATAGTAATATCCACTAATAACTCGATAGAACTCTTCTCAATAATCTATATTTAACCAACTTCTATTTTGTGATTTTTTTCTCTAAATAAAGAATTTTGTACTCGTATTAGCAAAACCTTTAAGAGACAGAGGGATTTTACATAAAATAAAACTTCCATTTAACGACCTTTCTTGTTTTGTTATTATTTAGCTAACTTTTTCTGACATGTAATTTGCTTGAGATTTTTTGTGTTCGCGGAATTGTATGAGGTATTTCTTTCTCCTTTACCATGCAAATTAATTACAGTCGCGTAAGAATTTTCACCTCGTTTTGCAGACGGTAGACAAATAGCTCTCCTCACTTTTGCCAGCAATGCCCAAACCTTGCCACGCCAAACGATTGAAAGTAGAAATTTTGCCATTCTGGTATTGAAAAGTGAAAATTATTTTTTAACTGTGATCATACCCAAAAAAATGTTTGCATAGGAATTAAAAAGTCTAAAAGAAATGGACCAAGGTTGCAGGAAAAAACATATCGATTTTAAATTTGGAATATACCATTACAGTTTGTCGGCATATATAAATAAATATATAAAGTAAAATAGGGTATTGCAATATATAAGCATTGTCAAACCCCCCCCCCCCCCCCCACACACACACACACACACACCTAAAAAAAAATTCTAGCATATTAAAATAGCTTAAATGAAATTAAAATATAGTATCAGAATTGTTCGAAAACATTTCTTTGTAGTGAATTTTATAAACAGCTCTATTTATTTTTCAGTAAAGGATTTTTTTTTTTTTTTTTTCCTCTCGGGATCTTGCGAGTTTCTTCTCGAATGTGAAGGTCCCTATAATTTAATATACACTTATTGCTATTACTTATTATAAATTAAAGAAACTAAACAGATATCTAAAAAACATTAAATTCAGATAACTTTTTTTTTTAAATCTTTATTCAATTCTTACTATTCAATCTCCCCCCCCCCCCTCCCTTTCTTTTATCGTAGTCACAACTTTTTTATATAATGATGTACAGTCGAACCTCGTTAACGCGAACACTCGAGGGGGAAACTTTTCTTTGTTCGAGTTAAAAGTAGTTCGTTTTATCCGAACTTAAATATTACATACAACAGGACGGCGGCAATCGGAAACATTTCGTACAAAAAGTAATCCGCGTTAAGCGTGTTCGTGTTAACGATGTTTGACTGTATCACCAAAATAAAACAACCTCAATAACCTTAATTAAAATAACATAGAAGCTTTTCTAATATCTTACAGGAGAATTTTTATAAAAATAAATTTGGGAAAGTGAAATTTCAATGACTAGAGAACAGGAATTCTGCCTTTTCAGAATTTAGTGTCGCCCCCGACATTTCCATTACTTCATTTCCTTCTGATAGACTGGTGGCTTCTAGCATTATGAAACAGTAATTATAAATGAAGTGTTAGGTGAAGATGAAAGATCAATCGTAAAAACTCAGATTTTCTAGTCAGAATGGGGGAAAAAATGGCCATATTTTTTTTTATCAATCCATCAGAAGAAAATGATCCATTCCTAAGGTATAAGTTCGATTAACTCAGATAATCGGGACTCTACTGTATCTATATTTATATACATATATTTTTGTCATCGGGGGTGACACTAAATTCTGAAACATGTTTACATTTGGTATGATAGCTAATTGGATTAAGCTGCCCACCTGGTCCTTGCTCCTGTCCCTGCCGGCGAAAACACTCACGAGCTAATGCTATGGGGATGGATTTTTCCGATATCTCGTTTACATTTCGACATTTTTAAATAATTTTTTTGCAGGTTCTGAAAGTGAAAGGAGCATTCTAAAAAATATCTACAACCAAAATCGAAAAAGTAGAAAAGATGCGAGGTAGAGACGGATCTCGGCTATCCAATAAAAAGAAAATAATAATAATAATAATAAAATAAAATAAAAATGTTGAAATGGAAACGAGATTAGAAAAATCCCTCCCCATAGGATTAGCATGCGAGTGCTTTCGCCGGCAGAGACAGGAGCCTTAAAATGTATCATTTATGATTTTCAAAAATAGGTAAAATGCCTTCTATACAAGCACTATCCACTGAAAATGAGGGCATCTGATCACCTTAATTTGTGTTAAGCATCAAAAACTCATACCGTGTGTATCTTTAAAAAAAAATAAGAAATATTGGGAAAGATTAATCAGCATAGGAAAAAAATTTATAAAATAGATGAATCGGCCTCGTTGGCAAAGTGAAAAATTTCCCTGTTTTTCGAGTATTTTTATAAAATTCCCTCCCTGATTTTTTCATGATTCCCTGATTTTGTAGACACCCTGTGGGTCCTTCAAAAGGAATAATAAAATATTTCAACTAAAAAATATTTCATCGCAAAACAGAATCTTTCACAAATCCCCTCACCCCACCCCTTTAAGCAGGACCCCTTCACAAAACAGTAGGCCTTTCACAAAATTTTTTCATATTTCAAATGAACTTTTCATAAATTTAACCATTTAAAAGTAAAGTCTGGCCTGTCCCTTTTACACATATAAAGAAAATACATGTATTTTATATACATATATCTTCTCAAAAATGTATAAACAAGAACATGAATATAACGACCATTTCAAATTCACAAAATTATGAGTAGATTTTTTACAAATGTAAAAATCTTTTCACAAAAACAGGACCCTGGAAAAAAGTCTGGACAGACCCCCTGTAATTAATTTCAACACTATTAGTATTAATAAAACCAAAGGTTTTTCTTTTTAGGAATTTTTTTTTAATCCATTGGGGAACTTCACGTGAGCAACATCATGAATTTAATGCACAGTTTCTAAAATTATTTTATTTTTAAAGTAGCTTAACACTCCTAAACAAATTTTAAAATGAGAGTAACCATATTACCCAATTGCTTTTCACGATATAAGAGAAAGTATTGCAACTTTTTTTATAATTAATAATAAAGAAAATTCGTAATCTTAAAATTTGTTAAACCCTTTATGCTCCAACGGGACTTTTAAGTCCCATTACATTAAAAAAATTCAATATAAAATTTATTTAATTCGTCTACTAATAAAAGTATATGGTACTTTTCATATGGAATACTTTGATGGATCACACCGATTCAGTAAGCACAGAGAGACAGTCTAAGCTAAATATTTTTTAATGTGGTTACTTTCTAAACCATTTACATGGATTCAGCTTTCCTTCTATTAAAAGAAATTTTTTTACGAAAAATTTGCAAGTACAAAACACTTCTCGGTTACAGGTGGGATCACAATACATTTATTTACACTGTTCTTCTAAGAATTGTGAGGTTTCCATAACAGTATTTTTTGTTAATCTAATTATTCTTGTAAATATTTTACAAAAAAAAAAAAAAACCTAACTAACGATTTATTAAATCAGTTTTATTTAAAAATCTACCTAAAAAACAAATTGTTATTATATAAGTTGTTTTGGATATCTTCAGACATTAACGAAGATAATTATTGAAGAAGAGCAAATTTCTCATTAATTCGGGACATAAAGGGTTAAATTTTTAAATAAAGTAAATCAAAGAAGTATTGGAATTAAGTAGCTGCATATATATATATATTTTTAATAACAAGTACTCAACAGATATTTGTAATTCTCTAGACTATGGAGTAATCCATGCATGCAACAATAAATTTTAATCATGTAAGTATATTTGCTTGTCAAAAATGTGCAATAAGGTATTTAAGAGAAAAATTAAAGTACATACAAGTTTTAGATTTTTTTTTTTTTCTGCCATCAAGACTAGGTGAAAAATAGTTATGACACGCCATTAAATGATAAAATTGAAGCATTTACAATTTCCAATAGTTTTCTTTACAGTTTGAAAATAAGAAACATTAAATAATTATTTCGAAAATAGACATTTATATTATACATAAAGTAAAGCTAAAAAGACTTCCTGAAACAGATTGTTCAATCAGAAGATGTTAAAAATAGGCAAATAATTTTATTAGAACTTCTGGATCGAGTTGGATCAAGTCTTATCTTCTGGCATTGTTTACTAAAGAAATTTTATTCCCAATGTTTGATTAATTAGAATCAACAACAATTTCTAAAAGAAATTTAAAGAGCAATTTAAAAAGAATATTTCCTTTCCAAATTTTCGAAAATACCACCAGTTTAATTTTTAAATTGTTGGGGAAAAGTTAGTTCTGAATTTTTATCCCACCATCAGTAATTAAAAAATGGTTTTCACTTCCCAATTATCTCAACTGCCTAGAAATAAGAAACCAAAATGTTTTTTTCTCAATAGCAAATGAAAAAAAAATGATCATTTGCAGTGTAAACAAAACAATTTTCATGTAAGATTCGGTGGGTGGGGTGGAGGGGAAATGTAGATTTTTTTTATTAATTAATTCTAAGAATGTGCGCTGAAGAAGCAGCCGTCAATCAATCTCACAGTTAAAAATATATATATAAGTGGTAAATTGCAGCATTCAGAGCACTCACATATACTGAATCAAACTTTTCATGAGAAATTCGCTGATGAAGATAAATGTTTAATTTTTTTAATAATACACTTTTGCGACAAGACAAGAACTGCTGATTGTTTGCAGGATAGGTTGCAAAATAAGATTTTAAAATATAAAACTAATGCTACTTCTAGTTACCATATGTTTAACAAATTTAAGTTATACTTTAATAGTGATTATAATTTATCAAAAATATTACATTAACTTTTTAGTAAATTATATTTCCATTAAATATATTTCATTTTAATAAATTGTACTTTTATTAGATTATATTGATTTTTATTAGCATGTATTGTGTATAACCTACTTATTTCGTAGATATGAATATTCTGAAGCTTTAAAATGTAAACAAAGTAATGATATAAAATTTGCAAAATTCAGAAATCCGTTAAGTCCTGGGTCTCACGCAGTGCGTATTTTTGAGTCTACTGTATACAGCGCCAAAACTAGGGGGACGAGCAGAGAGGGCATGTGCCCCGGGTGCCAAATGTAGGACCATACCTTTTGAATGGATCGTTTTCTTCTGATGGACTGATGGCTTCCATTATTATGAAACAGCCATTATAAATGAAGTGTTAGGTGAAGATGAAGGAGCAGCCGTAAAAAGTTACTCTTATTTTCTGGTCAGAATGGGGAGGGGGGGGGGATGGCCATAATTTTATTTTTTCAAAATAAAAAATACTCGGTTAAAGCGGAAACTCGGTTAAGCGAGACTCTACTGTATATTTTATTTTTAAAATGATCTTTAGAATATTTTTGTTGGTGTTCAGAAGGGGGTCACGACCCCCGTGACCTCCCCCTTGTAGATTACGTAGTTCAGTATTACATATTTTAAAATTTAAAATAAGTCTGCTATTAGAAAATTAGTAAAATTCTCTTTGTAAATATACTTTGCGGAAAAAAAGGACGGGGGGGGGGGGGGGGAAATCCATGTTTGCCCCGGGTGCAAAAAAGGCTAGTTTCGGCCCTGAATGTATACACTTTTGCGTATATACAGAATAATACAATTTTAGAAATGTCTGTGGGCACATCTGTCATTTTTATATTTAAAAGCTGCAATTCCATAACAGATCATTTGCATGAAAATTTCTCCGAATTTTTCAGTGTCTTTGTAAAAGAAAAAAAAACTTTCCCACAGCACTTCAAACAAAAGCCAATGCACAGGTACAAGTAAACTGTCACAAATATCCACACAGCTTATCTATGTTGCAATACCATTGCTCATTTTTCACTTTCTCCGCTGTTCAAAGAACCATTATGGCTTTCACCTGGTGAAAATTGCCCTTCCCCTCACCTCCCATGATCTTGCGGAGTCATAAAAGGCTCGAACTTCCGAAGAAGGGGGAGGAGAATTCCTGAATAGGCTTCTAGCACTGGGGGTAACTTAATATCTAACTTTCGAGAACTATCCTAGGTTTTGAAAAAGGTATAATCAATTCATAAAACTCCTAATATATCAAAAAGGATTAACAATTGAGAGAAAATTAAAATTTATAAATCTCATCTTTATGGGAAGCGAGATATAAAAACTGACATCTGGACAATAGGTTATGGCCAGTTAAACTTTCTTAAGGGATAGCAAACATGTCTATTTTCAACACAATAGATACAATACAAGAATAGGGGATATGGGTGTTAAAGTACCCGAAAGCTCAACGTGAAGCTTGTGACAGTGATATCTTCTTTCCATGTTCAACATAGTCTAGGGAAATGCCTGTGTCACATTAATGCAATACGCATAAAAAAGTAAGTATAAAATAACGATGGAGATTTGCTAACAGGGATTTAACCCTTTCGTACGTAGCGTCCAAATACACATCTTTACAACTGCTATTATTACATGTATTAACGATAATATGTGTTTTTTATATTTGCTAATATCAGTTCATTTATGTTTTAACATTTTGTAATAAAGTAAAAGTACGCTTAAAGTTACTCGAATGTTTGCTTCAAACGGATTTTTTGTCCCAACTAATTAATGGTAAAATAAAAGAGTAGTGGAAAGTCACATCTATTTTTGTTGATAATCGCACACCTGCCAATTTTTTGAAAAGGCAAAGGGTAAAATGACACGTAAAGAGTATTTCACACATTTTTTAACAACAAAGACCCATGTAGATTTTTTTTTAAACACATAAATGACATTTTTACTTTTATTTTTTTTAAGTGCATAATAGATGAATATTGTTAAATAGCACATTGACAATGATTATAAAGTTAGTTGGTGAGAACAATATGAAAAACATAAGGCTGATTTTAAAGACTTATACATAGTTTTTTCTTTACTTAATTTTTGCTTTAAAAACGTTGGAGCAAATTCATGCAAAACATGACTTCTTTTTACATTGAAAAGAAGTCAATGAAAATTAAAATATTCTCTCTAGTTATTATTTTCCTGTCATTATTAAGAATGAAACCTCAACCCATTCCTTTGACAATACTAAATATCCGCATTTACCTTTTACTATTGTTAAAATGAACTAGAGAGTAATTTATAATTTATGGGGGGGGGGGGGATTAAACGTGAAAGAAACTTTTCAAAAAAGCGTAAAAAATGGTCAAAAGTGTAAATTCTACAACTAAAGTGATAAAAGTTGGCAAGTATGACGTAATGTGATATTAACATTTCCCAAAATCTTCCGAAAGTTGTTCCTCATCCTACTGTAATATTAATAGTACGAAAAATAACTAATAGCTTATTCGTTAGATTTCAGTACACATTTTTTAAAATCCCCCCCCCCCCCCAAAAAAAAAAAACCTTCAAAAGTAATCGGACTGAAAGAGGTAAATGGCTGATTTTCTTAGGAAGAGAAAAGGAAACTTAATTTGGAATAAAGCTGGCGAAGTACGGTTTTTTTTTTTTTTTTTTACTAAAAGTAATACGATAAACATTGAGTCATGAAATGGAATGCTGATTCATCAAAAGAGATCCAATTTTACATTTAATCTTTGCATTTAGATACTAGGGTAAGACATGGGAATTCATCAACTGACACAGTTCGATTTGAATGACCAGTGTAAATTAACTGATATCAAGTATTTAGATAAGAGTTTACTCTAGACTACTTGAATATGATATCATTCTTACTTCAGTAAGTTCACTCAGGGTTCAAAATTAACAGTGGATAATATTTTTTTTTTCTATAAATTCCAATTTGACAGCTGTGATTTCTCATCCAAGTCGTCATTTTTGACACTTAAGTGTTTTTAGTTGCATGTAACACGCAGTTCTGCTTTATCGATAAAACTTAGTTCTTTTCCTAATAATGTAGCCAGTACATACTGAAACTCTATTCGGACTTTTTCATTACACTTGTTAAGGAACGTATTTCATTTTATAATGATTCTCCCTTTAAATACAGCTGAATGAGGGAAAGAGTTTAATAATTTAAATTTAAAAGATAAACAACACTTTGCTATTTCCTTCTGGCATTGATTATTTTTAAAATCATATGGATCAGACTTGACTGATGATTATAAATAGAAATCTGCAATTGATTTATAGTGCGTAAATTAGTGTAGTATATAGAAGAACAAGGTATGCTTAAAAAAAAGTTTCATTGGCTTTTTTTTTTTTTATGAATTTATGATGCCTTTCTTTATAATTCATTGCATTATCTGTTTATATACATAAATATAAGCAAAATAAATAATTTTCAAATGTAGAATATTTGGTAATTAAGGGAAAATTATTAGATGTCATTGACGCCTGAATATTTCTTCCTAATTCCTAACAGTGTTTTCACTTTTGTTAACACAGCCATATACTAATAAGAGGTTCAATTTTAACAAACGCGTGTTGTCTAAATATATTTATTAAGTGGAGATTTTCAAGTTCCAGACATTCCTATAGTTTGAATTTGTATAAACATTTTTATTTAATGTTTTGGACTATTTAAACTCATTGAGAAAAGTACAGTACATACAGTAAATTTTCCTCTAGATTGGAGAAAATCATGCAGTTGAAATCCCGAGTTTTAAAGAGTTAAAACTTGGGGGAATATTTCGCCAAGGTTACAGTGCAAATTTACCATATGAATAGAAACAAGAAAGAGATAAGGGATAGCAAACACGCCTATTTCAACACAATGGATAATACATGGGGTATGGGTGTACCTAAAAGTTCAGCCAGTGACTTTCCTCTCATTTCTATTTCCGACATGTTACATTAGTGAATAGTAATTTTGGTAAAAGTATTTAAGTCGGGAGTTAAAATATTTCAGCTCATCAGAATTAAATATTATTTTGCTACTGTTTAAAAACTGCATACCAACATTAACAGCATGCATAGTAATAAGAAACAGAAAATGTGTTAAATTTGGATTTTAAATGTAAAATAATAATAGGTATATTGTCTGGCAAAATTCTGCAAATAAATATATTTATAAGCATTTTATATATATATACCGTGAGCACCAAATTATATGTGCATATAAATGTAAACAGTATTTCAATAAGTGATTAAAAAATAGTCTTATTAATGCTTTTTTTTTTTTTTTTTTTTTTTTTTTTTAAATGGAAATTGCAAATGCAAAGCTCCAACTACAAAAACTACTATTTGACAAAGGATCCTTAATATATAATTTTTCCTCTGCAAAAAAATTCAGTTAAATTATTTATGATCAGAATAAAGTTTCATACAAGTAAAAAGTTTAATTACTATTATGCAATGGGTAGAATTGAGAAACCTGACAGGCACATTACATTATATTGAAGAAAGTGCAAAGCAAAGCCTCGAATGTAGAAATGTAACACAGAGAAGAGTTGTCTAATTTAAAGAGTTTACAGCGATTTATGTATTGAATAAAAACTTAGCATAGAACTAAAATTCAATTCACATACATACTATTTCAAAATTAATATTATCATAAAGTTTTCAGTTAAGTTTTAAATAAAATTTTTCAAGGATATTTGAATTATTAACTTCAGAAAACGAAAAGCTTGATCTAAATACTAGAGATAAAATTCCAGAAAACTTCTGTAAACAATTGCGTATTTGTAACGGAAGTAGGGAAGGAGGTGAGATTAATAGTTCAAATTTCTTCTTAAAGCTTATTTCTCTATACATTTCATTTATTTTATTATTTGAGGGTTCTACGAGCATCATGGGATTCCCAAGCATTCTCCGTGAACCAATTTGGTCACATTGCAGCACGGACACACAGCTATTATTGATATTTGTATATTTTTTTATAAGCTTTAACTCCGAACTAATTTTAAATCAAATGCTTATACGTCAGAAAAGGCTTGCATTTTTTCGTAGAAAATTCAGATTATATTTAAAAATAATTAGTTATAAATATTCATGATGCTTTAAAATTGATAACAGTATGGTAAATGTTTTGTTCAATGACAAAGTTTACATTTAAACAAAACAATCCAACAACTAAATAATGATGCTAAAATCACGGAAAAATCTTATATCCTTTAAAGTTTAAATTTCAAAAACTAATCGAATTAAAAAATTTCTCATCCATCTTGATTACATCAGACAAACATAATAGAAAGGTGTCAATATATTCAATTTTAAATAATGAAATTTTGTAAAAAATGAAACTAGGGCTTTAAAAAATTCTGCGTTTTTTAAAAATAGAAAACAATAAAATTCCAATTCAAAATCGTATTCAGATATATAATGTTAACACATTAGCTTCCTTCATAGTATAATGTTTTTAGAATATTGCACATTTTTATTTTCCGTGCCTATAAGAAAGTAATTCCTTTTTCTTTGTTGATTTTTAAACACAAATGCATTTAATATTCGTAAAGATAGAACATGGATAAAATAACTTTTTATAATTATATTTTAATCGTAATAAATGCAAACTGGAATAGAGAGCCCATAAAATCCATGAAAAATATTTTTCAAGCATTTGTTTACAAATAAACAACCCACTTAATTTCATATAAATGTTTGCAGAACTAAAATCCAAATTCATGAAAATGTACATTTTTAATTTAAAGACATTTAAGAAATTTTCAGCGTCATTTTTGAATAAACTATCAAAATATTTAAAATGATTTAAAAAGAAATCAAGCTTAATCAATTTAGTATCCAATTAATAGGTTTGATTCAAACTTTTTCATTAGTGAAATATTAGGTTATGTATGTAGATTATCTAAATTCTAAGAGGTATAGTGTATTATCCATAAATATTGCTAGGTAAAATCAATAGAAAAGCAGGCGTTTTCATTTGTTGATATCGTACGATCCACATGCTAGATCAACAGCGCAAAAAAGAAACAAAAAAAAGTAGCAATTCTTTCTTCAGCATAACAAAATATATATAATAATCTTTGTAAATCCATTTTCTGATGTCTTAGATTAATGGCGAACACATGGAAGGACCACTGGTAACATATACCGGTAGTGTTCATAGTCACGCCGGTATCAAACTTTCAGGAGTCAAAATATAAACAATCACAAAAACTTACCATTTGTGCATCCAAATCTTGTTTTGGATGAGTGTCCATCCTAAAGGCAGGGAGGGGTACTTTGTTTTTGACGCGAATCTTGGCCCCTTGATCAAAACCCTGCACCAAAATACTAAATAATCAAAATAAGCTTCATCAAAGACGCACACGATCAAATTTTGCCAACGCCAGATTTGAAAAACGTTCGGTCTGAGCTTGGCAATAGATACGCACTCACTGGGTAGAAGAAATCTGCCGCGTGCGATGCGAGACGCGGGACGATCCCAGAATACCTCGCGCCGGACGTACAACCAATCGTAGACTCCTACTGTTCATGCTGGATTAATTTTATTGGACCGAATGTTTCTGCGTCTTCGCGAATCGCCGATCTCCGCATTATAATATTTATTTTCGGATCTAACTCTTCGAGAGAGTTGACCAAGAGAAAAAAAAAGAAAGTTTTTTTATTTAGGGATGAAGTTCTTTTTCTTCAAAGAGGCTCGGGAGGAAAGAGTTAGTTCGAAAGTTTTGACTGATATCCGCGCCACCTTGCGTTCAGTTCTGAAGATTCAGCTTTAAGAATAACCTGTAGGGCTGGAGAGGATAAAATATTTTATCTTACCTTGATAATGCTTTCTGTATCTAGAAATGAGTTATGTATGCATGTTCGTTTGGATTAATTAAGTTTTACTAATTATTTCTTTTTTTAAATTTAATTACTTTAAGTTGTTTATATGAAGGTAGCTGACCATTAAAATCTCCTACAATCAGTTATCAATTCAGGAGGCTTTCCCGGAAGGACATCAACCCAAATCATCAAATCCCCCTCCCCCTTAAGATTTCAGGTTTTGTGTTTACTGATGGTTTAGAAGTTCAAATCCCCCCCCCCCCCCCACACACACACACACACAGAGACACACACACATATCTCCAAACTATTCTCCTGATTTTTGAGAAACCACCCCATAGAAAAAATGTCTGGATTCAAAACTGCCTAAAATTCTAAAATATTATTTAAATAGAAAAGTCCTTCCCGTCCACCCCACCCCTCTTTAGAATATATTTGGGACAAGGGGAGATAATCCCTTCAGGAAAAAGTACTCAAAACAATATCTTTAAATAAATGAAATGTATTACAACTTCCAAAAAACTCCCGAGAAAAGAGTGATGAATTCAGGGAATGGCGCGCCCGCCCCCTCCCCCCCACCCACCCACACACAGTCCCATCCCACCCCAGAGCATCAAAATATCTACTCCGAAGATTTCCTATTTTGTGTTTATCAATGTTCAAGAAGTGTACATTCCATGATGTCGATCTGAGTGGATGAAGATAGTTTCAACACCAGCAATAAAAGAAGAGAAAAAAATTAACAGGCAAAAAAGAATGATTGAAAGTACCTAATCTAAATTCATTCTTGAGCCTTGTGTTTATATGCTTGAAATATAAAATCTGTCTTCTAAATTGCTGGGACAAATTTGTTAATTAACATTTTTTTTTCGCAAAACTGTATGAATTTTATTTTATTTTTTTCTTTAAGGCACTGTAGAATTGCTTGGATCAATTATTTTAGGTGTTTTTTCTAGGGGGAATTCATTAACGGAAGAAATTGGTGTTATATATTGTTGCTAATACATACTTACAAAAAGAAAAGAGAAACTTTAGATTAGAATCCTGCATCGGGTCGGGTTACCCGCTTTTACCCGAACCCGTGGGTCGGGTCGGGTTGGCTTTCATTGTTTCGGTTTCGGGTTGGCTTTTTTACTCTTGCGGGTCGGGTTCGGGTTGACCCGCTTTTTTAAAAGAATGTGGAAAATATATTTTCCCGTTAAAAGCCTATATAAACCGCAGATCAAAGTTTCACAAAAGTAAAATGTGTGTCTGTCTGTTTTGTATTTAGTCATCATTTCACCAGTCTTCGAAATAACAAACTGCATTATATTTTTATCGTATTTTAAAAATACAATGCCCAGCAAAACTCTAAATGGTCCTTCCTGTCTATCAAGTGAATAATTTAATTGTGGTCATACGCGATGCAGTATGTTAGACGAGAAAAATTTCAAAATAATAACTGCTGATAAACTAAAGGCAGATGACCACTTGTGTAAACAAGGTGTATCGTTATAAATGGAACTTTCGAAATCGCAACTAATTTTAAAACATATTTAAAGATTAGATTTTTTGTTTTATACCATTTAGAGTCCTGCTTCGGGTCGGGTCAAAGGTTTTACTATAGTTGAATATTAAAGAATATAGATTTGTTCATTCTTCTCTGTAAAACATAAAAATGATATTAGAGAATTAGAGGTCTGCACGGGCCGGAATTACCAGGCCCGGAAAGGGCCCGCCCCGTCCCGTCCCGTGTAAAACTTAAAAGTTCGGCCCTAGCCCAGCAAGGCCCGTTTATAATTTTATCGGCTTCGTCTAAATATTTATATCGGGCCAGTAGACTGGCTTAATTGTAGCTATCGGCCCGGCCTGGAAGGGCCGTTCATTTTTTTTGCCGGCCAGGACCGTTTATTTTGTTTATCAGCCCGGCCCGTTGAAAAAACTGTCCTAATAAAGCGGCCTGGCCAGTTTAAAATTTTGCTGACCCGCCGCGGTCCGAGGGCCGGACCGGTGCAGACCTCTATTGGAGATACGTAGATAATTTTTCATAACGGTATTAAAACATGATTTGCTTTCCTTACATTGCGAGTTCGGGTCGGGTTGCGGGTTGAAATATTGCAGGTTCGGGTCGGGTAAAACCCGACCCGCGCAGAACTCTACTTTAGATGCTTGTAGAAATGTGCATAGCCGTAGTTGTCGACAGCTCTCCACAATCGATTGCCTTGTCTCGATATTATTGGGCCTTAAAAACTGATAACATCCTTAAATAATAATATATTTTCCCAAAATATTCAATATTTTAAATTTCTTTTTTAAATAGTAGGGGGCTCGGCCCCCTACGAGCTACGCTCGCCAACCCCCGTCCAGACACCGCAGTCTCTAAAAGCACGCTAATTTGATCAGCTTTAACCTTCCGTCTACCAGACGGGTCCATTGGACCCGACATGTACATTCAAAATATTTATTCAAACCAGAAATTTCTTCAAAACAAACTAAATGTATAAATCAGACAATAATAAGTTAAATAAACAAATTAAATAGTTTTAAGTAAAAATTCTGGTGTAGAATGTTTTTATAAAACTTGAGTAAAATTTACGGTAGTTCTAGGGTTAAACAGATTTTGAAAGCTTGAATTATAATTTAAAAAACAGTGGCGATCTCCCTATAAACGGGTTTCTATTCATCTCTCTTCAATTGGGAAATTTTAAGGAAAAATCAGCTGCTGTTAAAAGATACAATGGCTGGTTTCGTCTTTGATTAAATAAAATCAGTTAAACATTTCAAAATAAGCTAATATAATAAGCAAATCTGCATCAAAATGCAAATATATTTCACAAATACCAATGTCTTCTTTTGACGGAAACTATACAGAAGATTAACGAATCTTAACTAAACCATTTAAGCAATTTCTTTATTTTCTGCTTCACAGATTTTTCTCTTTCAAATCATACTTTTTGTCGATGACACTTCATTTTCAGCTTGTAATCTTTTTTATTTTTATTAAATTACTAAATAGTCGCTCGAAAGCAGTCTAAACGCGTTCAATAAAATTAATATTAATCTTATTAATATAATCTCAAAATATCAAAATAATGTCTCGCGTAATTTTTAAATTTAAACTGTTTTGCAACATTACTTTTTTTTCATTTTACGTAATAAGTGTAATGTGACGTAATTTCTCCTATTTAAGACTTCTAACGCTTCTTTAATGAATTTATTATTTTACAATATCCTTTCTCTTTTAAAATTCCCTTGTAAGTATAGTTTTTATGAAGTATTTTCAATAAGTTCCTGCTTTTCATACGTAATTATTTAATCTTAATTTGAAAGTTTTTTTTTTTTTGTTAATAATAGTCACGTGTAAAATAAATTTTTAATTTGAAGCAAACATTATTATTTGCGCTGTTTATACAGTTGGCAACAGTTTAAATTAATACCAATTTCTAAAATAAGTAAAAAATATCTCTCGAAATGCTGAAAATTTGAATTTAAAACAGAAATAAAACTTCAAAAAATGAGTCAAATTAAGTGAATGCAGCCTGCGCACCGGGAAATTCTAACGTATAAAATGATCTAAAAATTAATTAATTCCCATATATAGTTTTTGCTCCTATAAAACTTTTTTAAATGGAACGATTTTGTCCAACTTTAGCATTAAATATCTCTTAAAATAATTATTCGATCTGAAAACTGTCTGCACCAGCGTATTTATCAAACATTTCTCTATAATACTGCCGATTTTCATATTTTTGCATTTATTTTTATTAATATTAACGGAGAAAGACCTCCGGTCACAAAAAATTCAAAACCGGCGGCGGCGGTGACAGCGTAAGTTACTTTTTTTAGAATAGAGATATATAATTTTTCAAGTGAAATTCCCTTAAAAAAAAAACTACATTTTTAATATTTTGAAATAGAAATATATAATATTTGTGACAACTATTAATTTCATTTTAACTTTCTCTCCTATCTTCATATAAGGCTCACCCTTCAGATAAGACATTTTATCCCATAAATAGCAGCGTCCCTTATTCAGAGATTATCTTCTTGGAGAATCGTATTTAATTGCAATAAAATCAATATTAGACACTGAATTGCAATATTAACATCCATTTTATAGATGATGTTTATTGAAAAAAAAAAAAAAATCTAAATCTAAAAGTAATACCTAAAAATCTAAGGCCTACTTCTTACAGCAACATCTAATTTTATATGACGCAAAAACAACAACAACAAAAGTACAGTAAAAATACGAACCCGTTTAAGGGAGAAATGCTTTTACTTAAAAGTCTGATTTTTTTTTTTCTTTCTTTTAAATTTTCATTTTAGTTTATTATCCACAGTTTTTTTTTTTCATTTTTATATTTTAATACATCACTGACTTTTATTGTTTCCAAACTTACCCCATGATTTTTATAAATTAGGTTTTTTTTTTTTTTTTAGTTTCTTCAATTTTAGTAGTTTCTATTTTTTCTTTTAAGAATAACTGTTTCTTTTTGCTCTTATAATTAAAAAGTTTTAATTCTCTTCAACATAACTTCTCACTGCAGCAATGAAATGATATCCTCCCATAATAAAAGCTCAAAAACCGCTTTTCAACTAACACAGTCAAGCAGCAACACAAGATAAACAGAGCTAAACAAAAGAGGAATTTCATCTGCTCTTAAAATTGCAATCCTTTCACCATCCGTCCATAAGAATTGAGACGGGCTCAGGCTTAATTTTTTATGCCAGTCTTCGGGAGTGGCAGGGCCGAAACTAGCCTTTTTTGCACCCGGGGCAAACATGGATTTTGGCGCCCCTTCTTCCGCAAAGTATATTGACAAAGAGAATTTTACTAATTTTCTAACAGCCGACTTGTTTTAAAATTTAAAATTTGTAATATTGAGCTAGGTAATCTACAATGGCGAATCCAAGGGGGAGGTCACGGAGGTCATGTCCCCCTCTAAACACCAACAAAAAAATTCTAAAGATCATTTTTAAAATGAAATATACAGTAGAGTCCCGATTATCCGAGTTGCCGCTTTAACCGACTTATTTTCTTCTGATAGACTGATGGCTTCCATTATTATGAAACAGACATTATGAATGAAGTGTTAGGAGAAGATGAAAGAGCAGCCATAAAATGTTAGAACTCTGATTTTCTGGTCAGAGTGAGAAAAAAATGGCCATAACTTTAAATATATATATATAGATAGATAGATAGATAATATAGATATATATGGATTTTTTCACCCCCATTCTGACCAGAACGGCTGCTCTTTCATCTTCATCTTCATTTATAATGGCTGTTTATAATAATGGAAGCCATCAGTCCATCACAAGAAAAGGATCCATTCCAATGGTACAATCCTTCATTTGG
This sequence comes from Maratus speciosus, assembly GCA_963932465.1. NCBI lineage: Eukaryota > Metazoa > Arthropoda > Arachnida > Araneae > Salticidae > Maratus > Maratus speciosus. The sequence goes on from OZ010791.1 coordinate 383,089,486, forward strand.
CGCCCCTTCGTTCTGCGCCCGGGGCACATGCCCCCTCTGGCCCCCTTAGTTTCGGCTTGGGCGTGGATGGGGCCTCCGGCTCAAAGTGAAAATCAAAGTAGGGGGGAAAAAGTAAAGTAAAACGGAGGAATAAGATTTTGGATGTGCATGTGCTGCATTTTATAAAATAAAAAATAAAAAATAAACAATTTTATTTTATTTATTTATTTTCAGAACTACCGTAATATCAATTTTTAAATATAAAAAGCAGTACAGAAATTTTACGTGAGCATAATCTTTAATTTTCCTTAATTACTATTTCCAAAGAGCAATTTTCGTCTTATTTAATCGCAAATTTTCTGCGGTTAAATAAGTTATTGTTCGGAAATAGCGGTGCTAAAAAACTATAAATTGTATACGAAAAGTTCTTCACAAAAGAGATAAACAATTGGAAATATGAAAAGTATGTTGTTGACAGATATTACGAATTGTAATCTCCAAATGAACCATTTTGCTAAAAATGGCACTTGACACGTGTCTGGCACAGTTTTTGTGCCGACTAAAGTGTCTGTCATTTTCAAAATATTTTTTTCTAAGCATAAATATTATTCTGCCTCAATCTCAGCGTGCCTCAAATACCTTTTTGGGGTAGTCAAAAAATGGCACTTGACACGTGTCTGGCACAGTTTTGGGGCCGACTAAAGTGTCTGTCATTTTCAAAATATTTTTTTCTAAGTATAAATATTATTCTGTCTCAATCTCAGCGTGCCTCAAATACCTTTTTTGGGTAGTCAAAAAATGGTACTTGACACGTGTCTGGCACAGTTTTTGGGCCACGATCCTTCAGCCAGACATTCGATTTTGTATTCAGGCATTACAAAAGAAGTGTTGCACAAATTTTCAGTGTGCCTCAAATACCTACTCAAAAATGTTCAACAGTTCTCCTACTATTATATAAAAACGCGGAATCTGAAGAACGAAAACATAGAGTAATTGAAAACAACAGCGTTGCTTTATTAACCAAAGAGTCCAAAAATAAAGGCACTTTTATAGTGGACAGTGGCAGTTCCAACCATATATAAACTCAAAGGAATTCTTTACTAAAATTACAAATAACACTGAAACAAACGTTACAGTTTCAAATGGGAATAACATGATTTCATATGAATCTGGGAAGGTAATAATTCACACCGAAAATGAAAACAAACAAATTATATTATGTGACGTACTTTATGTCCCTGACATAGAAACTAACTTGCTGTCAGTGAGCAGGGCAACTAAAAACGGCTGCAAAGTCAAATTTGAAAAAGATAACTGTGACATATAATACATAACGGTAATATTCAGGGTCAATTAAAAATCAATCTGTACGAAATACATGTTAGTAAAGATGAAAATTACAAGCATTATGCAAATGTCACTTACAATTGCTCAAATGCAAATTGCATTGATTTGTGGCATAGGCGGATGGGGCATAGGAATTACGACACAATAAAGTTGATGTTATCAAAGGAGTTAAAGTCAACAAGTGCAAACACAACACAAAATGTGAGTTATGGATAACATCAAAAATCAACGAGACCACATTTCCTAAATCGGGTCCCTCTAGAGCAGTGGTTCCCAACGTGGGCGTACGCCTCACCGGGGCGCAATTTGACTTTTTAGAGGGGCAATTCTGTTGGCAGAAAGCCACCTCTGCTCTGCACAGCAGGTTACGCGCACTAGTACTTAGATAGATAAATAAATATTATTTGTTTTTGGCCATTAAATTATATTTAAATATAATAATAATATAGGTAATGTCTTACCTTTATGTTGTTGCTTTGCAATTCCTCATGCTTCGGCTTCGCACGGGTGTATATCCATATCGCATAGAATCCTATATTGTATAGACAAATGGAAAGAAAAGTGGATGATTAATATTTTGTATTATTTATAAATGATTCCACTCTTGACATCTTTTCTTTGGTTTAAGAAATTATATTGGTATAACTTTAAGTTTACATTTTGGTTTAAACTTTACATAACGCTGCTTTTTGCAGCAACAATTTTTTATTACATCTCTATTGATCGAGATAAACAGAGCAACTAACTTAAAAATAATAAAGTTTTTCTTGAGTCATTTAGAGTTCTATTTTATGACGATGATGTTGACGTCACACAGCTGCATCATACGTGGGTTGATATATGAACAATTTCACAAACATATTTTATTTATTGATATCATTATTTATTTGTAATTGTATAACTTGAGTAGGATAATTTAGCTATAATCGGAAAGTTTGTTTATTGCAGAATGATTTATTATTACTTAATGTATTTATTCTTGAATGGTTTCCTGTTTTGAAATCAGTTAATGATATCTAAGACGATTACGAACTGATTTACTGCTACTAAATTAGTTCAAGTATTGTAAAGTTTTATGTCCTTGAAAGTTATTGCTTGTTTAATGTTTCTAAAGTAGTTTACTGTTCATATCTGAGAGGTTTATAAATCCATCACCCTTCCTTAACCATCTCAGATGCATCCGGTAATAGTTGCATGGATTCACGATGTTACAGGAATTGAGGCTTTGCCAGTGGCTTGGTCAGTGCGTCTGCTGTCATGTCTTGTGTTGGGCAGTAACGAACATCTAGTATTCCATCTTCTTTCATCTCTTTTATTGCGTGATAGCGTGCAAATTTCTTCGTAAAATAACCTCCAAATAGCGAAGTGTATTCTCTATTTAACGAACTTTTCCTTTGGGTCTAAATTTTTTTCTCCCTATTTCTTAAAATATTACTGGACATTTCAAACTTATTCTTTCTTTTAACACATTTTATGATGATCAATGACCGTGAACAGGTCTTACCAGGCACCTAACTCACCGAGAGCAGTAAAATCGTTGTGATTCTTTGCTTTCCATCCAAGACGAGCAAACTTTCAATATCCCCTTTTAACCCTCAATGGAGCTGCCCCGTGTCCTTAAACTATAGTTTCCCGTTTTCTAGATTGTTGATCATGATCAATCGTGTCGGTAATTTCGGTTCTTGTAGCTCGAAAATGTCAAAGCAAAAGTGCTTGAGCATCAAAGAAAAAAAAATTATTCTTGATGAGGTGGATAAAGGCATTAAGAGAAAGAATACTGCTTTAAAATTTGGTATTCCTCCAAACAGCTTATCAACCATAATAAAAAATCGTGATTTTAATATAAAATTATTTTTTTAATTGAAAATACAATGTATTTCCGGGCAATGTTTTGTTTCATTCTTATTTCCTTTGCAGATTTCTTTTTGGTGAGTAAAATAATTAAAAGAAATAGATATAATTTATAAAAAACGTGTGACTAATTACTTTTTTTAATTATATTTAGTGTTTATGGACTTAAAATGTGTTTTACGTAGTTTAAAGTATTTTAAAAGGTGACTCTCTATTTAACGAATTTTCCATATAATGAACTTTTTTTCGGTATTTAGCGACTTCGTTAAATAGAGGTCCGACTGTATTTAAAAAAATTTAGTTAATGAAATTTCAAAATCCAGTAGAGGCAACGGCCTCGCCTCACCCTTAAGAACTATTGTGAGGACGATATATGATGAGCAGTCCTCCTTATAGCCAAGTTCGACTGTAATTTAATTGATGTGAGTGACATAGACTTTTTTCTTTCTCTATGATAAAATGGAAGAGCGAGAAGTTAAAGCTTACATATCTTTATGTAGTGAAAATATGCCAAGAAAGAGATTATATATTACACTGTAAAAAAATCCGAACAGTATTCCTGTAGGAATCGGAAAAATAGTTGCCCTTATCGTACCGGAAAATTTTCCGACCCAGCTCGGAATAAAATCCGTAAAAAAAAAAAAAAAGGAAACATTCATTAAAACGGTACTTTACGGATTTTATTCCAATTTTGCGGATTTTATTCCGATTTTACTGGTTTTATTCCGAGCTGGGTCGGAAATTTTTCCGGTACGATAAGGGCAACTATTTTTCCGATTCCTACAGGAAATCTGGTCCTTTTTTTTTTTTTTTTCTTTTTTTTTTTTTTTTTTTTTTTTACAGTGTAGTTAAAATTATACGCTTTAAAAATTTTTCGGTATATGCAAATCTTTGAGAGAAGTTGAAAAGTTAGCAGAAAATGCGCTTATCGTAGGTAAGAGATATTTCTGGTAAACAGCAAGAAATAACTTTTTCTAAAAATATAAGCGAATCATCAGAAAAACTGCGCAATAAATAGCAATTCATTATGAAAGCACTATAAACACACACATAGATTATTGTCGATATATTGAAGCACTATATGTGATTTACACATGTAAAAAACTTTTAAATAATGTATGTCATTCTGCGTGAAATTTCTATTTACAAGGATGCATTTATTTATCATTTTACAATGTTTTTATTTAAATTTTGGCTATTAAATTTAATAGAAATCTTATGTTTGTATATTATATTACTTTAAGTTTACAGTACTTTTAGTGACAAAATTCTCTGTTGACAACCGTCAAAAAGATATTGCCAGGAATATATAGATAATTCATTGGTACACTGTAAAAAAAATAATGCCAGTTTTCCGGTACGAATCGGAAAAATAGTTGCCCTTATCGTACCGGAATAATTTCCAACCCAGCTCGGAATAAAATCCGTAAAATACCATTTTACTGACTATTTCCTTATTTTTACGGATTTTATTCCGAGCTGGGTCGGAAATTATTCCGGTACGATAAGGGCAACTATTTTTCCGATTCCTACCGGAAAACTGGCAGTATTTTTTTACAGTGTACGTTGCCATTTTAAGTTTGTTATTGCTTAAAATTTTTTTAATCGATTTATATATAGATATATATTTGACAATGTAAAGGGAAAATATTAAAAATATACCTCGTATGCATATTTTAATTTCGAACGACAGTGCAAGGTGCAAGATATCTCTTTTAAAAGAAAGTTTTAAATGTATTTATTATTCTTGGCTACTCTGTCTTCTACATAAAATCAGTCGCCAGGCCTTTTCTTTTTTTCTCTGCTAGAAAGCAAATTTTACTCGAAAATAAAACTGCGTTTCATATATTATTATTATTATTAATTTCTTAAACAAAACTATGAGGAATTTATCCTTTTTTTCTTTCTTTCTTTAGATTCAGTTTTAGGAGGATTAGTAATACCTAGTGCCAGTTAGTATAAAATATGATATCCTGTGTTTTCCTTCTTGCAAATGTTATAAATCCAAATGGTCAATAATTATGGAAAAAAAAAAATTCGTAGGATGTCATTCGTCTCACTGTAAAAAAATTAACATATATGTTTTGCTCTATATAGTGACCAAAGAGCTTTTGCCAAAGCGATTACCTTTGTAATTCTAATTTCCCCCAGTCCCAAGGGTGTTTCATTTCATTTATGAAAGGTTCTTTATGTTTAAAAAACATGCCAGCCGGCCTGTCTCCTTTTTTTTTTCTTCTTCTTGTAGGACAGCGATTTTCCACTTAATCCACTTGTAACTATTCGACAGGGCGCATTTTATTGAAGTATTTTATTCTACAATTAGAAATTAATGCAAAATACAGAATTCAATCGTAAAGTACATTTTTTGAAAATAAATATTAAATAAAGAAATACGTAAATTCTTCTAAAATCACCACCTTATCAAATTTTCGCACAGTGTACCCCTTAACTTTTTCCTCCCTATGTCAGCTACGGGGGCCGGGGGGGGGGGGGGGTTAGGGGGTCTGCGGGCCGCTAGTTACACAACTGGGCAAAGCGTTGTCTATCTCAACTCAACCCCCTGAGTCCTCAACTCATAAAAACAAGAATTGAAATCTTTATATAAAATTGAAGATTTCCTCTTCTTCGGTTGACTGTGTTTATGACGGCCAATTATCAACACGAGGGATATAGGCCATAAGTGGGGGGGGGGGGGGGAGTGTCCTCCGTGGGTGGTCTTTCTAAGGGAACCTAACCCGTATTTACACATGGAAAACCACGGTTCGAAGAAAACCATGAAAACTCCGAACGATTAGGCCGACGGGCGCGATTGGGATTGAACCCAGCACCTCCCGTCTACCAGCTTCGATAGCAGAACCTCTCGGCCACTGGTGGGGCTCCTCTTCTTCAGAATTGCAACTAATGGATGCTGCAATGGGGTCACGTGAAAATTTTGTTTATCATCTTTTTATGCTTTATTTTGTTTTTCACTCATACGCAGCATTACATTAAGTAAGTTGGCAAATGCCTGATAATGAACACCGATTGCGTAATCCGTGCATCTGATGCTGCATTCTGTATAAATGAAGTAAAAAATACACCATGATTAATATACATATTACACGATTTTTCTTCCTTTTCAAAATAAGTCAGTATATTATTAAGTAATTTGTGTTTGAATAATCGCCACTCATTTCCTATATTTCCATTAATCAATTACTTCATTTAATATCTTGTCGATGTAAAAACTTTCTAAAGTCTATACGCCAAAAAGATAAATTCCCTTTAGAATATTTATTATTTGTACTTTTAAACAAACGAGATATGTACAAACGTATTCTAACAGTGAAGCAGTTCATTTATGTCATAATTTTAAAGACGAGACTTTCCTTTATTATTGCTACTTTTTTTTTTTTTTTTTTTTTAAGGTAGTGTTTGGAAATTAATGGAAAAAAACTATTATATTTAGCAGTTCATTAATTACTCCTATAAATATCATAATAATATTTAATCGAAGTATTTTAACCCCCCCCCGGTGTCTACAACTGAATACATATGGTGAAACCCCCAGTGACTGACACCTTAAGGGGGCTAGTCACTCAGCTTCCGATTTCCCCACACTAATGTAAAGTATGTGGGCATTTGATGCATTCGTTTATTTAAAATATCTCCAGGGAAACTAATATTTTTAACTTCTATTTTTGGTGTACACTTTCTAAAAGATGTCTCTTTTTTTTCTTAGTTCTCAAAATATTTCTAAAGCATAGACTTAATTTTATATGAAGTGTTAAAACCTTACTAACAGTTCGCCCGCTTTTAACACATAAAATATTAAATTCAGCATATATTTTAGAAATATTTTGACAACCTAGAAAAAAAGGGACATGCTTTAAGAAGAGTACACAGAAAAAAGATGTTAAAAATATGAATTTCCCGAGAAGATATTTTAAATATATGAATGCATCAAAAGTCCATAGACTTAACATTACGGAGGAGAATTCCGAAGCTGAATGATCATCCCCCTTAAGGATTTTTTCTTGTTCAAGTCACTATTGCAAAGTTTTAAATCTATTTTATTCTTATTTTTAATTTTGAAAGTATAGTATAGATACATTAAAATTTATTGTTGACAAAATTTTGAAAAACTATACTTTATATTACTAAAAAGGATTATTATTTTTTATAACTCCACTAACTGACGCCATCCCTATTTAAAAAAAAAAAAAAAAAAAAAAAAAAAAAAGGTAACTAAAACGTAAGTTATAACAGTAAATATACAATTTCAAATGCTAAAAGGTGTAAATTAATACTTTAAAACCAGTAAAAATACGTTTATTTCGACTGTTGACATGTTTCAACTCTCCCCGAGTCATTTTCATCTTGGCTCGAGGACATCGCATGATCGTACTCGATGACATCGTATATCGATGACATGTATCGATGGCATCGCCATCAAAATGACTCGTGAAGAGTTTAAACATGTCAACAGTAGAAATAAACGTATTTTTATTGGTTTTAAAGTTTTAATTTACAGCTTTTAGCATTTGAAATTAGCATATTATTACAAGGTGTTAATTTGCTACATATTTATAACAGTTAAGACAAAACATTTACACCTAGATAGCATTACTTTGCATAATTTTACAAGAAAATGCTTATTTGAGTTAGATTTTTCCTAAGTGTTTTAGTTACTGGTTAGATGTCAATTACTGGGGGTTTCACCTTGCCTACGGAAAGCATCTTTTTCTAACTGCGTTTGTCTAGCTGTATAAAATGTTTTTTGTTTGTTTGTTTTTTGTTTTGTTTTTTTCATTTACAGACAATATTGATTGCCTACTTATTTGAGAAATTTTTCCTTGCTTGAAAACTCATGCTTTTTTCAAAAAGCTAATTTTACACTGTTTTTTCACTATAAATTACACATGTTATTTCTATATTACAAATGTTATATCACTGTTGCTGTATGAGCAAATTATTTTACTATCCCCAATTGATACAAATAATATGAATTTACGGAGTAACCTCTTTTACTACTTATATAATCAAAAACATTTTTCAGTAAATTAGAGTTAAAGAGATAAGAAATTTCTCTTACCTCAGATTATCCCAGGGTCCGCCCAGATCCTCAGTTCATCCGGTTTGCAGATTTCACTTACATATCCTATAGTGTATGAGGAGAGAAAATTGGAGAATTTATATTATTTTTTCCATTTATATGTATTTAGTGTGAGGTTTCACACAGGAAATCTAACGGCTTCCCACTTAGAAATTTTAACTCTTCTCTTGATTAAAATAAAACATAAAGTAAAGTAAAGGGAGAGAAAAGCACCTCTTCCCTTTGCGAAGATACGTCAGAAAGTGCAAGAAATAAAACGCGGTACAAACGAACAGATCAAAGTTCGGACATCTGCATGGCAAGTGTAGAAGACATTTAACCACAAGAATTGGGCTGGGCAGATACATATGCATTTGAATATTTCCAACTGAGCGAAAAAATGCCCAGACTGGTAATCGAACACAGATCCTTGGCTTACAAGGCCAATGCTTTTCCGTTTAAGCTAACTGAGCCGACAACCAGCCAGCATATTTCGCTCAGATAACCTTATTGGTAAGTAACATCTGGTCTGTCATGTAGACAGCTCAACAGAATAAACCGCAGGTTAAGGACCTCCATATAAACGATGGATACGTAGATGAACTGTTATTTTAACACAATCAAACTGATAGGTAAAGGATTGTGTAGGATTGTGTATAGGATTGTGTTAAAATAACAGTTCATCTACGTATCCATCGTTTATATGGAGTTCCTTTACCTGCGGTTTATTCTGTTGAGCTGTCTACATGACAGACCAGATGTTACTTACCAATAAGGTTATCTGAGCGAAATATGCTGGCTGGTTGTCGGCCCAGTTAGCTTAAACGGAAAAGCATTGGCCTTGTAAGCCAAGGATCTGTGTTCGATTACCAGTCTGGGCATTTTTTCGCTCAGTTGGAAATATTCAAATTCGTATGATAACTTTACCTATCAGTTTGATTGTGTTAAAATAACAGTTCATCTACGTATCCATCGTTTATATGGAGTTCCTTTACCTGCGGTTTATTCTGTTGAGCTGTCTATATGACAGACCAGATGTTACTTACCAATAAGGTTATCTGAGCGAAATATGCTGGCTATGGTTGTCGGCCCAGTTAGCTTAAACGGAAAAGCATTGGCCTTGTAAGCCAAGGATCTGTGTTCGATTACCAGTCTGGGCATTTTTTCGCTCAGTTAGAAATATTCAAATTCGTATGATAACTTTACCTATCAGTTTGATTGTGTTAAAATAACAGATACATATGCATTAATGAACTCTGAAATGAAACTTCTAGAAGGGAATTAAAAGAAAAGGATAGTCTTTAAAAGTCTAGGATATTATAAAAGGTTTCATGTTTCGATGATTCTCGCACGTAACAACAAGAAATATACGTTACATTGGAAATTTGCCTACACGGAATGATTATACCTCATATGATTATACTTCCACTGACTAAACATAAACATACTTTAAAGTTTAATACTGTTACTAGTAATATATGATCAGTCCCTGATCAGTGTTGAATTCAGGGTGTAGCACGGTGGGGGACATTCCCTCCCGGAGCAATGAGTCCCCCCCCCCTCCCGGAAGATTGGAGATTTTGTGTTTTCAATGGTAAAAATGTCCCCCGTGGGACACAGAAATCCCTCCCGGAGAAAAGTGTCTGAATTCAACACTGACCCTGATTACCGAATAGGCATGTGTAGCACGTGCTTTCCTTAGAAAATTTTAAAGGGTCCCGAAATTGGGAAAACAGGGGACTCCAAATTTTGTATATAATTTATTCCATTCCAAAATTCTAATTTATTTTCAAATTATTAACTCTTTCATATATATATATTAAAGTGTTTCATAAAAATATCATTCATCATATAATATGATGAATGATACTGTAATTCAGAAAAATTCTAGTACTCCTGATACTTCTATACTACAAATGTATGCACGAATGAATGGCATGTAAATTTTAATACTTCAGTTCTGTAACACGAATAGTTGGAAATGAAAATTCTAAGAATGCATTTTACACATATTCCAAAACTCCATTGTCGAAAAATGCATGGATAAGTTAAGGTAATACAGAAAAGCCTCTGAATAGCGAATTCCTTAAAAGAACGGAATTTTCTCGCTATTCAAAAGTGTCGGCTATTCAGAAGTAAAAAATAGAATTATATACAGTGAGCAAAGAAAGTATTTGCACACCAGGTAAATTTGTTGTAGCGCATATGTATAAATAAATAAAAAGCAACTAAGAATTAAAAATACCAACACTTTTACAAAACAAATAAACATATTTAATATCTGACTTAATAATTATATTTAAAATATGAAAACATAAAAAAGTAGCATTTGTACTGCCAAAAAAATATTTGCACACTAGCAATAAAAATAGAACTAAAGGAATTATTTATAAGTTAAAAACAGTGCTAATATTTAGTATGCATGCCCTTTGCTTCAATTACAGCTTGTAATCGTCTGGGCATTGATTCTATTAATTTGTGACATGTTTCACTGCTTTGTTCCCTAAGAGCCACTGCTTTGTTCCCTAAGAGCCACTGCTTTGTTCCCTAAGCCATTCTTCCTTAAGAGCTTGCTTAAGTTATGATTTGTTAGAAATTTTCTTTTTCCTTATTTTCTCATCCAAAATATGCCATAAATTTTCAATCGGATTGAGGTCTGGTGATTGTGGTGGCGTTTTCAATTGATTTTTGACATTATAAAGCAACCATAACCTCGTATATATGCAGTGTGTTTCGGATCGTTATCCTGTTGGAAATAATATGAATTAGGAATTCCTAATTTCAGAGCACTATTATATAAATGATCTCGCAATATATTAATATATTGTTTAGCATTCATATTGCCTTCAATAAAGGTAATTTCGCCAACTCCGTTAAAAGACATGCATCCCCAAATCATTACATGACCACCGCCATGTTTTACAGTTGGTTTCAAGTTTTTAATTTGAAGAGAAGTATTTGGCTTTCGCTATACAGTTTTCTTACCATCTGAGCCAAAAATACTGAACTTGCTTTCATCGGAAAAAATAACAGTTTCCCAAAACTCTAGTGGTTTGCTGACATAAGCTTTTGCAAATTCAAGTCTTTTCACCCTATTTGTTTCACTAATAAATGGTTTTTTTCGAGGGGCTTTTCCTCGAATATTTGCATTATGAAGAATATTGCTAATTGATTGTGGTGTAACTGTTGTTCCCGACGTTGAAGCGACATCAACAGCCAATTCTCGAGCACTTAGAAAAGGGTTTTTTGAAAATTCTTTTATGATGGCTCTCCTTTGCCTGGTATTTAGCTTTCTTGGACGCCCAGTTCGCGGCTTATTTATTGTCGAACCAGTTTATTTTTTCTTCTTAATTACATACGAACACTAGAAAAGTTTAGATTTAATTTTTTTACCTATTCCTCGGTAACTTAATCCAGAATTGTGAAGAAATATAATCTTCTCACGAGTAGCAACAGACAGTTCACACGTTTTCGGCGCCATTAGAACAAAAACTCTCCAGAATCCCTGCTCCAGTTAATATATTACGTGACTTTAAAGTGCGGGGCTAATGTACTGCGGGACTGATATGCTAAACATTTGCATAATGTTCACATTTAATGCCTTTTTTTAACAGTCAATGCTTCTTGCGCAACTACTTTTTAGGTATGAGAAAATATTAATTTATTTTTTAAAATGTGTAATATTACTGTTTAAAGAAAATGGGTAGTTATTTTTATTTTCTTCTTATTTAAATAAATGAATAATTAAGAGAATAGTATCAAATTTGCTTTCTATGGTTACTTATGCAAAAAATCGTCTGCGTGCAAATACTTTTTTTGCTCACTGTAAGTGTTCGGAACTAAAAAGTTGTGTTCTAAATAGACTGATTCGCTATTCCGGAGTATCCATTATGGAGGTTTTACTGTATAATATTTATAGAAATAATTATGCTAGAAATTCCTATGTAAATAAATTTTGCAATATTTCTGAGAAACGTTAACATTCAAAAAATAGAAACATATTTAAGAATGAATGCATTTCATAGTATTCATAAATAGACATAGAGTCATAGTATTTCATTAAACCATACAGTGTATGGTTTAATACAGTGGTTCAATACACGTACTCTTAATGTATATGTCGTAGGCAAATTGAGAAATCTGGCACTTTGCACATACTCTAAGCTGTTTGCAAAGGGCCAGGCTAATTGGAGATTAGTGTCTCTTTTCCCAATCAGCTTGATATTTTTCATGCTTATTACAAAGAGACTATGCAGCTTTAGGCTAATGTCAGACGAACGTCTTTTTGCACGCTTTTTTCCTTACGTATTATACCTACACAATGCTAGCGGCATTATGTAGGGATAAGGCTAAGGCCATTTGTCAGACGGACGTCTTTTTGCACGCTTTTTTACTTACGTATTATCCCTACATAATCCCGCTAGTATTGTGTAGGGATAATACGTAAGTAAAAAAGCGAGCAAAAAGACGTTCGTCTGACATTAGCATTATGTCAGACAGACGTCTTTTTGCACGCTTTTTTTTTCCTTACGTACTATCCCTACACAATTCCGCTAGCATAGTATAGGGATAATACGTAAGGAAAAAAGGCGTACAAAAAGACGTCCGTCTGACATTAGCCTCTGAAATATGATCGTTTGTTTCTCAATCAGACTGATATTTTTCAAACTTATTGCAAAGAGTCTATGAAGATTTAGGCGAATTCGAAAATGACCAGCTGTTTGTCCAAACATCCAAGACTTATTACCAGGACCGCACAAAGAGAAAACGGGCCCTGGTAATAATTCCAATCACCCCCCCCCCACACACACACACACACACCACGTATGATAAATTAAAAACCTGCTTAGACGGAAACGCAAACGACTAGAGAAAAATTCCGTTGTATATAGGTTGTTTTCATCTTAAAAAGTATAGTTGCATTTTTTTTTTTTTTTTTTTTTTTTTTTTTTTTGACGGGGCTCAACCATGATATTTTTCCGTTTATAGCAGGATTCCGTTATAAAAAGGCTTTACATTATGAGAAAATATGCCAGATAATACCTTTTATAAAATTCTATGTAGTATTTTGTTACAATTTTATTATTTTCATCTAAAAATTTTGAATAAAAATTTAAAATATTGAACATATAATTTAATTTTAGTTTAATTTATCAATTAATTTTGAATGAAAAAGTTTAACGCATAAAAGAAATAAAATACGAAACCTTGACTTGTGTGTCTTTGCCCAACTTTCCACCTGTTCACGCGTCTGAAATCAGCCACATCATTAAAACAGGAACGCCATTTCAAAACTTTCGTGATATTAAATGAATTTTCAAATGTTTGATACATACACAGGAGTATGGGCTCTGAAGCCGACCCATAAAGACATTCTAGGAAATTCTGAATTTTGAATTTTATTATTTGTTAGTTATTTTAATTAAAAATTCTGATATAGAAAAGTCTTACTTTTTCTGGTGTATATATTTTTAAAAACAGGACATTAGCTGATCCGACCTTGATAGTTTGTACCGTCTCTACCTGCCTCTGTACGGGCCTGCTTATGCTTCTAAGGTAATGAATGATTATAAATAATTTTAATATAAAAATTAAGAGCAGAAACTTAAAATGCTTGTGAAAAGTTTATAAAAAAAACGGTCTCATTGGCAGATTTCAGTAACGCGACTAAGAGTCTAAATTTTAGGGAATACTTTATTTTTATTCTAGGAGTATATTTTTCGACAACATCCCATGCAGAAGTACCAATAAAATCTGCAGATGTGGCATATATTTAATGTTTTCCCAACATTACGTAGAGAGATGTGGATCGCCAACTGAAAATTATTATAAAAAAAGTATGGTACGAAAGCTCTGGTATTAATGAAATCTGAAGATGGGATAGATTTTTAGTGTTTTCCCGGCATTACGCAGAAATGATGGGTTGCTAATGAAAATAATTATAAAAAATAGATAAGAAAATTTCTGAAATAATGAAATCTGCAGATGTGGCCGATTTTTAGTGTTTTCCCAGCATTAAGTGGAGAAGATGAGTCACTGAATGAAAATTATTATGAAAATATATAAGAAAAGCGCTATATCAATTAAATCTGCTGATTTCATTACTGCAGAAATTTTCATATATATTTCTAATAGTAATTTTCACTAAGCGATTCATCTTATTCTCTGTATAATGCTGGAAAAATATTGAAAATCTGCCTCATCTGCAGATTTAATTGATATAGCACATTTCATATGTATTTTTAGTTATTTTCATTCCGCATCCAATCTTCTCTACATAATGCTGGGAAATCATTAAAAATATGCCTCATTTGCAGATTTTCTAGAGGATTCTGCATGGAGTGTTTGCAAAAAATATATCCTTAAAATAAAAATGAACTAACCTTAAACTCCCAGTGTCGCACTATATACACTTTTTATAAGCATTTTAAGTTCCTACTCCTATTTTATACACTACAATTATACATAAACATTTACAAACTTCAATTTATTGCAATAAGCCTGGAAATTCAGACCCCCTAAAACTTCAGGACCCGGGCTGAAAAAAATTATAATTTTAGGATTAGACTGATTGGAAAAAAATCGGTAATTTTTCAATTAGCGTAATGCTGTGTAGGCTCTTTGCAATAAGCTCAAAATAATATTACGCTGATTGAGAAACAAATGGTCAAATTCCAATTAGCCTAAAGCAGCCATATAAGCTCATTGTAATATCTATATATATATTACGCTAACGTACGTGTCACAGAAATCGCGATTATTTATAATTGTTTAATGGCAACGCCCGAGAAACGCACCTGATTGGTTATTGTGTAAGAGTCCTTGGCAAGATTTAGGGGGATCGGGTTTATTTACGTTTCGCATTTTCGATGCAATATATTTCGCTGCAATTTAGTTTCAAAATATCATTTGAAATGCCCGTAAAAAATCTCGATGAATGCTTGAAAGTGAAGAAGAAGCCGAATTCGAGTGGAATCGAAATAGATTCGACATCCTAATAGAATTAACCGATAACGCCGTTAAACGATCGGCAAAACAGGCTTAATAACTGTAGCATGCACGCGTTGTTTCTGAAATACAAATTACTAATTTAAACGTTCCGGGGCATGCATTACTGTGGGTGAAACGTGCAATTTCTACAAAGCACTGTATTGGAAATGCGAATTAAACAGCAACAAGAAGTTTACAAAATGTAAAAAGTAATTTTGTACGGACAGGTAGTTTTGACTGTACGGACCTGTGATACGAATTTCAGCATAATGGCTTTTTTTTTTTTTTTGGGGGGGGGGGGGGGGGGGAGAGCTGGAACCTTTTTTTTTTTTTCGTTTATTGCAGGATTCCATATTATAAACAGGCTTTACTCTATTAGAAAATAAATTTGCTGGATGGTACTTTTTAAAAAAATCTATATAGTAATATTTGCTTATAATTTTATTATTTCTTTTTCAGTATTACACTTTATGTTGTACTTGTAATTGCTTTTTCATATAAAGATTTTAAAGAAAAAATTAAATTATTGAAAATATAATTACATTTTAATTAAATTCATCAGTTAATTGTGAATAAAAAAGTATAAAGTATGAGACATATAAAAGAATTAAAAAACTTAACCTTTGACTTGACACAATTTTGTAACTGAATAAGAGTCGGGTCCTGGTAATTTGCACCGTCTCCACCCGCCCCCTTCTGTACGGACCTGCGATAAAAAATTCCGATTCATTTAAGAATATTATTACGGGCCCGGGCAACGCCGGCGGGACAGCTAGTAAATATGAAATATATTAGGCTGATTGGGAAAAGGCAGATGGTTATCCAATTAGCCTGGTTCTTTGGAAGTAGCCTGCGCCATATATAAGGATATAATATATTTGTAAAACAAAAATTAACATTCCTTATCTGCGGTAATAGTTTATTTTACATTCAAGAAACTTTGCAACTAGATATAATTTTGCTATCACTACCATCTCCAACATTACCATTGCAAAATAGCTTTGAATAGTATTTATCATAAAGATTTAAAAATAAATCTATTCAACTTATAACAGTTAAAATTATAGACACATCACCATAAAACGAGTTATATGTGCTTACGACCTATTAGCCTCTTCGGAACGAGCGTCAAGTATTCATCTGCTAATACATAAGCTAAAATCTTTAACAACGATTTAACGCACAAATATGTATAAACATGACACAAAAAATCACATACGATCGTTCCGAGGATTCCCGGATCCCCTTCCATAGTGCGAGGAAAAAAAAAAAAAAAAAAAAAAAAAAAAAAAACGAGCGGTACATATATGTGCCGCTCATCGCGAAGGGGTTAAATCAAAAGTATGAAAAAAATAATCGAAATTAAAATTGTAGATTTATACTTTCGGTCGTTTTTATAGTAGTTAATGCATCATTCAAGCTTCATGGTAAGTTTCGTGTATTTGTTCCAATAAAACTGCATTATCGTGTGGTTTAGACCGGAAAAGAAAACCTCATCTTCTAAGGCGCCAGCGTAGTGGTAGGTTTATGTGGTATGTTTTATTATCCATTATTAAATACTGTTGTTCTAAGTACATCATGAAATACTCTAAAATTCTTGAAAGCGGCTACCGCGAAAATTATGGCTTTTACACTAACATAAATGTGGCAATATCTTTAAAGACCCGATGAACTTGTCTTTCCCCCAGAAATAAATAGACAAACAAATAGATGGGAAGATATTTTTCTTCATCTTCAAGGTAACAAAATATTTTTTTTTTTTTCGAAAGAGAATATTATGTTTCTTAATTATAAGTATTTTTTAATGTTTTATTTCTATCTAGAATAAGTGAATAAATATATAAAATTTTATTTTCTAAATTTTAATTACGTGAATTTTTATTCATATTGCTAACAAGGCGTATAACCAAGAGAGTAAAAAAATAATCCAGGCCAGTGTTCGAACCTGGGTCCTTTTCACTCTGTTGGTTTACGCTTTGTTAGCAATGTGAATAAAAATTCCCGTAGTTAAAATTTAGATTTCTCGGGCGTATGCCTTTGTTTAAAATTATTATATTTAGTTTTCTGTTGAAATTTACCAACTTTTAGCGACAAAGTCCTATTTCTTTCACTACGAACTTTTCTGTTGTCTCCAAAAAAACATAGGTACAATTTAGGTAGTTCCAAGATTTTCACAATCAGTGTTGTAGTTGGAAAAAAATATTTGTGGGAACTCATCTTTTCATAGAGTAGATATTAATGCTACCGGATTTTTACCAAGCCAAAATCCAATTTAAAGCATTTAGCCAAAAGCCAACTTTTTTCAATTAACAGTTATAATTATTATAGACTCCCGATTATACGAGTTAATATAAACCATAAACTCATCTCGGAAAAGAAAAAACTCGGATAAACCGGATTTACACAAATCGGCACCCACTAAGGAGATAAAATATAAATTTTCACTTTATTCATTCATTTTTATTGTATGCTAGTAACATTTCTTTGATGTACATTTCCGTTACTTTTAAGAAGAACAAGGAATGAAATTGTTTATTTGAAAAAGCCCTTGATAGTTTTTTGTTTGTTGAATGTCAATTTTGCTGCAGTATTACGCTACTGCATAGCTACCAATTTCTAAGATATTTTCTTGCCACTAAAACTCACTAGTAAATTTTGCCTAATTCAATCGCTGAAATCTAACAGCTGCCAACGATTAAATAGGGTAAAAATCTGTATTAAATTTTAGAGGTAACAAAACCGTACAAATTGGCAGCTATGTGATTCTGTTAGTGTCGTGAAAATTGCAGGTGTATCCTCTTTTTTCTGCTCAAAGTATTAAAGAGCTTTTTTCAATCTAACTTATACCTTTGGAATGGATCATTTTCTTCTGATCGGCTGATGGCTTCTATTATTATGAAACAGCCATTATAAATGAAGTGTTAGGTGAAGATGAAAGAGCGAAAAAAATTATGGCTATCTTTTTTTTCCCATTCTGACCAGAAAATTAGAGTTCTAACTTTTTAC
Organism: Maratus speciosus; assembly: GCA_963932465.1. NCBI lineage: Eukaryota > Metazoa > Arthropoda > Arachnida > Araneae > Salticidae > Maratus > Maratus speciosus. The sequence goes on from OZ010791.1 coordinate 383,107,733, forward strand.
GGCTGAAAAAAAAATTATGGCCATTTTTTCCCCATTCTGACCAGAAAATCAGTGTTCTAACTTTTTACGGCTGCTCTTTTATCTTCACCTAACACTTCATTTATAATGTCTGTTTCATATTAATAGAAGCCCATCAGAAGAAAATAACTCGGTTAAAGCGGCTTATGAAGCGGATCTTCTTAAAACTAGCTTAAATTACTGTTTCACTTAAAAAAAAAAAAAAAAAAAAAAAAAAAAAAAATAGTGCTCGTTCGCAGTTTTATTTATTTATTTATTTTTATTTATTTATTTATTTATTTATTTATTTATTTATTTTTATTTATTTATTTATTTATTTTGTAACAAATAAAATATTTCTGGGAACGGCGTTCCCACGCGCTCCCATCCAACTACAACACTGATCACAATGTACAAATAGCAGAACGTTTCTCATATTACTTTGGAAGTAAACGTACTTTTATTTTTCAGTACGTTAATCAAACTCAAGACATTGTTAAACGTGTAGTCGACTTTTTCTATATTAAAATCCTCTCCGAGCTCATCCACCTTTTTGTAATGAGCTATGTTACAAGAGATAATCAAATTATATTAACCTAAATTAAATCTTTTACTGTTATGCTATAGATTAATTAATGTGGATTATGCTATGCATTTATTTATGAGGGGTTTCAGGATACCATAAAAATGGTCTGCAACGAAACAGCAATTGCAATCGAGGAAAAACACAGCTATAAAAGCAAATGAACAGATGTGCGAAGAAATAGAAGGCAAATCCAAACAATAAACCTACTTTTTCTGTAACTGGAAGCTATTAAAAAATTTGGATGAACGCAATTTTTGTTTTAATGGGACTGTTTGGCGGACGAATAAATATGATGCATTTTAAATTTTAATGGACAAATTTGGTACATTAAAAGCGAAAAAATACGAGTTAAAATTTTCAAAAAGCATCTAGTTACTAATGTGTTGGCAGTCTTTGCACCATCATGAGCGTAACTGAATTTTACAAACATCTAACGGGCTCACCTCTAACCTCCTTCTCCTCGAAAAAGAAACATACACATATATTCTTTCTGCGTGCAAAGGCACGCATTTCAAAAACATACGCAATCCCCATATGGATGGATATAGATTTATGTATGAAAACAAATAAATAAATAAATAAGTAGAAATGAAAGTATAAAAAAGCTTCTTTACAAGTACAAAGGCTTAAAAAGAAGAAATAGAAGAATGATAATATCCGTAACTGTATTTGCAAAATAATCATTTATACGTACAAAATTACACAGGCATCGTAGGCGCATTGAAAGATATTGGTGGGCACAAATGGCTGGCGACACCTGATATACAAATTAAATGTGACCCGTGCATGGAGATGTAGCCAGTGGTGGGATTCGGTAGGTTCGCACCGGTTCGGTAGAACCGGTTGTTAATTTGTGATGGGTTCGGCGAATCAGTTGTTAAAATAATACTTTAGATGCGAAAATCGCATTTACCTACTTTTTTTAAAATGTTTATCTGCACAACAGCGTTTTCTAAACATAACACTATGACATATTCTGATTTGTTTCATTCGCAAAAGGTATATATATATTTTCTTCGTCAGCCTTGTAAGAAGCAAATTTAACTTTAAAAAAAAAAAATGAAATATCGGAGATTTGAATAATCCAAATCAGCAGCCCAGGCTAATTCTAGTTACATGACATGTTTATTCAGTTTTACAATAACTACTTATATTCGAATAAAAGGTACTTTGCTTTGGCTGCTTCTTTTAAAAACATACGGAACGTTCCCTGTGATTCCTGATTAATAGTTAAATCGTTAGATTTAGTGGTATAGTTTCAAATGCATTTTTTTTTTTTTTGTTCTTTATATGTTAGAAGTCATTTAAGTCAAAGTAGTTATTTTCGTAAATGTAACAAATTTTATTAAGATCCTTAAGTCTTATAAATTATATTTAGAAAAGCATATTCCATGCTCTAAAAGTGCTATTACACGGGAAAATATGAAGCGACAAAAGCTGCCTACGACTCATCAGTTTTCCAAGCATTTCATTAGCTGTTCGGGAAGAGGCTTTTCCCTCGTCAGTTTTCCAAGCATTTGATTGGCTGTTACAGGCAACATTGCTCACTAAATACTTAAGTAATATTACATTGTAGACGACAAAATTGCTCCGACAATAAAAAAAGTTGCTTGTATTTTGAGCAACACTTTGGAAACCTAAGGTTTAACATGGTGTTTCCCGAAAGTAACGGCAACTATGACGCATCGTGTGATAGCACCTTAACAAATCAAAAACCATTGTATGGTCTAAACTTGCCGAGCCTTGATATTTTGTATTTTACGACTTTCCAGCGATGCCTGGCCCGTTTTCTGTACAAAAAATGGTAAGAAATTCTTAAAATTCTAAATATCATAATTCGGGAAGTTTCGGTCGTGCAAAAATTTGTCTCACTTTTTACATGGATAATGTTTTTCTAAATATGTATAAGGCCCAAAGGACTGCATAAAATTAAAAAAAAATTAACTTTTTTCTAAATAAAAAAACGGCTCTAAGATGATGAAGAACAGCATTTGAAATATTTTTTAAATTAGAATTATTCTAAATTTAACGATTTAGGAATTTATTCTTGGTCAGCGATAAGAAGGAACGCCCTACGTATTTTATAACTGATATTGCCTTGATGACTGTATATTTTAAATGAAATTGTTCGTCTTTCAAAAGCACTACGAACAAGAAGAATACGCAACATAAAGGATGAAAACGTATGATAACATTTATTAAAATGTTCGAAATACTTCGGAAGAAAACAGCATATGCAAAAGAAAGACGATAGGGGTTTTATGACTTCAGAAACTTGAAAAAATATCAATCTTCTAAAAGATCATATGTGTTTTAGTGAGCTAGGGAGCATGTTTTTTAAAAACAACGTAACGAATTAAAAAATATATTAGACTACTGAATTCTGAACATTTAAAAACAAATTGTAATGGATTTCAATATAGCAATAAACTACAGCTTTTTCTCCGTCAGTTTACTGGAACATTGGAGTCTTATAAAGTAATACTACACTGAAAGCAGCTGAAGAATTATTATTTACTCTCTTAAAAAAATTCAGCGATTTTAACTCCGACTGAGTGTATTTTCACTCCTTTCCAGTATTGAAAATGCACTTATCCTATAGGAGTGAATTTCATCCATCTTGCGGAGTGGTTTTTTTCATTCCTTTTTGATAAGCTGTTTTCGCTCTTTTTTCGACTAAATTAATAGGCAAAACGAGTGACTGCACTCATTATTGACAAGTCATTTTTAAACCCCCTTTTTTGTCAAATTTAATAGGCAAAATAAGTTATTTCCCTCTTATTTTGAGAATTTTTTTTATAATTTTATTTTTTAACATATATAACTCCCCAGTTTGCAAAATGTATTATTTTTAAAACTCCATTTTGGTTTATTTTAATCCAGATGCAGAAGAACAGAAGAAATTTTGTTTTTCATTTCCGAAAGATAAATTAAATAATAATAATAATAATAATAATAATAAAAGATGGTTCGCGATATAACAAGACAAGATTTTTTAACTTGTCTATATCCTGTTTTTACTTTATCTTTCTTATTATGGTTTTCTTCTTTTTAGTATTTTCACATTGTATAAATAATTTTAACGTTATTAGTTTTAATCCGGAAATGTCGATTTCTTTAATTATTTCTGATATTATTATATGTTCTTAATATATTTTGCTTATGACACAGATAAATAATTATGGAATATAGAATTCATGTGTTACATAACTGCAGACTTTTTTTTAGTTAAACTTTTGAATATGAACAGAGAGAAGTATAACACAAAAATAAAAATTCACAAAATCATAATTAAAAAAAAACTAGTTGTGTCATAAAATAAATTAATCATATTTTTTACTAATCTATTATTTTCTGATACTTTTTAAAATTATCTTTTACATTTCTTACTATTTACAAATACTGTGTCAATTAAAAAAATAATAAATAAAGTGTAGATGTGTACAACTATCTAACTGAACACAATTTATTAAATACTTGTACTTACTGAAACATAAGAAAAAATAGAACATATATTATAAGTTAATAATAATTTAATAATTTTTATAATCATGGGCTGTGTTCCGCAAATATTTCTGAGTGTCATGAGCAAAGTAGTATATTAATAATCAATAATATAAGCACAAAATGATATATGTTTAATAATGTAAATAACAATTAGTGTAATTTTACACAATTTGAATACGAGAAAACTACATATCTAAGCGCATTTTATTGATTATAAAAATTATGGAACAGTTGCATTAAAAAAAAAGAAAAAAAAAGTAATTTAAGAAATTCATGTTTCCGGTTTTAAAGTAATAACGTTAAATAACGCAAAAATCATACATACAATGTGAAAATACAACAAGGAATGGCGAAGGAATTACAAGAAAGATGAAGTAAAACAGCGTACTTTGCCTTAGAATTTTCAGTATTAGTAAAATCCTAGAATCGCCGGTAGCCATCTTGGTTTTAGCTGGGAAACAAAAACGAAATTTATTCAGTTCTTTGTGATGATTGCCCCCTACCCCCTGCTTTCATAGCATAATCCATCTATCTTATTCTATACCATTTTTAAACCAATCAAATTATAATTGTAATATTGTTTTTATCATGTAGGTAACGCTAACCTTTGACGTTTGAAACAAACAAGCGACTCTCTTTTCAAAATGGTCTCCCTTTGCCAAACTACACTGTAAAAAAAAATCTGTAAAGTTACTAAAGTTTTTCAAGGAAACTGGGATTCCTAAAACTTTTTATGTAACGGCAACAATAAAAATTCCTGTAACAGACGCACTTTTGCGCCGAAAATCAAAAAATCTGTAAGGTTATTAGAAATTTTTTAGGAAACTGGGATGCCTAGAACTTTTCATGTAACTGCAACCCAGGTTACAGATAAAATTTTAGTAAGATTACTGTAATTTTAGCAGATTCATTTGTACAGTTACAGATTTCTGTAGCCTTACAAAAACTAGTTTGGTAGATTTGCAGATTTTTTCGTACAGTTACAGATGAAAGTTTAGTAAGCATGTAACTTTGCATCTGTAGAACTACAGATTTTTTTTTACAGTGTATATATCGCATTACACGATTTCAACCAATGGGGAAGCTTCTTAAACCGCTCTTTTAGAGATATTTTTCTGTTCCGATCTGAAATGAGCGGTCCTGGGGATCTACTCCTAAAAAGGTTATTTGGCAAACCAGTTTTTTGTGGAAAATGTCTCTTTTTGATAAAACAGATACTCAGAAAGAACAAAAACACGCGTAAAACTTTTCGTCCTTTTGTTGAGTTAATAATTCGTTCTTTTGAATTAAGAGTGTATATTTAATGACACTTATAATTAATATTAATGATTATCGACGATTTATTGATTATATTTTTAATATTTTTCTAAAACTATGGAAGTTTTGTAAAGTATTCAAAATGTTAAATATATTGTCAGAATAATTGCTGCAAGTTCAACAGAAATGGAAAAGAGGTTTTCAAAGATAAACATAATATGGTCGGAGAAGGGAAGTCGACAAACTCTTTTTAATGTATCAAACATAATAAATATTAGTGAAATTGGCCTAAAAAGCTGTAAAACTATTTTCTTATACTATAATCTAGTTTTTCCTACATCCTTTATTCTTTTATTTAAGTGTTAACTACACGAAAAAATATCCTACCTTTTTAAACACTTTTTTTTTTACTTTCAATATCATAAATATAATGTTATTTTCTGTACAGGATACCCAAAATAACTCGAGTTTATTTTACTGCTTTCAATCCGAAAATGTATAGTGAGCTGATGTATTTCATCAGCAATTGTTATCCATGGACAGTTATTGAATTAAATGTTTTTAAACCGAGCTAAATTTTATTATTGATACACAATTTCCTGATATATCTTCTTCTCGTCCGCATTATTGTTACTACAAAAATAATTTTAGAGTCACTTAAGTCTAATTAAAGAAGACGACATTGGCAAATATCTCGGTGAAATTTGTGACTTTGGTGACAAAACCTAACACAATATTCGCATTAAAAAATATCCAGAAATAAAGCACTTACCACTCACAAGAGCGAATTTATTGTGATTAACTTTGAAGAAATTACAAGTATTTATCACCAACACAAGGATGTAAAAATGAATGATTGACATTCAGTGTGACATTCAGTGAGTTAGTATTCTCACGAGGTTAGAAATTTCATTAATATCCGAAGCTCTTGCTATAGTTAGTTATAGTTATTTAAATACCTAGTTGATTGCAACTTTAGATCATGAACATAAGCGAGTTCTTACGCTTAAATTTCTGCTATTTTTGTATTATATTTATTGTATTATACTGTTTTGATGCATTTTCTGATCGAAATTTTGATCAAAGTTTCATGATTGCGGAATATCTATACTGATAAAAGTCCACCCCTCCCCCCTCTCTCTCTATGTGTGTGTATGTCTGCGATCGTTAGCAAAATCTACGGCACGTACAAGGCCGAAATTTTGTGAGAGGTTAGTCCAAGGCCTCTCTTGGTGCACCTGAGACTCAGAATTTTGAATTTCTAATAATTAGGTGAGCCATTGATTAAAAATTACAAAGAACGCTCATTAAAAACTCATCTCTGTTCTTCCGAGAGAGAAAAGGCGCTCGCACGTGCGCAGATACCGTATTTACGTATCTGGAGCAAAAACGGAATTTCGGGTGATATTTTGTCATTATTTATTAACTTCATGGGCAAAACTACTCAGTAAAGTTAAAAACGGAGGATATATTCTAAAAGATCACACTCTTATAGTCTCAAATGCCGCAATCAATTTAAAAAATATCTCAGTTAACCCTTCGAAAAAATAAATTCAAAAAGGGCCGTTTTCCCCCTTATGGTAATGTCTCTACAGGACGCAATTTTAGAGGTACCGACAAACAAAAAATATGCTATTAAAGCAGAAATCTTCTTTTAATCTATGATGCAATCGATTTTAAAAAATATTATCTTCAATCCTTACAAATATACTGTCAAACGCAGGTCTCTTCGTGCCTCACGGAGACGATATTTTTTCTACGTAAAAGTAACTAAACGTCCGCCTAAACACCGTAACGAAAAACAATTTTTTTGAGCATCTCAATAGATGAGATTAACATCATCAATTAAAATTTTTAAAAGTTCGGACAGGTAAAAATATTTTTTATGAAATAAAATGTGTGAAAATTTTGAAGAAATCAGTAAAAATGTACGTGCTTCGTCGCGATTTCGTTCGCTTTCTGTCATAGACTCCAGAAATCAAATTACGCAGAAAATAAACTACCAAATAGCATATACTTTCATTTCAGTATTTTTTCGCGATTTTTTTTTTTATTATTATTTAAAAATATAACTTCAGACAAAATGGAGTTAAAGGTATAAAATCATACAAATTTGACAGTTATTATCACGGGCACGAGCAACACCGGGCGGGTCAGCTAGTTTATTAAATAAATCACGTCCTTTCACTAGGAAACATGTTTCAGGATTTTTTTTTTTTTTTTTTTTACTATACCAAAATATCAAAGCTTTTTAACAATGTTCTTGTAATATTGGAAGGTGTTTCATAATCTATGCTTGTGGCTGGCCTCGAAACTCTCATCAATTACTTCACAATCTTATTTCTGATTTCTGAAGTTCTCATAAACTTTATGGTGGCAACTTTATAATCCATTCATCTAACACATACTTTAAAGTATACATACATATCTTTATTTATTTATTTATCATACTTTTACGCTACGTTGAACAATTGCTTTGATTTTTGTAAGTCTGTATCTCTTTCTCTTTTTTTTTTCATTTCGACAGTTCCCTGCAAATGTTGATAGGAAATGATTGTTTGTATGTGCATTCTCCCTGTTCTGATCTCTATCTTTGGCAAAAATAGGTCAATTGAAATTAAATTTGGGTATATTATTTAGACAGCAATGTATTCCCATTCAAAAATAAATGTAGTATCACACATTTAAAGTTTTATATGAACACAAAAATTTCAAGTGTCATAATCTACTGTCTCCGGGAAGAAATTTGAAATTACAATGCAATGTTAATAAGTTTAATTGAGCATAGCATTTTCCCATTTAAAAATCATCATTCTCTCATACATAATTCTTTTACAGGGACACATGAAAATTGAAATATATTATTATTAGATACAGAGCTTAATTTGAGCAGGAATCCACCGGAGCTCAGCTCCGGTACTTCTCTGTTTTTACTAAATATTTAAATATTGCTCGTAATTCAACGGAGCTCATAAATACAGGGCTCCGGAGCCCAGTGCAATATCGCTTCGGAAAAACCGAAGCCTAAATTACTCTTTCCTTTCCTTTCCAACTCCAATGTTTAGCATTAATTTTTATATCAGTTTTTAGGCTTGGACTCATGTCCGTACCCAAGGGGGGGGGGCTGATGGGGCTACAGCCCCCCCCCCCCGAAATTTTCGAAAATGAGATGAAAAAATTGCTGATATTTCCCCTTCTTTTTAGGAAATTTTTTTTATTTTTTTCTATCATACAGCGGACTAGACATTCTTATTAGTCCCATATTAGTCCACATTGACACCAAAGAAGAGAAAAGAGACTGATGGGGCTACAGCCCCCCCCCCCCCTCCTCCTGAAATATTCGAAAATTAAGTGAAAAAGGTGTTTTTTCCTTACTTTTTTTTAGATAAATCTGTAATTTTTTCTTCTGTCATACAGCGAAATAGCCATTCTCGTTAACCTCATATTAGTCCACATTGACATCACAACATCCTATGGGGGGGGGGGGGGGACTGATGGAATGACAGCCCCTTTATCTCGCAAATAGTCGAAATTGAAATGAAAAAATAGTGCTGATTTATTTTCTTACTTTTGTTTGAGAAAAATTTGCCTTTTTTCTCCTATCATTCAACAGACTAGCCGTTCCTTACTCTTTAGTTCCATATTAGTACACAGTGGCGCTGCATTATACAAAAAAAAAAAAAAAAAAAAAAAAATGGAAGGGGCTAATCGGGTTGCAGTCCCCTCCCAAAATGAAATAGAAAAAAGTGCTTATTCTTTTTCTTTTTGTTAAAATAAATTTGTATTTTTCCCCCTATTATTCAACGGACTAGCCGCTCCCTTCTTTTTAGTTCCATATTAGTGCACAGGGACACCACATTATACACAAACAGGTGAAAGGGACTAATGGGGGTTACAGCCCCCTCCCCCAGAATAGTCGAAAAGGAAAGGAAAAAATAGTGTGAGTTTTATTTCCTTCTTGTTTGAGATAAATTTGCATTTTTCCCATATCATTCAACAGACTAGTCGCTCCCTTCTCTTTAGTTCTATATAAGTACACAGCGGCATTACATTGTACACAAAAAAAAATGAAACAGGGCAAATGGGGTTGCAGCCCCCTCCCAAAATAGTCGAAAATGAAATGAAAAAAGTGCTTGTTTTTTTTTCTTTTTGCTTGAGATAAATTTGTATTTTCCCCCTATCATTCAACAGACTAGCCGCTCTCTTCTCTTTAGTTACATATTAGTACACAGTGACACCTCATTATACCCTAGCACGTGAAAGGGTCTAATGGGGTTACAGCCCCCTCCTCCAAAATTAGTCGAAAATGAAATGAAAAAAATTGTATTTTTTTTTCTCTATGTTTAAGATAAATTTGTATTTTTTACCCTATCCTTCAACAAACTAGCCGCTCTCTTCTCTCTAGCCCCATATTAGTGCACAGTGACACCACATTATACCCAAAGAAGTGGAATGGGATAATGGGGTTGCAGCCCCCTTTCAAAATAGTCAAAAATGAAATGAAAAAAAATGCTTATTTTTTTTCATTTTGTTTGAGATAAATTTGTAGCTTTGTTATCTGCAATATAAAGAACTAGCCATTCTGGTTAGTCCCATATCAGCGAGCAGTTACACCATAGTTTACCTAACGAGGGGAAGGAGACGGATGGGGTTACAGGTCCCCCTTTCGAAATAGTCGAAAATGAAATGAAAAAGGTGCTGAATTTTTTTCTTTCTGTTTGAGATAAATTTGTAATTTAGTGTTCTGTTTTACCGCGGATTAATCATTCTCGTTAGTCCCATATTAGTCTACATAGACACCACAGCATACCCAAGAAGGTGAAGGAGACTTTATTTTCGGTGGTGGGGAGAACAATTTTACAGATTTTAAGTTACAATGACTTTCTTTTAAATGAAAGTAGATAAAATAAAACCCATTAACACTTTTCAACTTATTTCAGGGTAGGCCGACCTCAGGATCGAACCCGTACACATCCCCTTCTAGGGGTGATTCTGAGTTAAAAAAAATTCTGATATTCACAGCAAATTTTCTGAAAGGTTACAGCAGAGGGGCTAAGGGGGGATCATTTCCTGGCACTCTGTTTCTTGGTTTTCATTTCTGATCCATTTCAGGCTGAGTGTAGACTCCCACATGTTGGGTTCAGGTTAACCAGACTTCTAAAACTTTAGTTCAGTATATTATTTCCGTTTAAAAACTATAACTGTATTAATAAACAGAGTTGTTTTTATATGTGCCGTTTCCTAAAGAGACCGCCGTGTTTTTTCCACGACCCTTTAATGAAAATCAGGTTTTTATGAAGACCCTTTGACGAAATTCGCATCTTCCCGTGATCCTTTGACGAAATTCGCTTCATTTTTCCGCGGCTTTTTGGCGAAATTTGCGTTTTTTCCGCGACTCTTTGACAAAATGCCTCTTTAACCGCGTCTTTTTGACGAAATGCGCGTTTTTCCACGGCCTTTTAACGGAATTCACGTTTTTTTGCGATGCTTTGACGAAATTCACGTTTTTTCCCCGTGGTTCTTGGACGAAATACACTTTTTATCCGCGGCCCTTTGACGAAATTCGTGGTTCTTTGCGATTCTATAACGAAATCCGTGTTTTTCCGAGGCCCTTTGACGAAATACGCTTTTTTTTCGCGACACTTTCTCGAAGTCTGTGCTTTTGACGCTGCTTTTTGGCGAAATTCGCGTTTTTTCTGCGGCCCTTTGACGAAATTTCGAGTTTTTTCCGTGATTCTTTGTTGAAATTTGCGTTTTTTCCGCGATTCTTTGTCAAAATTTGCGTTTTCCACTGCTTTTTGACGAAAATCACGTTTTTGTTTCGCGGCCTTTTGACTAAATTTGCGTTTTTCCGCGGCTCTTTACAAAATTCGCGTTTTTCCGCGATCATTTGTCGAAATTTGCATTTTTTCAGAGATCCTTTGCCGAAATTTCCGTTTTTCCGCGACCCCTTGTCGAAATTTGCTTCATCCCCGCGATTCTTTGACGAAATTTGCGTTTTTCCGTTCTTTTTGACGAAATTCGCGTCTTTTTGCAATTCAATGTCAAATTTCACTTTTTCTCCGCGACCCTTTGGCGAGATAAGTGTTTTTTTCGCGATCCTTTGTCGAAATTCGCGTTTCTAACTGTGGCCGTTGGACAAAATTCGTGTTTTTCCGCGACTCTTTGACGAAATTCGCATTTTTTACGATGCGTTAACGAGATTCGCTTTTTCTCCGCGGCCCTTTGGCGGAATACGTGCCTTTTTTCGCGATCCTTTCTTGAAATTCGCGTTTTTTCCCGTGACCCTTGGACGAAATTTCGCGTTTTTTCCGCAATCCTTTGTCGAAATTTCCGTTTTTTCCGCAATTCTTTGTCAAAATTTGCGGTTTTTCCGCGACCCGTTGTTGTAATTTGCTTTTTCCCGCGATTCTTTGTCAAAATTTGCGTTTTTCGATTTTTTTTTTTGACGAAATTCGCGTTTTTTGCGATCTTATGTCGAAATTCCAGCTTTTTCCGAGTTTGTTAAACAAAATTCGGGTTTTTGCGCTGCCCTTTGACGAAATTCGCATTTTTTGCTATGCTTTGACGAAGTTAGCTTTTTTCAGCGACCTTTTGGTCGTGTTTTTTTGCGACGTGTTTTTTCGTGTGTTTTTTCGAATACGTGTTTTTATGTGATTCTTTGTCAAATTCGCGTTTCTAACCGCAGCCTTTGGACGAAATTCGCGTTTTTCCGCGGCTCTTTGACGAAATTCGCGTTTTCGTAGCGATATTTTGTCGAAATTTTCATTTTTTTCCGCAGCCTTTTGCCGAAATTCGTGTTTTATCTGCGGCCATTTGACGAAATTCACGTTTTTTTTTCGCAATCCCTTGTCGTTTTTCCCGCAATCCGTTGTCGAAATTTGCGTTTTTCAGCAGCTTTTTGACTAAATTCGCGTTTATTTTTCGATTCTTTGTCGAAATTCGCGCTTTTCCCCCGTCTGTTTGATGAAATTTGCGTTTTTTTTAGTGGTCCTTTGACGATTTTTTTTATGCGGTCTTTTGACGAAATTGACTTTTTTGCGGTCATTTGACGAAATTCGCATTTTTTGCGCAGCCCTTTCACGGAACACGTGTTTTTTCGCGATCATTTGTCGAAATTCGCTTTCTTTCTGCTGCCGTTTGACGAAATTTGTGTTTTTTTAGCGGTCAATAGAATAAATTCGCGCTTCCTCTGCGTTTGACTTTTTTTTCGCTATCCTATGACAAAATTTGCGTTTTTTCACGGCCCTTTGACAAAATTCGCATTTTATCCGCGGCCCTTTGACAAAATTTGCATTTTATCGACAGCCCTTTGACAAAATTCCGGTTTTTTCTGAGATCCTTTAAGGAAATTAGAGATTTTTTTTTTCTGCGAACGATTGATGAAATTATGTATTTCGCCGACCATTTGTCAAAAATCCGATACATTTTTAAGTCCGAATTTTAGGACTGATGGCCGATTTTTTTTAATTTATAGAACCTCATACTTAAAATTTACGGAAAATTCGGAACGGAATCATCCCTATCCCCCCCCCCTTTCCCCCTCTGGCTACGGCCTTATTGTCAAAACTGATGTCTGTGTACAACACAATTCAACGTGTTTCGTAAGATATAGAACATTATGGAAATTTAAGTCAGTCCCCCCCCCCCCCCCCCGAAATAAAATCCTGGGTACGCCACTGCTGGACTGGCTCAAGCTCAATCTGTATTACATTCAAAATTTATTTATTCATCTATAGAAAAAAAAAATCCTTCTTCAAAATTACGTATATTTCAAATCATTTTAATGCTATTTTGATCAGGATGAAGGGAAAACAGAAATCGTGTTTTTCTTTTCTAGTGATAGTGGCAAATTAGCCTGCCATTGATGGCGGCGACGTGTTGAAAACGGCGCCACTGAAGACACTGAACAATGAGTTTGCTTTCAGTTCGATTTTTGTTTTTCAATGAGTTTGCTTTCAGTTCTACAGCCCCCCCCCCCCCGAAATTTTCGAAAATGAGATGAAAAAATTGCTGATTTTTCTCCTTCTTTTTTGGAATATTTTTTTATTTTTTTTCTATCATACAGCGGACTAGACATTCTTATTAGTCCCATATTAGTCCACATTGACACCAAAGAAGAGAAAAGAGACTGATGGGGATACAGCCCCCCCCCCCCCCTCCTCCTGAAATATTCGAAAATTAAGTGAAAAAAGTGTTTTTTCCTTACTTTTTTTTAGATAAATCTGTAATTTTTTCTTCTGTCATACAGCGAAATAGCCATTCTCGTTAACCTCATATTAGTCCACATTGACATCACAACATCCTATGAGGGGTGGGGACTGATGGAATGACAGCCCCTTTATCTCGCAAATAGTCGAAAGTGAAATGAAAAAATAGTGCTGATTTATTTTCTTACTTTTGTTTGAGAAACATTTGCCTTTTTTCTCCTATCATTCAACAGACTAGCCGTTCCTTACTCTTTAGTTCCATATTAGTACACAGTGGCACTGCATTATACAAAAAAAAAAAAAAAAAAAAAAAAAAAAAATGGAAGGGGCTAATCGGGTTGCAGTCCCCTCCCAAAATGAAATGGAAAAAAGTGCTTATTTTTTTTTCTTTTTGTTAAGATAAATTTGTATTTTTCCCCCTATTATTCAACGGACTAGCCGCTCCCTTCTTTTTAGTTCCATATTAGTGCACAGTGACACCACATTATACACAAACAGGTGAAAGGGACTAATGGGGGTTACAGCCCCCTCCTCCAGAATAGTCGAAAAGGAAAGGAAAAAATAGTGTGAGTTTTATTTCCTTCTTGTTTGAGATAAATTTGCATTTTTCCCATATCATTCAACAGACTAGTCGCTCCCTTCTCTTTAGTT